>OY744538.1:30444417-30524417 GCA_963556195.1 Sepiola atlantica | reverse complement strand
GTAGATAAATAAAAAGTATTCTTACTGTGGCTGATCGAGTGGTAGAAATTGTCTAAACTTACCTTATCGCTGTCATTTAAAGTTTCGGCTCTGTCTGCCGTGAAGAATACGGATGTGAGAAAGACCAAATGCACAGCGTAACAAGATTATTTATGTTTATCGACTATGTGTAAGCGGTGTGCTTTGCAATTCATACAACACGAGCCTAATAGCAGTAATCAGATGTGTTTTAACACTTGAAGACCTAAGATCATAGATGATAGAGATCAGTATTGAATACGGGTTTGTTGGAGAAAAGTATACCACATAACGAAGTTCCAGTGGCGAGCATATTGTTTACGAGATCAATATTAGTACCGATTTTATTGGTGAAAAGTATACTACGTAATAACGATCTAGTGACAAACACGTGTTTGATAAAAGCCGCTTGCCAATCAATTGGGTCCTATGCTTAGACCGGACTCGATTCTCGTCTGTCGAATACGACGGCGACGGATTGTAGGCCTACCAATCCGCCATCTTAAATTAGAAAAGAAAATGTTTCTCGATTACGCTGAAAGAGGAAAACTGACCGATATCAAACTACAGGACAACACGAATAAATTAACATAGTTTATTGGCTTCTCCGGAAATGTCAGTCGCTATGAACCGTGCTCTGTTTAAGTACCCCAGCGAGGAGGTGGGCGCCCGCCAACTGGTTAAACACAAACAACTGACTGACACACGCCAGACGCGAACGAAACCGCTAACTGAAACAGTGAGTCTACCGGAAAACGGAAGTTACTTGACCCATGACGTCACCCACTTGTTACACGGTGTCCGGTGGGAAACTAGCGCTTCTTCTTTCCTTATATTATTCAACACACGTTGTTACATTTAATACGGTGTCACCTGAGAAAAGTATATCACATAAAAAAGTTCGTGTGGCGAGCACGTTGTTCTCATCAGCAGATCATGTTTCAATACTTTTTCTTCCTTTTTTCTTCCTTCGGTTTCTTATATGATTAGCAGTTCTCGGATTATTATACTAAACAAATTTGATGGCATATTTACAACGTTCCTGTCTTTGTAATCTCCTGTTTTCTCAGATGTCCTTTGTCATATTTGACAAACTTTTAGGAATTTCGAATACACTTATTAACCCTTATACTCGAGAGGATTTTCGGCCTTGATAAGTAGTAACTCTTTAGAAAAAAAAAGTAAACTTTTTATTCAATCCACGGTTCACGTTGCTTCGATATGTAGATATATTCATGCTTTTTTCGATATGCCCATATAACAATACCTTTTTACATATGTAGATATGCTCTTTGCATTTAGATATATAGATATATCTATATCTTTAAATATGTAGATATATTATATTCATTTGTTTTAGATATGTGGCTTTCTGATCGTGAATTAAATAGACGGTTCAGTTCGAAATATATCTAATATTATTGACTAGACAAAGACGAAAGACACCCGAAGAAAACAGAGTAATTAAACAACCGTAACTATGCGAACAAAAGCACAACCAAGGTCAGCACAAAAGTATGAATGATGTAAATAACACCAACCCATGATCCTCGAAATATCGCCAGATTTTCTTATTGAGCACATAGCCTAGTCAATACCG
The DNA here is from genome assembly GCA_963556195.1 of Sepiola atlantica. NCBI lineage: Eukaryota > Metazoa > Mollusca > Cephalopoda > Sepiida > Sepiolidae > Sepiola > Sepiola atlantica. Next base: position 30,522,799 of record OY744538.1, on the reverse strand, counting down.
GCTTTGGTTGAGATATATTTCAGAGTGAGCTGTTTCTGGCTCTATCTATAAAGAAAAAGAAACAAAATGGAGTCGGTGCGATTGTTGAATTTGCTTGTACCCCAGGGAGTATAAAGTGAGGGATCTGCCAGCGACTTAAAAACCAAACGCTGGCTGACACATCCGACGCGGAAGAAATCATTAACTCAAAAAGGGATCCCTACTAGGTAGGGGTATTTATTTTTACAAGAGTGCATGTTGTGTATGTACAGGGGTTTGCAAATTGAGTGCACCCACTCTCTACTCTTTTTATAATGTTATGGGTTAGCAAATGAAGTCGGAGACAAAGTATATATATATATATATATATATATATATATATATATATATTGTTATTTCTTTCAATCAATTATTTTGAGGAAGTCTTGAAATAAAGACGAAACGTTGATGAATACATTAATAATATTTTTGGGTTCTCTTTTTTCATTTTCGATTTACTTACATTTTTATCATATATATAAATGTAGATATTATTTTTAATTAATTAATTTACAATAACAATAACAAAAAATTAGCGTATTTTCTATATAAAGTTGAGAAGATTTCTACTTGTACCTTTGTGTATATATATATATATATATATATATATATATATATATATATATATATATATATATACAAAAATTAAGTTTAATTTTTTGTCTGCAGTTAGTTCCTATTTTGCATTTACAATTTATGTTTGTTAGATTTTTTTCAATTTCTAGCTCCTCATTCAATCATAATTTACACAGATTGTCTATATATTTGAATATACTTGCCTATCGTAGTATTTTCCACTCAAATATTTTCGAGCGTCCGCCTTTTTTGATCTCATAATAATGGTTTTCGTGATTTTTTAATCGGTGTTCTTTTACTGAACGTTGTTTATGGCTATTTTACCTAGTTTTAAATTTCAGCTTACTGTCGCTCACTTGCTATAGATATATATTAATACTACTAATACAAAGCTTTACTCAAGTATTGAGCACCGTTGTAGTAAATATTTTATCACCTTATAATAGTATATCTTATATACATGAAAAAATAATACATAGCTCTTCAAGTTGTTGAACGCATTCACAAGGGATTATTTCACGACCTCAAATTTAACTCAGACACATCTTTTAAAACATTCGAACACCTAACAAACATGGATACGTTACTTAATTAATTAGAAAACCAGAAGAGTTAATACACCGAATGCGCTGGCGAGCATACTTCTTACAACATTTTTAATCAATCTTTCATGATAAATTCCCCATTTTTGAATGCTGACTAGCATCACAGTTGTACTATCATTATCACGCGCTTGATGACGACTGATGCGAGTCGGAAGTAACTGCAAGTATAGCGAATTTCTATATACATTGTAACATAGAGTTTAGTTGCTTATCCGCCAGTAGGAAAAACGAATCAGAAAATAGATAGAGAGAAGCTTTCGCTTCTATTCAATCAAACCTGCATTAACATATTTATATATGGCTTCGTAGCTAAGAGGTAACATTTCAGGCTACACGCAATGTGGTCGTGGGTTCAATTATGCATAAAGTAAGCAACGGGGAAGAGCAGTAGACACTTGTATGTGAATAATTATATATATATATCAAATACTAAATAAATAAGTGTATACCTATTTATATAATATCTATTTATTAATATATTTATATGCATATGTGTGTATTTATATATATATATATATATATATATATATATATATATATATATATATATATATATATATATAAATAAAATTTATTAAATAGTTTAATACCTACAGACATCGATGTTTCATGCTAACGCAATCTTCAGTGTAGGAACTAATTCTCAACGGTCGTTGGGCGCAAACCCTGATCAGAAATCGTCACTGATTCGTAGTCGAGAGTCTTATCCCATCGGTCATAGCCAATTAGTTAGTAAATAGAGAGGAATATATATATATATATATATATATATATATATATATATATATATATATATATATATATTCCTCTCTATTTACTAGCTAATTGGTTATGTGTGTGTATGTGAATAAAAACATATGTATAAATGTTTATGTATGTGTATAGAGATGTGTATGTAGTGTATGCCGTGTTCTGTGTGCTTATATGTGACGGACGGCCATGGTTAAGTGTTTGAGTTGAGTATTTTGAGTTAAATTTTCGTGTTTCACATCTGGTTGCGTTTTTGTTGTTATTTTAATGTCTTAAAATTAGAGAACTGCTCCCTTGTATTATTGTTATATTCCCTGCATTTTAACTGTCTTATTAGTCAATGTATCGGTTTTATGGGAATGGTAATCTTCGTTTGTGGATTGTATATGAACTTTGATGTGGAATTGATATTAATAATCGATGGCATTTACCGATATATTTGGTGATAATACTTTTCATGTGTATGGTCGTGGTTTGCTGCAATTTTGAACTGTTTTGGGACATGTATATTAAACGTGCTCGTTTTGCATGGCATTTGCGAAAGTTTTTTTGTGAAGAAAATTTGCTTTGTTTATAATTTCCATGATTCATGGTAGAACTTAAAAATTAATTATGCGTTGAAGCAGTTTTAAAGAACTATAATAACTTTGTGTATGCTCTTTATTTAGAACTTGATATGAAAAATGTTTTGGATCGCCAATATATATATATATATATATATATATATATATATATATATATATATATATATATATATATATATATATATATATTGTGAAGCATATTTAAATCTGTGTCCATTAGTATGAAAAGTTACAGACATACTAATGTAACATTGATAGATACTAGCACATTTGTTGACGAACTGCATTTATTAAATTAGAAAAAAAATGTTTTAGCGGTCGGCAGAGAATTGATTTTAATTGAAAATCAGATTCGCATCCATTTTCCTATCCTCGGCGTTATTCCTGACACAAATGCTCAACGACAGATCTGCCATTATTGATAAGGCACAGGATTTACAAAATGTCGTTATAATCGTCCAAATTTAGCGGCCATGTCACGTCTTTCCTGCTTTATCTTAACTCTATCTATTCATTAAGACTTTCATTTTACATTCCGGTTAACGTTTCAGATTCCCCCACGTGCCAAGGAGAGGAAAATCGCTCGGAAGCCGTTCGCTCACCCTCACCTCCGAATGAGATAAGAATTACAGCTCATGAGTGTAAATTATGTATGATACTAGAAGGCGTACTCCTCCGCGGAGAGGTCCATGCTATTTTTATGTAAATGTATATGCCCAGTATTTATGTACAAATTTAGTTGTTTGCCAACGAGTGCAAGGTTAGAAAAAGGTCGTTTTTAATGTGTGTAACATCCATCTTATTCGAAATGGGTACTCTGGATTGGGACAAAAATTAAAATTGCTTCAGTCTAGAAGGATCTCCTATCTCCCGACCGAGGTCAGAACAGATGCGATGTTGTATCAGAAGATATACTACACTCGGATCTCAACCTAAAGACGTTGCACTGAATTAACCAAATAAGCCCCCCAGATTTTTTTCCTTTGGGGATATCTTAAGGACAGAGTTTTCGCAGGGAAACCCAGAACCACAACAGAACTCAAGGAAGCCATCAGGGAGGAGATGAGAGCCATTCCCAATTCAGTCTGTAAGAACGTCATGGACAACTTCGTTCTGCGCCTCAAGAAATGCACGGAGCTAAATGGAGGCCATCTAGAAGACATGCTGTAGAACGGAGAAAAAAGGGCCAAAGACCCCAGTGTTTTGATGTGAAGTTTTGAATATAATAAACTAGTTATGACCAAAAATTCATTTCATTCGGACGAAACACTAAGAAACGGGGCCTAATTAGAGTCGGGGCTCGTTTTTGGGGGGTGTCACCCTGTATTATCACAAATAAATCGTGAACATCAGAAATCTTTAATGCATAAATATTAAACAATCAGTGCATTATCATTTTCAATAGAATACAGTCTTAATACACAGAACCTTTCCGACCGTCGGGTAACGATCAAAATGGTATATCTGTCTTATCCTCGGTCAGAAGACGTGAAATCCTTTTGGACTGAGACAATTTTCGAACCTCGTGTCCATTTTGTCATTCATCTCACCGATTTTAATTATTTACTAATAGACCTATTTTCTCTTTCACCGCTTACAGAAATAAAGTTTATAACATTACAAAAGCAGAATATCTGACTATGCGAACTTTCAGATGAAAACTTAAATATGTTTAAAATAAGTATTTAATTATTTATTCCTTAAAATCAGTTACATGTAATATGATTAACTATATTAATTAGTTTTCACGTAACTAATTAAATTCTTGTTTTCATGCATTAATGTACGCGATTTTGCAATTAAATGACGCTAAGTAAATAAATACCAACTCTAATTCCTTTTAATATAATACAACTCCACCTCGTTTGAATACCATGTGACTCCACCTCGTTTCCATACCATTTGAATCCGTCCAATAACATCCCACTCCTATTGATAAAATCCGACGCTGACTCCTTTCCATACTCGTTAATGATGACAATTTCTCTTTCTTTCTTTCTTTCTTTCTTCGTTTCAATATCTCTCCCTTTCTTTTTCTTTTTCCCTTTCTCTTCTTCTCCTATTCTCTCTCTCTCTCTCTCTCTCTCTCTCTCTTTCGCGTGCACACACACACATTATTGTAAATTATTTCTTTTTTTGTGCTTTACATTAATAGAAACGTTGATGCATCTACCCTTGTGGAGTCGAAGACAAATCTTACGTGACTTACACATTTTTTTAATTTAAAAATCAAGACCATTTTAAAATCATTCTCATAAACATAACTACATGTGCTTTAGATTAACCTTGCAAAACATCGTTGATTACTTATATTTGATATACTGTTCTTCTTCGACCCGCACCTGTTCCCGGCTCAACTTTGTCTTAAATAGCATAGATGCAGCACTCTTGATAGGTCCTAACGCCTAACAACATGCATTTGGGGATTTTAATATCCCCCAACGCGATTGGCTTGGATTCCCGACTTATACAGATGCAGCTAGTAACTGCATGTATAGTTTCTCAATTGCACACACACTCGCTCTCACACTGTAACTTTCCTGACCAGCCTCCTAGATCGCGAGGACCAGTAAGCCTCACTTTTCGTCCTGTTTTTAACCTAACTGCCCGAAACTTATTCGACGAATTCCTATAGTTCGCTCGGTAATGCTGATCACCTTGTGGTAATGATTGATATCATCCCAAAGTCTCGTCCCAAAACCGATCACCCCTTCTTAAAATGACGAAATATATAAAATAAATGATTCCATATATCACACCAGATAGACCCCATGAAGAGAAACTTTTGATCTCCACGCTAATCAGTGCGCAAATTAATTAACCGAATCGCTCAAAGTTGGCATTGAAGCGGAAATTCTATAGCAAACCCCACTCTCCCCAATGGTTCATCTCAAATTATGCAGCTGATATTGCACATAGGCAGCAAGCATTCCGTCAATTCAACCGCCATATGTCCAACAAAAATATACACAAATGGTTAGCATCAAGAAACAATTGTAAGATTATAATGACGGCAACTGAGAAAATGCACAGAAAACGCTTTCAGTTACAGAAAATAGGCACTTATGATTTGTGGAAAATCTATAATAGTGTAGTGAATAATGGGCAATCAAAAATTCCCTCGCTATCCAACCACAATGATGTCGTTTCCACAACAACTGATAAGAATGAACTACTTGCCCAACGGTTCGCCTTTAACTCTACTTTGGACTCTGCCAACCACTACCTCTAAATATTCTCTATTGCGAATTAAAGCCACACTTGATGACCTGGAAATCACCACTTCCCATTTTCAGGATATCATAAAAATCTTTGACACCCCCAGATCATGTGGGGCTGATTTTATCCCAGACATAATAATAAAGAAATGATCTGCTGAGATGTCCCCTGTCCTCACAAAACTCTATAACAAAAGTCCTTGCCGAATCTTGCTTCTCTCGTACCTGTAAAATTTCATCTGCTGTACCAGTCTTAAAAAAACTGTTTTACAAGTACTGCAATGGAATGCACTCCGATAAAATTGCCCCCTCGACGTAAATACACCTAAACAACACGAAAAAAAGTTAAATGCTATACCATCACAGTAGATGTCTCGCGATGCTGTAGAGATTTCCTCGAGTTGTCAGATTTTTGAAATTCCCTCTCTGCTCCCGGTTTCCCCGACTGTACCAACATGTAAAAATGTAAATGTAATGTAAACAAATATCTTGCCACACAAATCCTCTCTTAGGATGTCCCATTTTATTGGTGACACCTAATCTACAGTAGCACATTATGCATTGTCTGGGTTGAACTCAAGTTTTTAAAAATACTTAAATAAAATACTAACTTCATTCCCTTGTTAGTAGATTGAAACTATTAAGTTAAAGGCAGATAAAATAAATTCTTAATCATCATGAAAACGACATAGACTAAAATATTGGGTTCTTTACTTTTCCAGTCGAAAATAAAGTAGCCACTATGGCTACATATAAAGAATCGATTAAGTTAAAGTTTCTGAAAATATGTTTAAATTCAAAATATCTAATTCAGATATATTTTTGTTGTCTATCCAATTTTTTTTGTAAAGTTATCCATTGTATTGATCCCCTTTTAAATAGATAATCTGTATACATATTTTTATATACAACGAACAATTACGTATGTTTTTATTTCCAAATTCATGTTTCATGTACAGTTTACCATTAACATATATGGTCGATTTTACCTGCTGTTTTGTGAATATCATTTTTTCCTTTACAAATTTTCGAAGAATTTGAGCAGCAGTTGTTGATATCAGTTAACATATATAAACACTCATATAAACGGATCGATCGTTGTGTTAAACTTTGTGAAACTTGTTTAGGGATTGCAGCCAACTTTATCTAAGCAACGTCCGACGCCTTCGAAGGTTTTTGTGAAAAGGAACACAATTTCGGGCAGAGGGAGGGAATCTGAGAAAATAACTAACCATACAGTACACCTGACCGTATCCTATATCTGTACAAGGCCATCATCTGGCTATGCATGGAGTATTGTTGTCACATCTGGGCTGGTGCACTATCCTCTAGTGTCTCCCTCTTAGACAAGGTCCACAAAAGAGTTGTTAACCTAATAGGTCTCTAACAATTCATCAAGCTCCAACCTCTGTGCCATCACCGCAATTTTGCATCCTTATTCTTGTTTCACAAGTACTTCAATGGAATGAGCTCCAATGAACTTACTGCTTTGGGCACCTCGACGTAAATACATCCGACTAACCTGAAAATCAGCTAAATCCCATCTATTTACTGTGGTGGTCACTAGATGCCGGAGAGCTGTCTACTCCAATTGCTTCTTTCCTCGATCTGCCAGCCTTTGGAACTCCCTCCCTGCTCATTGTGTCTCCGACTGTACCGACATGCAGAAATTTAAAACGATGTGAATAAGCATCTCGCTGCACAGCTCTTAGTTTAGGATGACCCCCAAAACTTTCACCCTGATTCTCAGTAGCCCCTTATGTCTACAGTGGGAACTTGCCTTGTTTGGAGTGAACTAAGCTAAAAGAAAATATAGCAGGAGGAACGACTGGTGAAAATGAGCTTCTACTGATCCAAGAGAAAATACATTGTCTTATATCTGGTTGTAATGCTTACAGCAAAAATAATCTCAGAGTTGTGTAGCCAGCGTTCCAATCTGCATAGATCATCATAAAAAGGTTATTCGCTTTCATAATGTTATTATGTGTTGGATTCTTTTTAAAGAAACAGGCAACATATTTTATATTGGTAAATATAGTTAGTAGGATTAGTTATTAAAGAACAGGACATTTTGCAACAGTTCTGTGTCCCCTTAAAAAGATAAAAATAAAAATAATATGCTACTAAACTCTATGATTGGAATCCTTATTCCAAGTTTGATCAAAATCCGTTACATTATTTTGATTCTTGTAAATGTTTCAAACATAAGACATAAGCGTAAAGAGGCTTAACAAGATAGTGAACTTAAAAGAATCTATCTTAATTTGCATCTAATCAATATGGATAAAATTTAATGCAAATCTGAAATATTTTTATTTTCAAATAGCAAAATGTGCTCAGAGTATGGCCCATAAAATCTCTTTAAAATACTTGTAAATAAACTGAAAATTGGGGAGTAATAATTAGAATTATTAGACTTATAACTATTGTAAAAAATTTACAAAAATCGAAGGCATCTGAATTTCAACTACGGGCTTCTATCTCTCTCTGTGCCATTTTTGCATGAAACAAAATCAAACTAAATATACTTCCACAGCAGCTGTTTTCAAGAATTCTTAATGAGTGGTTAATTAATTGAGGAATTAATCTGATACATAGAAATATATATATATATATATATATATAAACATATACACATACCTAATTTTATATCAAGATTTTAGTATTGTTACTAATATTATTTAACATACATATTATACTATATGTAATGCTGTATAAATCCTAATATTCTGTAAACATGCATAGTATTATAAGAAATTACATATATAAATGATTATAGATAATCATATTGATAGTCTATATAAAGATATTATTCATGATTCTAATTTAATTTACTACTTTTTTATTCTAATTAGATTTCATAAAAAATAATAAACTATGACATATCTTTTAAGAGTTTCTTCCAGCAAAACTAAAACAATTATTATTATTAAATCTGTATTATTATAATGAGTATTATCATGATTATCATTATTTTATAGGACTATTAGTATTGTTTATTATTTCTATATAGAAATAAAGAGATGAATTATTTTGGCATCAGATTGACATATGTGTTTGTGGTGTGTACATTCGAATTTATGTAAATTAGATGACGACTATTGCATATACCTCCAATCGAGGGATAGATATAATGTCTCGTAAGTCACAATAAAAAAAGGCTAGTATAGTTCATAAACATATTTTGTTATCGAATACAAATTACGAATCATAACAGGACAATTATATCCTACCTTGTGTCGACCGCTCATCCCTTGACTAAGAGGGCCTAGAATTAATGTTTCACAACAGCACGAAGAAAAGTAAAATATTCTAAATTTGAGGACAGGCCATCTATTAAGACCTTAACGTCGCCTTGTCTTCTGCAAGCGGGTGAGGACGTTCCGGACACAATTTTTAAGTCATTCTCTACACGGGCTGTTCGCTCCAAATCCTCCTAACGTACTACTTACCTCTCTCACTCACTCTCAATTTGAGGCACGTCCGCTTCTTGCTACGCAGGTTGAAGTGACATTTGAGCGAATACTTACTGACACGATGACCCCTGTTTCGAGTATACGCGTCACTTTTAGCCTGTGAATAAAAATCACCAATTGAATAATAGCAAACATACCCTTTACTATTTAACACCGACACTGACAAAGGAAATCACTCCCCAGCTGTATAATGCTCATAGATATATTACTAAATCTACAGTGTGAGAGATGGCGATAGAAATACATAGATATCTCATAGAAAGAGAGAGAGAGAGAAAGAAAGATTGTTGACCTGTTAAGTTAATTACGACTAAGTAAAACAATCAAAACAAAAGTGTGTTCAAGCAAATTTAAATCTTAAAACAAAGATATATTTTAACATTTATTTAGTGTTCATAAAGTATAAAAGAAAACACATTAGAGCAACAAAGATTGATCGACACACGTTTAGTATAATATATGTCTGTCAATTTCTCAGTGTTTATTTTCTAAAAGTCGCATGTCACCTTATGACTTCCTTTGGACAATTCTATTTGTTTAACTCTTGTAGTAACGCTTTAATTGATTTATGTCTCTTTGTTCAGAGTAATCATCGTCATAAAAGCTGATGTTAACTTTTAACTTTATCTGGTTTATTCATTTAACTTATTTTATTAATCCGTTTAACTTATTTAAATGTTTATTTGCAAGCAGCCATGGTACACTCTTGAATGGTCCGCCACTATTGCGCACGGGCACTACTATTTTAATTGTTTTCAACGAAATAGATGTCCCATAACCAAATCCTACTGAAATAACTTCCAGGGAGTCATACAAAACGCTAACATGTCCTACGCCCATTTTTTTTAAATCCACAGTCACCAACCAAATACTTGACACCAATGAATTTAGGACTATTACAAGCCGGGTCCTGAACAGAAGAAATATCTACAGAGAAATGATTTCCATTACCTCGGAAGACTTCGGTTGTCTTACCAGTATTTAAAAATCCAAGTGATCGGTTCGCTGTATCACAGTACCAAACAACCAATCTCCTGTGTGACATGAGTAAGTTACTCTAATCTGTAAAACTCAATAAGTCGCCAACAACTTACACATAAACTATTTAGTTAGTAACAAACAATATAGATTTCGTCCTGCACGATGTATAGATGGCGTGTTTACTGTAATACGCCACAGGCCTAGTGAATCCATCGACGAGGGCTTCGTTTAAAATCAATAGCTCTTGATACAACAAATACCTTTGATAGAGTTGGCACAAAGGTTTGCTTCACAGACTTGCTGGCTATGGAATATCTGGAAGGTTCTCAGAACCATCAAATCTTTTCTCTCCGATGGATCTGTTAAAGTAGTTGTGCACGGGCAGAAATCAGAAGCTTAAAATATCTATACAGGAGTACCCCAAGGATTGATTCTCGGCCCTACCCGCTTCCTAATCTTCCAAGTAGTATCCTTAGATCATTGGTTGATATCTACGCGTACGACACAAATACTTATTGCAGCGCCTCAAAGAACACTGAGAAAAATATCTTTCTGACATTGTATCTTTCTATTTGGAACACCTAGTAAAAATAAGGAAATGTGGCTTGTTACTTTTAACGCCTCAAAAACAAATCTTCTATCTTTTCACCACCAAGGGTCGGATTCACGTTACAACCCAGTTGAAGCTCTCTTCCTTGATAAGCTCATAGGGCTGAATCTCACCCCATACCTGAAATGGAAGACTTACATCAAATCTGTTGCTACGGTCCCCGGAGAAATTGTTGGATCATTTAATGGTTCCATAAGTACCTCGCTCCTGACGTAATCGTTTACCTGTATAAAAGCCAGATCCGTCCTCATATGGACTACTGTTGTCATATCTAGGCAGGTTTCGCTCGGACCACTCTTTTTTGCCTTGACAGGATGAAAAACAGATTTTGAAACTTAGTGGGCAATGATCTATTCTCTGTTCTGCAACCCCTTTCGCACAGAAGAGATGTTGATAGCTTCTCTCGACTTTATGTATATGTTAATGGTTGGTACTCGACTGATTTCAGATCTATTGCCATCCTGTATAACATTCACAGCAAGAACGCACCTGGCTAAAACCACAGCAGAGGTCCTTTCTTTCTCTCTATCCGTACCAAAGACCAACCGTCGCTTTCATAAATAATGTTATTTTCCTAGCCGACTACAAAATGGTCGTCTTCAAGTCTAATGTAAAAAAATACTTGTTGAGCCGTCCTTTTATATAATCAATTTCTCTTGAGAAATCTTCTTCCCATTTCACGGTTGTTTCCAATATTCGCTCAGTTGCACTCAACGTCTAACCGACAGTTTTTTTTTATCCTTATTCCCGAGTGGCCCCCGGGCCTTGATAAGCGGGGATCCATTCGTAAAAAAAGTTAAAAGACTGTTTTACCTGTAATAGTAGGGGTAATCTTAGGTTTAATGAATGTAGCTAAGATGTTACAATAATAGAAACGAAGGTTTTTAATAGACAAGTCATTGAGTTAACAGTAAAGGCTATGCGTATTTTACAAGTACTACAATGGAATTTGCTCCGACGAACTTGCTGAACTTTTTTTTCTTTTTTCTTTAACAAAGTTCACCCCAAATAAGGCAGGCCGCCACTGTAAACGTAAGGGGCTACTGAGAAAAAGGATGAAAGTTTTGAGGGGGGTCAACCTAAATTGGGAGCTGCGCAGCGAGATATATGTTTACATTAGTTTTAAGTTTATGCATGTCAATACGGTCAAGAAAACAGGGAGCAGAGAGGGAGCTCCAGAGTCAAGCAGCACGTGGAAAGAAGCCTTTGGAGTAGAAAGCTCTTCGGCATCTGGAGACCTCCACAGTGAATGGATGGGATTTGGCAGATTGTCGGGTTGGTCTAATGAATTTACGTCGTGGGGGTACCAAAGCTGCAAGCTCATCAGAGCACAATCCATTGAAGTACTTGTAAAACAGGCACAAGGAAGCAACATTGCGGCGATGGGGCAGGGGATGGAGGTTAGTGGATAGTGAGGGACCTATCAAGGTTGCGAATCTTTTGTGGACCTTGTCTAAGAGGGAGAGACTAGTGGATGATGCCCCAGCCCAGATGTGGCAACAATACTCCATGTATGGGCGGATGGTGGCTTCTTAAGGTAAACACCCGCGACGCAGCCGACTAGCAGCAGACCCCCTTCACTGTAGAGGTTCCCAGACGCCAGAAAAGTTTCTACTCTAATAGCTTCTTCCCGCAAACGGCTTACCTTCGGAATTCCCTCTCTGCTTTCTGTTTCACTAACTTTATAAACATGCATAAATGTCAATGTAATGTGAAAGAACATCTTAGAATTCCCCTATTTATATGACCCCTAATTGACAGTAGCCTCTCACGTCTCCGTAGCAATGTGTCTTTATTTTATGTGAACATACCTAAAATAAAATAGATAGAGCTGCGTATATAGATCAAAGTGATATAATTAACACTACTCTATGTCTTCACACATACAATGTGTCTCTGTTGAACCAAAACATAAGAGGACCCCCTAGCGATACTATACTCCGGTAACAATTAAATAAATAAACGATGAAAAATCCCTTAAAATGCCGAAGTTAATAATGTGTATCGGGTCTAAATGTTTGGTTTTAAAATGTTGGATCGCCATATCCGATCGGTAGCTGTAGCGCTTTCGTAACACTTGTTTTCTTTATATTTGTTTTATAATCGTGTTGACACATTGAGAACGAGCTAACGTGTGTATCCGGTCACTTAAATGTTTTATTTTTTGTATTGGTTTGAAAAGAGTTGATCAATGATCAAATGAAATGCGTTTTATATGAAGCAATATAAAGTAATATAAATGATTTTTGGATATATATATATATATATATATATATATATATATACATATATTAATGTCATTTGTCTGTTTGCTTTTTGTCTTTTGTTTTGTTTTTAATGATTGTGTATTGGCTTATCTAATCTTTGTTCATCAGTAGGTCCCTGAGGAGGAACCGAAGAGGTCTATGTTTATTTTAATATAAAAAGGCTCCAAAATATAATGAGCACTTTTAAAAAGTATTGGCTTTGTTAATTTTGTTAATAGTTGAACTTGATTTATATATATATATATATATATATATATATATATATTGAACAAAATTAAATGATGTTGCAGATGTGCAAAAATGTGACTTGAAATGTTTCAGGTATAACAAAATACTACAATATATGCATCTAAATAATTGTAATACACTAGAGAATCATAAAATATTTTTTACGTAGCATTATAATGACCAGATTTTAAAGTGCTGGCTCTGAAATTAGGCAGATGGCACACGGAAGACACTCGTCCGTGGCATCGGAGATACTGATTATCCATTTAATGGGTGTGCTGATCGAACATCATACGAATTCTTACTCAAACATGCCAATAGGCTCGTTGCAGATGTGAAACAAGTTGCAGTTTGACACATTTTCGTTGAATATGATATTAAATAGGCATTTTGTTTGAATGTGTCATATTTGAAACAAAACAAAAACATGTAAGGGTAAAGTTTTAGTCTAATAGTCCATACAATATGTATACAGGGTATTCGAAAGTCAGCATCTATTTTTAAATGTTAATAGCACAAACATTGAATTTCTGATAATAACAAAACTCATAAACTAAAAAAATAAACATTACATTTTTTTTTACTGAATTACTGAAGCTTTTTTGTTACGCCATCTTTTTTGACGTAATTTTTTTGGACTTTATGTCATCTTGATATATTCAGCACAAGAGTGTGTTAGAATAGTTATCCCTAGCAAAGTGAGACTCCGTTGTAACAGTTAAAAGACTGCTTACCGAAGAAGAGTTTCAACATCAACCTAATGGTAAAACAATTCTTCTTTGGGACTAAAAGCTTTTAGAGACAGGTTCTGTCGAAGACAATGGACGATGATAGAGACAATATTAATCTGCCAGTCAAACAAAAAATAAACGTAATGGATTCAGTGTAGTATATATATATTAATATATATATATATATATATACATATATATATATATATATATATATATATATATATATATATATATATATATATATATATATATATATGTGTGTGTGTGTGTGTGTATGTGTGTGTATGTATCTATAATAATAATAATAATCCAGGTAAAACATCCGCAGGGTAGTAATCCAAAGAATTTCAGCCGGGTTTATACAAAGTGCTCATTATCAAATAAGGCTTTTATATGTGAGTATTTTTATTTACACAGACATGTACAAAACTGCGACACTGGCATGTCGATGTTATCGATCAACAGCTATTATAAACTGAAATCTTATCAGGCAGAGTTAGAATCCGATCTTAACCTTAGATCATATTTGGAAAGATATGTGATCTAAGGTTAAGATTGGATTCGTACACTGCCTGATGAGATCTCAGTTTATAATAACTATTGATCGATAACATCGACATGCCAGTGTCGCAGATTGTGTACATGTCTGTGTAAATAAAAATAACTATATATATATATATATATATATATATATATATATATATATATATATGTATGTATGTATGTATATATATATATAGGGTATTGCAGCAAAATCTACTATTTCCCAAAAAGTAAACGAAATCGGCAATAAATACAACAGATATATATGCAGAGAGACCCAATAATTTATTTAGCAACAGTTAGATTTACATACTACATATTTTTTTTACAATGTAACCGCCGCCGGTCTTGAGAACCATCAGAAAGCGGGTGCGAAATGAGTCACACGCTTTGACGACCATGTCATTGTCTGTATCGTCGAATGCCTCCATGGATGCAGCCATAAAAGATTCGGTCGTGTTGTGGGCGTGCTTGTAGATCTTAGACTAGATCACGCCTCAGAAAAAATAGGTTTGCAGTGGGGGAATATGGCGACCTCAAATCCCTCGACCAGTGATGAGGTACACTAATGAGCAGTCACGCCTTGGTCCTCTTGGCCTAGTGTGCAGAAGTTGCGTCCGTCTGTAAGATGTTAGGGCGTCCCGTTGCAGTTTCGTCCATCTAGGGCTTCGCCACGCTCATCGACATTTCCTTATATTTCGTTTACGTTTGATCAAGTGTTGGATTTTACTGAAATACCGTGTGCATATATATATATATATATATATATATATATATATATATATATATATATATATATATATATATATATATATATATTATCATTATTATTATTCAAATCTCTCGCTAGATTGAGAACTTTAAATAAGTTAACACCAAGCTGTTATATATAGCGTGGTGCGATACCCTAGGCCCCGCCTATTGAGTGCTCTTGACGACTTGCTAGACGGCTGCCGAATTTGCCATTTAGACGTTACCAAGAAGGCCCTTGGCAGATCATCAGGGAAATTAAGTACCTTGAATAAGAATTACAACAACCGACAATACACAATGTGGTGTTGCTTTAATTTAGGTCACTAAAGAAGGGAAGAAAAAATAAAAGAAAAAAGAAAAAAGAAAAAGATAAAAAAGAAAAAATAGAGAATGTCTTAGAAGAATATCTAGCACGATTTTCACAACATTGTTGCTACTAGGAGAAACAGGAAAAAAATGAGTCCCAAACCAGCAAAAACAGAAGAAAAAAATTAGTCCCAAATGCACTCCAATGAAACAGTAATAATGAGCGAGAATACACCTTCTCGACGGGCGGCACAACTATGAAAAGTATTCCCAAATAAATAATTATATATATACATTTAAGTGAAATATTTTGAAAATCAACAATCGTGCAATTTAAATGAAAAATTCATTTCTGTAATTTTTTTGCAAGCTTTCGTTGTAGAACAACTTTGTCAAGCGAGACTGTCTTATAGTTCTTTTTCCTCTTTTCTTCCTCCTAATTTTGATGGTATTAACCCCGAGTGGTCGAATCACGATATGAGCAGAAAGAGACGTCAAGTTTTAAAAGACATTACGGTAAGTGTTATGCGCAGATTAGAACGCATGTGTATGTAGCTAAGTGAAATATTTTGAAAAGAAACTGTCGTGCAATTTAAATATTTTAATTGCACGATTGTTTCTTTTCAAAATATTTCACTTTAAGTTTTTCAAGTTTGTTTTATTTATATATATATATATATATATATATATATATATATATATATATATATATATATATATATATATATATTATTTAAAACTGGGCAGAAGATATTAATACTGAACAACTTTTGCAATAAAGTGTAAAATATTGTTGTCTATATTTTGGACTACGGTGATAACTATGTAGTAATTTTTAGAGAAAGTAAAATATACCCTTGCGAGTTTAACAACGAACAGCTTCTTTCTGGATGAGTAACACATCAGGAGTGATCTGGAATATGACCCAAGATGTTAGCTACTCCCTTGCTTCTGTTATTTGAGTCTACATTAAAGGCAGCCTTTTGTAAAATCGTTAGTGATATAGACGAAACACTATTACTCCATATGTGTAGGGATACATCTAATACAGAAAAAAACATTTATTACTGGTTTTGTTTTCTATCACCGACGAACTAGTAATGCCAACAACTGATGTAGGCTTAACTCTAGAAATGTAAGCCCATGACTTCAGTCCTGTAATCATTATAACCAGCAGGTTTTGTTTTGATTTGTATTTTTATTTAAAAGTATGTGTGTCTTATCATTTGCACTTATACATCTATATGTGGAGACCGGTTGTTAGGTGGATAACGACCCGACGTGACGACGTGTGTGTTTCGAGTTCGAAGCCAGGAGGTTCCATTATATCACTTTCACTTGAGGATGTTGGCAACTTTCACGTGGTCTTTTCTGAAATAATGTCTACAAGAGAATCAAGCCGGTTAACAAAGTTGTTCTCTTCTGACTCATACGAAGTTACTTAATGTGTCTGTCTAATTCTTATGAACCCTCAGAGGGATTGGTATTTCAACTTATAGTGTATATCATTTTTCAAAATATAAATGTATTCTCTGTAATCATCAGCTATCGATAGCTATTTTGATATTTTCATTCGTAAAAAGCAGTAATTGCATTTGGCGTTACTCAAACGTTAATCGTGTATGTAATTAGTACATGTATACCGAATAGTAATATATGTATATGCTAGATACAAGCTATTAAATATCATTTTCATGTTCAATCTATTCCTTGTGTTATAGCAATCATCATTCTCTACAAATACTGTCGACGATAAAAAACAAACCGCAACCAGCGTTATAAAAATATTATATTATTTATCAAAAAGAAATCGAGTAATGTATTAATTTTGTTATATATGTTTAAAGTGTTTATTTGAACAGTAGATTTACTAAAGAAATTCAAGATATCTATTGAAGCAAAATTGTTTTATCGGTTTTATGAGTGCCGGTGGGAGTTCATTTCCTGTGGGAGAAAAACAACAACCTCTCTTAATGCCACCAAACAAAAATCAAAGGATTAACAGCAGATTCAATATAATCGATTCGAAACCCATTTTTAAGAACATATTCGGATATAAACTATTAAGTAGATGTTTATGTCGAAAACGAATTACACATTGAGGTTGTAAGATTTAGATTACAATGCACACAAAATGATGTAGGAAACTGGCCTTACTTTATATATTAGATAAATATTTCTTTATTCGATGCATTATATTTACAAGAGTGAAGTTATCTTTTTATGTAGCCGGTCTTCTTCGATTTCAGGCCGGATAAAGAGGGCGACAACGGAGTAAATGTCAACTGTTTTACACTGGGTGAACGAACGTAATCGCCGCCTATTCATTTACGAAGTGTAACTTTGTTCACTGGAGATCTTCGAGTATAAATAGAAGTTACAACACAAAATCGCAGATCATAGCTTAATAACTTCTGTTTAGTGTCAACGTGCCAACAGCGATACACAAAATATACTATTTTATTTCGTTTTTTTATGAAGACTAAGTATAAAATGTAAAAAGGTTGTAAAACAAAACAAATATGTGTGTTTCACGTGATACATCAATTGCTTATCGTCTGGGTTGCATGACGATAAAAGTCGCGTTGATATTCTCCATACTTATTCTTGTCCGGAAAGAAGACCTTTAGTCTTGCTTAGACGTGGCGATTGAACTTAGTAGCAAAGATAAATGTCAACCAGGCAAGAGTAATGGGTAAATATCTAATATGATATACGAAGTACAACATAAGACATTTAACTTTTGGATTATGTTTTAGGAATCCTTACTCTAATGGAGATTGCGTGTCAGTATTACGTAAACAAAATACAGTTGATATTTGAACTATGTTGTAGAAATATTGGTACTGATATCGATCCTGACCCAGTTTTCGTGAGGTTCGACTCAGAAGCGTTCGGAAGCGTTCGGCTGTCCTACGCAAACGCTCGAGAATTGACGAGCCAAATGGTACCAGACGACAATTTTGATACGGTGTTGCGTCCTATGATGATAATGTTTTGCTTGTTTTGCTTTTGTTGTTGTTAGGGTTAGGGTTAGTGTTTAGGGTTAGTGTTTAGGGTTAAAGTTAGGGTTAGGGTTTAGGGTTTAGGGTTATGGTTAGGGTTAGCGTTAAAAATATTTATTTGATAACAGTAATTTCGCTCTGTTTTGCTTGTTTTATTTGTTTTGTTGTTTAAAAAAATTCTTGCAACTAAAAATTATAGGACGCAACTCTATTTTCATTAGCTACAACATCGAAGTGTAGAAGGTGGTGTCATTCTCTTTACAGGATTACTCCACTTACCCTTGATACTTCTCTTTACTATATTGAATGTTCAGCAAGGCTGCCTCAAGTACCATTTCTTTACTTATTGGTATGCCTCGACCGAGAATTAAACCCCGATCTCAAAGCCCATTGGCGAATACACTAACCATACAGCCAGCAGAAACGGCATTTTATCTTATTTAATTTTATTTAGGAGTAATTGAATATTGTATAATTTTTAAGAAATTTGAAACCAAATTATAATAAAGGGTTTCTAGGCTAGAATCAGTAATATACATAAGGCTCTAAACGTACATAAACCCGACACACCCGACGAGCAGCAAAATTCCAACCCTTCACTGTAGTGGATCCCAGATGCAGGAAATCTTTCTACTCTAAAAGCTTGGTTTCTCGGACCGCTTGTCTTTAAACTGCCCTCCTTTACTCTCTCTCTATCCCAGAATGTACCAACATGCAGAAATTTAAATGTGATACGAAAATAAATTGCTGCACAACTCCCCACTTAGGATGGCTTTTAATAAATATGGGCCTTATCACAGTAGCCCATTACGTCTCAGTGGAAATAGGCCTTGTTCGGCTGAATAACAGTTTTTAAAAAACAAACAGTCAAACTACGAAATTAAAAAAAATATCCAGCGTCTACTTAGACCTCGAACTTTTATGACGCTGGCTACAAAAAGACAGAAACGGAAGTAAATTATTTTGCGAACAGATCTCGCAGCGAATTTAAATAAAAACAAAAACAACCCACACATTAAAATGTAATATTTTAAAAGCAAAATAAATAGTCAACCTTATTTTGTTATTCCTTGTTAACATTTTTAGTAAACAAATCAAGTAGTTTTTTTATCTCTTCTGAAGTTGCAACCAATGATTCTAATAATTTTTGAATTTCAATTATTATCATAATTATATATGAAATTACATTTGTACCAAAATAATCCACCCCATTATCGGTAGGTGCCATAACAGTTTGTCATGAAGGCTTTAAGAAGATGGAAAGACCGAGAAGGGATATCACTATTCAGACCCCCACTGGAAGCGCACGGACAGTACTGAAATCCTGAGTAAGGTTAGTGCACCTCGAATTCTAAGTAGATCAATTTTAGTTACAAGAAAGAACATAATAATAAACGGCTGGTGAGAGAATGCGAACTAAAAATATTTTAACTAAAATTAAATTATGATCTGTTATCCTTTGTAATTATTTCTAATTAAATTAAAAGAGTCCTATGGGGATGTGAAATCTTAACGACTGAAAATAATTTACAGCTGAGATAAAAAAAATAAAAATTAGTTTAAACAAATAGTACTTACTTTACATATTTATATTATTTGATAAGCAATTATGATTCACTTTGCTTTCTGAATATTTAATTATAATATTTTTATTGGTTAAAAGCATCTCGCGGATCTACGACAACAACTAAGGATAAAAAATTACTTTCAAAATATGAATATCTCTTATTTTTTCTGATGAATACGTCTTTCGCCGAAAAAGTTAAGATTACAATTTTAAAAAAGTGTTTGCATTCATGGCTTCTAACGGCTCAGTTTTCCTATTTAAATTTTCGTATATTCCACGATGTATTAAAATCAATACAATTAGAATAAGAAATGTACTTCCTTATTATTAGCATGTTTCATTCATTTCGTATGAATCATATTATTCTATTTTTGACATTAATTTACCCAATATCTTTCTAGTCAAAATTATCTCTTGAATGATATCGGGTACTTACAGAATAGACCACGGGAATATTGCCAACATCCTAAGTGAAAGTGTTTGTGTTGAACGAACGGGATTCGAACTAGGTACACTCAGGTTGTCAGTCCGTGTCGTTAAACACTTAGCCACCATCAGCTAATATCTGAGATTATCCAATGGTTGAGGTCGAATTTAAGTATTTGATTTCGTTACTCAGCCTGCTTCTGGACTTAATACGTTATTTCGTTTATTGTATTGTACATTCCGGAAATGTGTTCGCAAGCTCTTCCCCTTCAGCATTACCCCATAAATCATTATCCACATACCTCATATTCAAACTCATCAGATTATCAATAACAAGACTATTTGATATTGGTATCCTTTCAAAAGCATCATTATTACTTATTTTGTTTCTCTAGTCCATTTTAAGGATTCGCCTTACAAAAAGCTCTCAAATGTTTCGAATGTGATCGTGATAGGATTATAAAGAAGACCAAGCCACACAAGCATCGACTATCTCAGGAATCATATAACATCTCACCTGACTAGTCAGTAGATGTACACGGACATCTCTTCTCACATATTTGGTGCCGCTTTGCTTGTTATCTACTTTGGTATGATATCTACACTTACATTGGAATCTACGTCTTATAAACCTACTATCTCATGCGATCTACAACTCATATTGCAATCAACACGGTGCAAGAGTAAAGAAAACATTTCTCCTAATTAGTTTTGAAAGAATGTGTGGTTCGAGAATATAAAACCAAAACCATTACTCTGCCCTCTAACCTTAACGCTAACACTTACTCTTACCGTAACCTTAACCCATTTCCCTAACACCGTATCCTAACACATAACTTTAACCCTAACGTTCAAAGAAAGTACTGTGCGACAGTGTAACTAATTATTCAACGGGAAGTCGCTGAAGACTCAGTAATTCATTCATTATAGATATCGAGCCAAATTAGAAAAGCGAATGGTGTAGATATTATTTTCTTATAGATATCCAGCCAAAGTAGCACCATATATTCTTTACCTGACCAACATCATGTATTCTAATTTTTCAAAAATACAAATAAAGATACATAATCAATGTAATATCAAAATGCACTTATATTTCTTGTATTTCGTCCTCCATTATATTGGCGTCTTTATTTCCTTCATGTAAAATATATCAACGTAAATGAAAATGTAAACAAATAAGGATAAATATATAACATTTGAAAATACTGCATAGAAACGCTATTTCGCCGAGAAACAAAATAAAAGAACTAAAATTGGTTCCAAACAATTGTACAATTATTTGTATTACAGGAAGACATTTTACTGCGGAAAGTCTAAGAGAAACATTAATATCAATATTATATTTCACTGTAATACGGGCAGATAGGATGAGTAATTAAAAATTTGGGGGCAGCTATTTACGTATATTATGTATTAAAATTTCCCAAATTTCAGTTTCATTGGAGTATTTTTAAGGTCTTTGTGGACATAATATAGACATAACCTTAAAGGAGGTGACGGTGGTTTAGTGGATAACGACAGGGATTCACGAATTGGGTGTGCCAATTTCGAATCCCGCCGTTTCCATAGTCTCACTTACAATTAGGGATGTTGGCAACCTTCACATAAACTTACTTAAGGTCCCATTTTAAAATTTTAATATTTCATAGTTACCGATCATTTGATCCGTAGTCATTAAACACCAATTACCCAAGATTCTCTGAATCTCAATTTCTTCTTTAGCTCAACCCTTAAATTTAAGACATTTCAAATAATCAGAATAAATTACATGATTTAGATGAAAATTAGAATAAGCATTCAATACAAGGGATTTAGTATCATTATACCTTGATTTTAATCTTCATAACAGGGCATGAAAGTGTTGCCAAACTGTTTTTTTTTCGGGGATTTAATTTTACACGCCCTAGAACGGGTATTCTCCAAATAAAAGATAAGATAAATACAGAAATGATAGTCTCTATTTATTTATCAAAATGCACAGAAACTTAAGAAGTCTCTTTTTAGCTCCAACAAGTTTCAAGGGAAATAGTATTCATGTTCATCGCCCAAATAAGAGCATCGCCAGAAAAAAGAAGAATCTCGAAGCATAATCACTAGACAATCATCACCATCATATAGAACAAATGCAGTGACAGAGAATTTTTTTTTTATTCAATACAAAATTTATTAGACATTTTTGTTTTCTTCATATTCAAAGTAGGATACCTTGATGTTGCCCGTTATGTGATCTTTAATGTGAACGTTGGAAGTCGGTGGGTGAAGCGGTTGCTGCTTCCGGTTCAGCCACGGGTTTTAACCCACCTAATAAACTGTTATTGTCCTGGCCTTTGGGTCTGGATTTACGCCGGTCTATCGGGGGTTGTCTGGTCCTGTGCAGTTCTAGGAGGTGCACCCTCCCAGGCTTCGCCTCCCCTCTTTGGGGAGGAGTAAGTTTATTGCTTACTGTCTGAGGCGCCCTACCGGGAATGCCGACGGGGCTGCCCAGGCAATTTTTAAATGGCCAGAATACTCACCTCGAGCCCTGGCTTATCTAATCCCACTCTCCCGACCTTGTGTCACATCTTGCCTTGTGGGAGGTAGATAAATAAAGCGGTTGCTGCTTCCTGTTTGATTTTTTTAGAAGGAACATTCAATTTTCATTAATATTCTATTTGGATTATTTAAATTATTCGAACTACTATTCTCATATCGGATATATTTTCACAACGATCCGGTCGATTTAACATCCGACATTTTTCGGGTGCCGACTTTTGAACTTGAAAATAGCATAACATTTAGAACTATTATCTTGTCATGCCTGACGGAACTAGAACAATCTACTTTACTGAATTAAGTAAAGAATTCAGTGTAATTTCCTGAGTTCTATATAAAAGAGTTTCTAAATTCGAAAAAAATGTTCATGAAGAAGACCGGAGGTTATATTGGCAGAAACTTTGCGAAATAATAACCAAGATTAAGATCGGGGTCTTACTAATCTAAAGAATACAAATTAGTTAATCTAATCTCAGAAATTCTAAAACATTTATAATAATTTAATCTGTGTTTTGAATGTAAAACAATGATATGAAAAAAATATTATATTAACCATAGAGACTGTTTCACAGATAGCATTTTCGTTGAAAATTCCAGTCAGCGGACGCACGTCGATTTAATGAATTAAATACATTTTTGCAAAAGATAAAATTCTACTACTACTAAATAACACAGTTAATTGAATATTTTAAGATTTTATGGAAATCAGATTATTTTATACAACTTTTTTATTTGAAGAATTTTTCTTAGTTTTTTTTACCTTGTTTCAGTAAATATTGAATTGGGCACAGCTTGATTATAGATTGGGGTATGAAAGTTATGTATTATTTTTGTTGCACAATGGTTTGTTCCTTTTTCTTTTTCTTTAAAAAGAGAAAATTAAAGACAGCTAATTCGTATTCAACCAGGATGTATCGGCTCCTTCTAAGGGACGTGAGAAATGCTAATAATGATTGAAGTATTTTACGACGATTTTAACCAGAATTTGATTTAAAATCATAGTTTTGTTTATTTTTAGTTCAGTTCAGTTAACTTTTAGAACCCGTAGCGACCTTTCTTCTGGCTTACATTTGATTGAATTGTATATTAAATAGATATCCGAGAGTTTATCTATGAAGCTTAATTATTTATACAATTTTCAGTAAGTAAAACAATAAAGAAAAATAACTTTCCCCTTCCCAATTGACAACGTAACAATGTTTTAATTGATTTTTCTCGTCATGTTTGTTTTGTTTTGTCGGATCTCAAGACCAGAATTTATCTAGTCTCATCAAGTATCTAATTTAGTGTTGCTACTTGTGTTAGCACCTCTAAGAGACGCACCATTATTGTCCTTATATGAATCAGTGTGTAGCCATTATGTTGGTTTTTTAGTAATGTAATCTTTTTTAATATTTGCCTATAATATACTTTACGTCTACGTGAAATTATCATCATGTAAAGATGTTCTGACAAAAGGCTGCACACAAATAGCAAAGTCACCTGTTTCTAGTATGTATTAAGATTTTCTATTATTTTCTATTATTCTTTTCAATATTCTCATCTGACGATGTGGCATGCTACCTAATGTCAGACATTTACCAGCTATTTCAAAGATATCAACCGAGAGATTTTTTCAGGATTCTAACTGTCTCTTTAAGCGCAATTGTGTGTATCACTATTGCGCTTTGTTCCCCTAGTATATTCGCCAGATAGTTTTTTTTAAATTAGTTTCCATTAGTCCCGTTGCTCCCATGATTACTGGAATGGTGGAGATCTTCCTAAGATTCCAGTTTCGTTTCATGTGGTACATAAGCCCTTGGTATTTAGTTATCTTCTCCCTCTCAGCTCTGTTTAAGCCACCATTATATGTCACACTGACTTCAACTAAGCTTAATATTTTCTCCCTCCAGTCCGATATCACTATGTAAGGTTTAACAGCTATAGTTTGTAAGTATGTAGCTGTAGGGATTGCATAGTAATAGTAAATGCTGTATGATTTATTTCAGTTTTTTTCTATACATGTTTCCAGAACTAGTTGTTACGCATGATATATATATATTTTTATAGATGGTCCAGTAGAAATATTTACACACTCATTGTGTCGCATTGCATAGTAGCCATGCACTAGCAGAACCTTACGACTGGATGTCATGGGGATCACCCTTTCTACTGCTTTGTGACAGAACCTGCAAATGTTGTAGTTGCTTAGACAATTAACGTCCTTGAAAGTATGGGCATCAAGCCTTGATTTTGGGCAACCATTATCATCCTCTCCTGATGATAGTGGAGCGATCCTCCTTTGGGGATATCTCCATATCCTTTTTCTTATCTACATATTGTTGGGATAGTTTTCTCAAAAAATATTTTGCACGTTGTTGGTTCGTTTTTTTCCAGTTGCCTTCTTGGTACATAGCTGGTGGTTATTTTGAGCTATTTTCATGACATTCTTGTATTGCGTTTCTGTCTGATTGGTAAGACAGTCTCCTTCAAAAAGTTTGGCCAATTTCGTGAAGGAGGTTGTTTTACTGGCTCTTGTTTCTTACTTTTTATGTACAATCATAAGTTATTGGATTCTGCAAGTTCATCAGATACTGGGCAATTCTTACAATTGTAGCCCGATGGTGATGGTTAATTTCTAAGAGACCCATGTTCCTAGGGGCATATACAAACTTGATAGACACTGGTTCATGTACCTTACTCTGTACAGTGTCATCATTTGTTTTATTTCAGTGTCTAGCCTGTTAATGCCCTTTTGTGGCCAGTTAATGATGCTAAAGCCAGTTAATGATGCTAAATGTTATAACAAGTTGGTGAATGGCAGCTACTTTGTATTTGTTCGTAATCTATGTTTTGCAGATTTGTCTCACACAGCGTAATACCCTCTGCCATTTTTCTCTTATATTGGCGTGTTTGATTTAATCATTTATTTTTCAATGCCAAGTAATTGTATCGTTTCTGCTCTCTTAGGTCTTTAATGTCTGTCTCTTCATCAAGATGTATGTTTTTGGTGTAGATATTCTTACCGGCTGTAGGGAAGAATTTGGCACACTTGTCTAAGCCAAAATTAATTCCAATATATTTTAAGAAGGTATGTACATCCTGCAAAGGTTACTATAGTCAGTCTTTGAGTTGGGATACAGCTTGAGCTCATTTATGAGCAGATAGTTGACTCTTTTGTTTGAGTATTGTTGGCTTCCCTAGCGTAAGTTTTAGGCACACCAGTATTTATTAAATAGCTTAGTTAGCAGATCTATTGCCAGACAAAGGAGTAAAGGTAAGCTGTCTGCTTGACATCGGGGATTGTTATTGTTCCATTGGTTTGACTTAATCATATGGCTCTTTATATTGACAATCATGGTTTTCGTGATTACCAGATGGATCTTATATAATTCAAGGAAGTATAGTAGCCACTCTGGAGAGTTTGAATTATCTACTAGACACCATCCTTGATTGTCTTCTGTTTCATGACAACCTGACATGAGAATATTTAATCCTACAAGTAAACATTGACAAAATATGCAAAATAGCATAGTATTAGAAGCCCAAGTAAGATCTCCTCAACACGGCTATATACTTGCTTATAAGTGGAATGGTTCACCTTCTCCAAGTAATGTTACCTCAAGTAACAGCACTTCGCTGAATACTTCATAAGACTAGTAAGCCCGCGTGTGCGTTCACATCTGTGTAATAAAATTGGCTTCATGACTAAAACCCACGCACTGTTCAAGAATATGGATGCTCTCTTTTTAATTGTATCTCTCAGAAACCAAGGGAGATCTTTACTAGGGATAACTCTTTATTTTCAAATCTGAGTGTTCATTTCCTTTTCTTACTACCTTTCTAACCTTGAGCTAGTAAAGTACTGAAAAAAATTAAGTTTCGCCCTTCTCAACTGACTAATTAACTTTATGATAGTGTATCTTTCTTGTGGTCTTTTCTAGATCTTTCTGGATTCCAAGACAAGAATTCATTTGGTCGGTTTGAGTATCCAGCTTAGTGATGTTTCTTACGATAGCATTCTCCATATCCTTATGACAGGTAGCATGGCAAAAACTTGCACGGAGAGACCGAAGGTACTCAAGTATGGTGTCCAGTCGGTATTTAAACTGACTTTCGCACATGTTAAACTAAATTTGATTTCGCATTGAAAAATAAGCAAGACATTTGTACTATAACATGGTCTTACTCTGTATTATCATTTTAGTTCAGTTAGTCCTCAGAAATCAAGGCATCTTTCCTCAGACTAACACGTTATTTAGTAATGGGTTACATAGATATCCAAGTTTTCATTTAATAAATATCCTCATTTGAAAACTTTTAGGAAATAAAGCAATGTAGGAGTATTTTCTAATTCACGATAGACTAATTAACTATGTTATAGTTTATATTTCTATGGTGCTTTGCTGCTTTTGCTTGATTTTAGGACCAGACTTAATCTCGTCCGGTTAAGTTACAGATTCCATGTCGTTAGTTGTAGTAGCATCATAAGGAAAAGGTGCATAATTCCTGTCTTTCTATGAGCTAGAGTTTAGCCATGCTAAGTGGATCTTATTTAGGCTTTAAAAAACCATCTTAATTTTAACATTCTGTCAGGTTTACTTCGAAGGGAAAGTATTTTGATAAAACTGTGTACAATGAAACTGAACATACTCAACTCTGATGTTTTGTAAGTTCAAATTTACTCTAGGATGTGTTCCCATAACTAATATTGCGTTATGACTAAAATAAAAGTCACACACTCTACAAGACTATGGATTATTTATTTTATTTTTATTTTAGTTCAGTTCGTTTTAAAAGATCAAGGGTTCCCTCCTGTGGCTAACATTTTATTTATTTATGAATTACATTTATATCTGATGTATGCTATCTCTACTTCGATACATCCTGTTTTATCAGGGATTATCTCTAAGTACTTTGTAGATTTTTTTTTAATTAGCCCAGTCTCCCCTTCCAAACTGGGTATAACATATATACCTTTCAGCAACCATTTTATTTTCAAGTTATTCTTGAGGTTCAGATACTTTGCGATATTTTCACACTCGGCACTATTGATGCCATAGTCATCTAGAGTGGTTACTTTGATAATGAAATCAATCTTTTCTCATAGAAAGGTTAGCACATCATAGAAAACCCTGCTAACTCTTCTTAAAAAAAGAACAAACCACGAATCATCACATCGGATTTTCACTTTTTCAAATTTGTTAATGAGATTGAACTTCACTTTGCGATATTCTACGAGTGGGCAACCCCTCAGGGTTAATACCAGCAAAATTTAAAATAACGAAAGTACTCTTTAAAAAAAGGGTGTTACACCGAAAATCTCAGATATGTATTTAAATAAATTATTTCATTCATTTAATAAATATATAAAAATTGATTATTGTTTAAAGATTACTTCATTTGATATTTTAAACTCTTCAATCCTTTCATGTTTATTCCATGAGGCAATGTCTCTTGTTATATTACAGTTTTGTTAACTCTCACAAATAAAGGAATCCATTTTCTGGATCTAACAATTTGTGTCTGTATGAGGTACATATATATCTCGCTATTTTTTAAACTTAACTATGTTATTTTTTGTTTATATTTGTTCATTTTTATGTTTGATGGAAAGTATACTCATGCCAAGAGTCTCTTACAAATGCCTGTAATGTGGTATTTGGTTGATTGTCCTGTTTCCGGAACTGGTATGAATCTAATCTGATGGAGTATCCAGTTTAGAGTTGTTACTACTGGTATATATCTTGGGGAATGTAACAATGACAATCGCAATGTGTAGCTACACCAAATATGATCTTATTAGGGTTTAGAATACTGTGTCACTTTATATATTTGGTCATGATCACTTATAAGAGAAATAATCCTCATTGCAAGATGTCCTGACACAACCCTCTACAGAAAACCCAAAGACCTTCGAGTGTGGTGTCTTGTAAGTATTCAAAAATGTCTTTGTTAATTTTAGTTCGGTTTAATCTACGAGATGAAAGGACCCCTCCTGGTGCTTATACTTTTTTTATTTATTCATCGAGTTTATATCCTACGCTATTTTAACGTTTGCATTGCCTCTTTTAGAATTGCCATCTGAACGCAGCTATACCTTGGTCGTCCAGCGATTGTGCCGCAGAATAATCTTTAAATACCGTCACCTTGGTTCATCTATTACACCAGACATTGTCTCACATCACTCATAATACGAAACCCGAAAATGGTATGGCTGACTGAAACGCAGGCTATGAGCCAATAAATTAATTTTAACAATCATAAAAGAAGAATATTCTGTACTTTAGTAACTATTCTATTCTGCAATTAAAATAAAGAAAATATCAGTAAAAAATAATAATATTGAACCGTTTCAAATCATATAGAAATTTATTATTCCGACGAAATTATTTTAAAACGACTATTTTATGTATTTTTATTCTTATAATGATATATAAACAATTGAAACACAAATACAATTACGTAACGATGTTATAAATAGAAAAATAAATACACAATATGAAATTGATTTAAAATATGACATTTTTTTTAAATCGTTTATCAAAACACGTGCCTTTTCTCAGCATAATTATCATCTGCTGTCATGGAAACGGAAATGAGTTAATCGCTTGATAGGTTGGAGAATTCGACTTAATTCTTTCAGCAGTTTTTTCCTCATTTCGTTTCTCTTGTTTAAAAGAATCACAATAGTAATCCATTCTTATACAGTTGTTTGGGGTCTTGTTTCGGAAAGAGGATTTCAATTCTAGTCATATTCAGCAATAGTTTTTTTGTTAGTTGTCAAATTACTAGACAGCATCGTTCACAATGGCATGTTATTTGGAGTTAGTTTCCTATTCTACCTCCTAGATGTTATTAATAGTTGATGAAAGCTTTGTATGTATTTCTTAATGCTATATATTTATTATTATACAAGATGTGAGTCAACATTTGTTTTTATTTTCTTCTCATATAATTATAATAACACGAAATACATGCTAAAATATATCTTAGGTTTAGCATTGACAGTTTTAATAATCTTGATTATTGTAATTCTTAACTTACGGTATAAGCCACTCGTATTTTTGTTATCTATCTATGGATTACTCGCGTCTCCTCTTTGTTTAATTAACCACTCTCTGATATTGCTCAGTGTCTGTATGAACATCTATAGAAATAGTAAGTCTCTCTTATAGCGTTGTCATCTGATTTATGTACGTGGTCTGTACACATCAAAAACAAATATATAAATTAGATTGCAAAAATATTACCCTTTGTACTTCTATATGAGAATAATAAAGAATAATAATACTTCTTCTTGATGATGATGATGATGATGATGCTGCTGCGAATGATGATGATGATGATGATGATGATGATGATGATGATGATGATGATGATGATGATAATGATGATGAGGAGGAGGAGTAGGAGGAGGAGGAGGAGGAGGAAGAGTATTTATTTTCCTCCTCTCCAGGATGTTAGGCACAAGGCCAGTTTTATCTTACTCCCACAAGTAAGATGTGACCCAAGGTCGGGAAAGTGGGGTTTGAAAAGCCAGCGCCCGAGAAAGTGAGCACTCTGGCCATTAAAAATTGCCTGGGCAGCCCCGTCGGCATTCCTGAGGAGGAAGAGTAGAAAGACTTATTTTTTTCAGGAACAATAATCTATTAAAATACATTTGTCAGTATATGAATTTCCCAATTAAATTAAAATAGAATAAATAGTAGTAGTGACTGTGCCTCAACGGGTCACGAGTATGTCTAGTATAACAATAATAAAGAATGTGTTAACATTGAACTATCTCCAAACCTTCAGAAGAGCAATCATAAACATGTGTGTCGTGTTCATACATTTGAATATAAATTCAAACTGATCCGGAATTATCATTTATTAATTCAATACTTATGATCAGAGTTTCCATTGACACCGCAGTAAGGTGGTACAATCAAACACATGTATTATCTATTATTATTATTATTATTATTATTATTATTATTATTATTATTATTATTATTATTATTATTATTATTATTATTATAAATGTATCTCTGAAAAGATATTGAACCATTTTGCAGGTGCAAACACTACTGGCTTCATCCAGCTCGCTAATAAACTTTGACACTTTGATTCTCTTCTTTCAGAAATACATGCAACTCCATCTTTTCAATTAAATGAACATATTTCTAAATATTATTGTTATAGTGTTATGTATATTTGTTTTAATTTAGTGTAAGGGAGGTTTTATATATAACTAAAAATACTGGCGCTAATATGTTAGCAACCTTTTGATCATGTTACATTGAAAGGAATGTTTGTGAACACACTTTTCTCAAAACGAATTATATAAAAAAAAGATGTACTGTTATATTGAGATAGCGGCTACGATCCTAAAAGTGTGATAATTAATTACGAACGTAATACGATATGGTTATTTATTGACTTAAGTGTTGAAGTAATTACCTCCAGCGAACACAGGTTATACTGTAAGGAAATTGAAAATAACAAATAGAATTAGACACGACAACAAATGGTGCACAATTTAAAAAATGCAAGAAACATATAATGTGCTTAAGTAGTTGAATTCATTCATCATATCATTCGAAGATTTCTCACCCTCCAGTGGTTGATGCCCCGTTAATGTTTATATTTATATAATTGTATGTGTACATTTTGATGACAATCTAATAAGGTTTATTATAAAATTAATAAATGAATAATTACTGAAACTATGATTAAAATCAGATAATCTTCACTATATATGTAATTAATAAATAATTACTGGAATTAAAATTAGGTAATTCCCTATTATAACGTTATTAAAAACAAATCGTTTTTGCTTCATGCCTATCTGAGTTCGTCGTACATATTTCGTGTGTATAATTACGTCCTGTTAATAAATAGTAAGATGTCTAATCCTCACAATGGTGACGTTAATGAGTATTGATTTACTCTTCTCCAGGAGTTAGGCACAAGGCCAGTTTTTATCTTACTCCCACAAGTAAGATGTGACCTAAGGTCGGGTCGGGAAAGTGGGGTTTAAAAATTGCCTGGGCAACCCCGTCGGCATTTCCCGGTAGTGGCGCCTCAGGCAGTAAGCAATAAACTTACTCCTCCCCAAAGAGGGGAGGCGAAGCCTGGGACGGTGGACCTCCTAAAACTGCACAGGACAGACCCATAGACCGGCGTAAATCAAGCCTCGAAGGCCAAGACAATACCAGTCTATGGGGTGCAGTATCCATCGGAACAGATACTACACTTTGATCTTAGCCAAAAGGATAAGAGGTGACGTTAATGAGTAAAGTAACCGGTAATAATATCTAAATCGCAAAACAGATAAAGTAAAACAAAACAAACTTAACAAATGGAACACTTAATTATAAATGTATTTGCTTATAAAGAAGAGAACTATGGAAAAGGTATAACGCATAGAAACCATTATGCATCGAAGCTGCTTGTCTGATCATAAAATGCCCAGTTATATGCGAAGTATTCTGATTGGCTGAGGGAGAAAAGCTCAAGACCATATAAGAGTTCGCATAGTTTGCACTTGAAATCTATTTTGTGTTGGGGTTTAGAACTTTGCTTTCAAGGAGGACACCTAAATCTTCCGGTTTCACGTCGAGGTAGCTGCCTGGGTCGATATGAGGTGAAAGTACTCAGAATCGGCGATGAGGGCAGTGCATCATTGACTATCTTCCTTGAAGCATCTTGAACATGTATTCTTCGAATAATTAAGAAATGGTGTTTTACTCTACATTGCATCACTATGTGTTACCATTTTTTTGAATTGACAACCTATTCGTGTTTCCATTTTTAACTTAATAAATGCAGGTTTACTTGTAAAATATCATGTAATAATCTTATTGGTTTATTTAATAAAGTGGCTTTATTTTTTTTAATTTATGAATTTAGTTTAACCGCTTTTACTTTTTGAACTACCAACACTTTCATGCCATATGTATATATTTTTTATTTTTAAGATCCCATGTATTATTACACAGTTAAGTAGAATTAAAGCGACTCTGATTATTAAATACGTGTTCATGTTTCGAAATCCTTGGCTTTATTTCTTGTATTGTATCGATGGATAAATATTCTGCCGACGAAGATATTCATATAATTGTCGATCTTCTACACTGCTGTGCATGATAATAAAATTGAAATATCAGAAACATATATACGTAAGGACAACAATTACTTGTGTTGAATTTTTCAGAGTATGATATAACAAAATATATATCAAAGTTTCTATTTTACTGACTTATTATATGTTAGCTTCGTTTGACTTTGAGCCTAATTTATCCAGCACTATTTATTTAAGGATATGTAGAATTTTATTTATATAGAAGGTAATCGATGTTTATGATCTCCTTGTAATACAACAAAAGTTACAGTTATTGAACCAAATTTTCCTTTAAATAATTCTTATTCTATCTCTCTCTCTCTCTCTCTCTCTCTCTATATATATATATATATATATATATATATATATATATATATATATATATATATATATATGTATATATGTTTGTTTTTTGTTGATTATCTATGTACGTATACGTTTCGTCCTTTTTAATCGAAACTCAAATCCCGACACATAGAACCATTCGGCTACCGCTGGATAGCTAAATAAACAGTGATAATTTTAACACTTATTACGATATATATATATATATATATATATATATATATATATATCATGATTTTTTGGGGAGTACAAAAATTTATTATCGCAAGCATGAAGAGAATACAGATTTTATCGTTCATGATTGAAAGTTAATCAAGAAAAAAAAGCCAGCCGACCGGTTTCGCCCTCTCTTAACAAAGGCTGTATCGAGGGATTTAAAAGAAACGAGGGATTTAAAAAAAGAGGTTGAAAAGAGAGAGTATAGAAAATAAAATAGCGTTAGGTATATGTACAATTGAGGATGAAGCTTAGAGACTGATAACATCTAGTCCTGATAGACACTCCATTTGTTTACCAAGGGACAGACGTTTAAGACGAACGCGGATCGTCTCCAAGATTTTTTTAAAATCCCACGATACAGTCTTTGTTAACGGAGAGCGAAACCGACTGGCTTTTTTTTTCTTGATTCTTTTAATCATTAACGATAAAATTCGTCTCTATATATGTATATATATATATATATATGTGTGTATTTAGGCAGCATTTTTTCATTAAGGCATGTTTTATTAAAGACGACAGAAATCTTCTGTTTAGCGATTCCTTTTTTTATTTTTTCCATTCGTCGAATGATCTTTTTGACGTGTAGATGGAATGAATTAATGAAGGATCCATGTGTTTGACTAACGTTTTCGATTCTCTCCGGAATCATCTTCAGGTCTTTTTGTTCATTTTTGCCATAAAAGACCTGAAGATGATTCCGGAGAGAATCGAAAACGTTAGTCAAACACATGGATTTTTCATCAATTCATTCCATCTACACGTCAAAAAGATCATTCGACGAATGGAAAAAATAAAAAAAGGAATCACTAAACAGAAGATTTCTGTCGTCTTTAATAAAACATGCCTTAATATATATATATATATATATATATATATATATATATATATATATATATATATATATATGTATACATATATATGTATATATATATATATATATATATATATAGTTCGATTTCAATGGCTGTATCAATGATACCTTAACTGAAGGTGTATTGAATAATGTTCAATCGAAGCAAAAGTTTACGCTCGTAATTTTATTCCTTATGAATTCCAAACATAAAATAGTACACAAATATGAACTCGGCATCGGTATCCATTATACGAATCGCGCATCGCAATGTGATAAAAGATTCGGTTGAACTATTTATAGATTTCTATTGTCGATTCCATTAGGCATAAATAGAACCAAAACATTTTGACAGCAGAAGTTACTTAACGTGTCCAATTGTAGTTCCAGACCCAGAATATCTTTTTGATCTTCATTATTCTACTACTGGCTTCAGTTTGTTTCTCTACCATTTATCTGCATGTTCAAAGTTCAGACGGTTTCATAGTTCCCAGTGACCTACATTTTCCACAAAATTCTGTATGTTTTTTTCTATTCTTTCTGTGATACTTTAGCGTTTCTTATATTTCTCCACAATGTTTATATTTACTATTTTTTTTCGGGATTTTTTTGTACTTTGGCTTTTATATAGTTCCTTCTGATTGCGTTTTTTTTGTGCGGCTATCAGTAGCGATTTCATTTCTCTATTCAAGAGTTCTTCTTCGTAGCCATGTCCATGTGTCTACTTGCAATTCATTTATTTAGTCAATCTTATAAATCTTCCTTGTACCTGCTTCTCTTCTTATTTAACATTTATCGCCTTCTTGCTTCAAGTGTCAGTGCCCTGTGTATTATTCATTTTGCCAGTGTTTTTTTTGCAACGGAATAAGCATCTTTGTAATTTAGGTTATGTATTAATCCAGTCCATATAACGTATCATCAACACAGTCTTTTATACTTACTCGTCCTGTTTAACCTTTTTTTCCTTTCTGCATAGAGTCAGTTAATATCACACATTGGCTGCAATGCATTGTAAATAGTAATTTGGTTCTTATTTGGGGTTCAGATACGGTATTTTTCTTTTGTCCAGTGTATAAAGGATCCAGAATCTTTTACAAGTTAACTGCCTGTACATTTATTATTTTGTTATGTTTGTACATTGTAGTTTGGTTCCAAGTACTTTATTGTTATTATTATTATTATTATTATTTTTGTTTTCATTATTATTATTATTATTAGTAGTAGTAGTAGTAGTAGTAGTAGTAGTAGTAGTAATCTGAACTTTTGGATGCTTTTAGTTGGAGTTTTCTTTTTTTGAACAGAAAGTCAATTCCATTGACCTTAGATATTCAGCTGTACCTTAACACTTTCGCTGTTCCTAACAGACAAGCCTTTAGCAAAATTTGAAATAAATTTTCTCCTCAATCTGTTTCAGTCATTTATGGTGTCTTTTTGTTATGGTTCCAAACGCTCCAATTACAACGGGGATCACGTTTACTTCTTTACATTTCCATAGTCTAACTAATTCCCATTATAGATGTTGATATTTTTTATTCGTGTTCTTTCTCCTACACTCTGGTATCGAAGGGGTAGGCTATATCAATGATTAAGAAAGTTCTCTTGTTTTTGTTTAGATTAAGTCGGGTTTTGAATGTTCAAGAACCTTATCAGTCTGTATGCGCATGTCCCAAAGAAGTTTGACATTTTCGTTTTCCTGTACCACTTCTGGCTTATGCTCATACCACTTCTCATTGTGGTCCAATTCATAAAGTTTGCATATATTCCAGTGTAGTACCTGAGTGACTTTGTCGTGTCTCCATTTTTATACTGGTGTTGTGCTAGCATTGGGCATTCAGGTGTAATATGCGCTAAGGTTTATTCTCTTTCATTACACAATAATAATAATTATAATTATTTGTATTATTATTATTAGTAGTAGTAGTAGTATTAATAATACTAATAATCATCATAATAATTATAATAATAGTAGCTAATGTATGCTTCCTTTCGATCGACTATTTTTGTTAACCTGAGAGGATTGTATCATGACGAACGAAAGTATATTGCACTGCCTTACAAAAAGAGAAAGTATTGTCTTGTAGAATGGTCTCATGAAACCACCAGATATACTATAATAACCTCGCCTCCCCACAAGGAAAACGTGTAAGTTATACCTGGGAAGATCCTATCATCACCACAGAGGAAATACTACACTATCCCTACACACAAAAGGTGGAGGTAATGCCTAGCGAGGTGATATTATTGCAACACATACTACACAACGCTCTTAATGAGTTTGTAAAATCTCAGAGGATGGTATTATGACAACAAAATCGATACTACAACACCCCTCCTTGTCAATTGAGCACTGAAAGATAGTACATTAGTCTGAAATAGTACAGTAAACTGAATTGAGCATTAAAATTGAGTACGTTAATAATAGAAATAATAGTATAGCTTCGGCTTCAGACAGACGGATAGCAAATCTCCATAGTAAGAGATACGATAATAATATTTGATCAGAGGTTTGGCAAAGGTTTTGTCTTTTTTCTTAAAGTACATCTATAGTTAGATTTAAAGGTTTTGTCAATGTTATCTTAATTTAAATCATTTTATTGGACCAATGTTCCATTGAAGAAAAACACATTCGTCATGTTATTTGTATGAATTTTTAAAAAAAATGAAAAGTGCAAAAATGTGAACTCTGCATCGGCATCCATTATATGAATCGCGCATCGCAATGTGATAAAATATTCGCTTGTACTTCTAATAGATTTCTATTGTCGACTCCATTAGGCATAAATACAACTAATACATTTTGACAGGAGTTACTTAATGCGTATGAATTCAAGAATGGGTTTCTTTTTAGAAAATAGTGCATTAATGATTTCAAACTTAAAATATATTATTTTTGGACTTTTATTCTTTTTGAAATCTAACATTTCAAGAGTGTAACTAAAACTCGTTCATAAAATTTGTATAATTAGGGTTATTAGGAAAGCTGTTCTCACTTTGGATGTTATTCTTACACCATTTCGGCTGATGTAACCTCCCACCTTTGTCATGTGTATCTTTTAGAAATCACTAATTGTATGCCAAACTCGGGAATCTATATGGAATGTGTAAGAGTATCTTTTATTTTATCCGCGGGTGTATATTGTTATCGTTCCGTCAACCATGATCATCTAGAAGTCTTAATTAATGTTTATTTTATTCTTAGTACTGCCTGTACAGATGATTGCATCTTCAACCTCCAGAAAACTGTCACCAGGAACTGATTTTTACTTAGCACATTTATCCGTTGCGCCACATGTCTATCTGGACTTCTACCTGATCATGACTGACGAAACGAGAATAATCAACCCCCGTGGATTCAATAACGAGTTTACTTCAACATAGCGTATAGATTCCTTACTTCGACATAAAGATTCCCGAGTTTGACCAGATTCACCGGAAGAAGGTTTGACGTTATATCGGCTTAAGCGTTGTGAGAATAATATCAATCATAAGATTTCGCATAAGTTAAGCAAATGCCTTTTTTAAACTCCCATAATGGAAGTTGTACTCAATATTTGATATTTTTTAAGTTTATATCTGAACTGAAACAATGATTTTCACACAGATTTCACAATAACACAACGCAATTAATTGTTTTTAAACACTTTGGAATTCGACCTCAATGGTACTCCAAAAAGAGTTCAATGGTGTCTTCATATTATGAAACTGCCCGAGGTCGAGTATTCTAACTATGTAAATGCGGAAGGACGAATACCAATCACGTAAAACAATTCGAGCAGACATGACAAAAAGCTGCAGAGTCAATAGGTCAAAAGGAATTATAAAAGTGAAGGAATGAAGGAATAGATCCTTACTTGTGTATTCTTCATTTTTCGTCTTCTTTCTCTTTTCCTTTTCTTCGTCTTCTCATTTTTTCTTTGTTTTTTTTTTCTATTTCGTATTTATTTTGTCTTATTCATATTCTTCTTTTCTTCTTCTATTAACCTTTTTCTTCTTTTTTTCTTTGCATTTTTCTCATTCGTTCCATTCTTCTTTTTCTTCTTCTTTGTCTTTTCTAGCTTTCTCTTTGTCGTCACTTTCTTTTCATACTTTTCTCTTATTTCTTCTCATACTTCATGATCTGTATCCGTTTACCCCGTTTTCCTTCTTGTCCTAATTCTTTTTCGTCTTCTTCTATTTTGCTTCTATTTCCTATTCTGTTTCTTTCTTCTTTTCTGTTTCCTCTATTTTTTATGTTCCTCTTGCGTAATTCTTTTTATCATTCGCTTCTTCTTCTTCTTCTTCTTCTTAATATTCTTCTTTCCCCCTCCTCCTCTGCCCCCTGTTAAGGGATTGTATTAAATGAATCCTTTTTAATCAGGAGGACATTTTGTTTCGACGTTAAATAATTTCCAAAGGCTTGATATGCCGTGACACAGATAAAAAGACATCAAAGCAAAGCCAACGAAACAATTAATACACAGCACGCTTCGCTAATTCTTTTGAACGTCACTAATTGAATTCCATTTTCGTCAATTACCTAAAGTGCTAAGTCAAGTGCATCTTTTTGAACGAACCACGTCATACCATTTCATTGTAAGTAGGTCAACGTGTACTCGGTTCGACCACTCTGTCGGCCTTTCAGGAAACATCAAAGACTGGAATTATCAGATCTCTCGGTCTGGGTTAAGAAAATAATTCTTCTTTCTAAAATATATTCACAAAAGCAGGAATATCTATTGAACCATGAATAATTTCTTCTATTATTACGGTTGGTGTGTTGATGCTGATTAACCTTCGTCAGAATTTCGGAAATGCTTGGTTTAATTCTTTTATTTTTCTTTCTTTGTTGACATCATCCGCATCATCATCATCAGCAGCAGCAGCAGCATCAGCAGCAGCATCAGAAGCCGTAGCAGCAGCAGCATGAACGCCCCTAAAGTAAACCCTTCTTTACCATGGTAGGGGCGGTGACAACGTGGAACTGTCAGATCTACTCGGCTAACAGTACTCTGGTGAAAATCCAGGAGCAGTCGGCATCAGGATCCGTCGTCTTTTGGTCGTTTTTGCTTCTGCGCGTGACAAGCAAATACTTTTCAGGTGCAGAAACGCAAATCAATGGAGTGAACATACTAAAGTTGCTTCTACGTCATTCAATAGGGTCTTCTAGGCAAATCTTCCCCGACTTTGCATGTAACTGCTGGGAGTAAAACCTGCAATTCTACAAGTTAATGAATAGCGGATGTCATGTCAATCAGACAATCCTTACGCACGATTTTCGTGAGCTTTATGCATAAGTCAAACTCGCTTAACATTAACAAACAACAACAACAGCAGAATGTTCTACTCTCATTTGACGTTATCGTTTTTTTACTTTTCTTTCTTTAGCAGCATTTATTATCTGTTCGTCACAATCATAATCAGCAGCAGTAGCATCAGCAGCAGCATCACTATCACCACCACTACCACCACCACCATCACAACAACTACCATTCTCGTCTCTTTTTAACGTTATCGTTTCCTACTTCTCTTCCCTTTCACGGTATTTTCTCTGTTTCATCATCATCATTATAATAATAATAATAATAATAATAATAATAATAATAATAATAATAATAATAATAATAATAATAATCATCATCATCATAATCGTCGTCATCGTCATCGGCATCATCATTCCGTTCATATCTTTTAGTGTTACTTCGCTTCCCTGTCGTCAGCGTAAACTTTTTATTCAACCTGTTCCTTTACAAAGTGTCTTTATGTTCGCGAGAAATACCTCCGCTTCCATTTATGTCGACAACAGGCTCTGTTCGTCGGTGGGTCTTACACTAATTAACATAACCTTGTTTCCTCGCCTTATGTATATCATACCGAGGAATATAATATCCATATATATATATATATATATAGAGAGAGAGAGAGAGAGAGAGTGAGAGATATATATATATATAGAGAGAGAGACTATTGCCATTATCAAAGGGAGGGATAATCAGAAAGAGTGATGTTACTAGAACTCTGGAGGCCTCTTTGATATTATATTTATAGAAGTTTCCAATGTATTTATGTACTAATTTGTAGATATTTATAAAAAAAAAACATCAAGTAATTCCCTTAAATGCGGGGTTGAGAGATAAATTCAAAATTAATAGACGCTAATTCTGGAGAAATACAGGTACCGTCCTTCATTCTTTCAGTCTGAGTCGAGTTCTAGGAAGGAGTTCAACTCTCCCAGGATTTACCTCATTAATGTAATTCCTACGACTAATATGTAAATGACGTCATCGGGAAATGGGGCGAAAGGGGGGCAAGAAACAAGTACTTTGCGTGATTTTAATAAACTAACGACATCTGGTAGGCGATTAGGAATAAACTAACAACCATTTTTTTTTTCTTTTTCTTCTCCTATTCTTCTTTGTCTTCTTGCATTTTTCTTTTTCTTCTTCTTAGACTATGCCCGCCGCTATCTGCTAATATCCGCCACTATTGGCCCCCTTCACGCCAATGTCCGTCACTGCCCGCCATGTAAAGAAATCTCCACCTCATAATTCAAAAATAGAAATTAGTCAGCATTTGTTTTTAATTTTATATTTTAATAGACAATACCGATACTAACTGCTAATATCCGCCACTATCCGTCATTTTCCGCCAATCTCCGCCACTGTGTGTCATGTAAAGACTTCGCCAACTCATAATTCAAAAATGGAAATGAGTCAACATTTTAAAAATTTTACATTTTAGTAGACGATGCTTGACACTACGTGCTAATATCCGCAACTATTCGCTACTTTCCGCCACTGTCCGTCAATGTCTACCATAACTCGACAACTCATAATTAAAAACAGGAAATGAGTCAGCATTTTTTAAATTTTACATTTAAGTAAACGATGCTAATGCCCGCCACTATCCGCGATTTTCCGCCAATGACCGCCACTGTTAATATGAGTTATTTCATATGATAGGAGCTCTACATAAATAAACATGATTTATGAATGTTTTCATATGACAGGGGCGCTACATAAATACACATAATTTTGATTCAGGGTCACAAATGAACCATACGTGTTTTAGATTTGACAGGGACGCATTAATATGAGTTATTTTATATAATAAGGGCGCTACATAAATGCATATGCTTTATGAGTTCTTCATATGACAGGGGCGCTACAAAAATGAACATAATTTTAGTTCAGAAGCACAAACGAACCATGTAGGTTCTTTGATACGACAAGGACGCATTAACATAAGTTATTTTATATAATAGGGGCGCAACATAAATGAGCATGCTCTATGGTTTATTTTATATGACAAGGGCGCTACATAAATAAACATGATGTTTGTTCAGGGGCACAAATGAACCATATGTGTTCTTTTGATACGACAGAGACGCATTAATATGAGTTCGTTTATATAATAGGAACACTACATAAATGAACTTGCTTTATGAGTCCTTTCATATGACAGGGGCGCTACATAAATGAACATGATTTTGGTAAACGGGCACAATTGAACTATATGGGTTCTTAGATATGACAGAGATGCATTAATATTAGTTATTTTAGATAATAGGGGCGCTATATAAATGAACATGATTTTGATCCATGGGCACAAATGAACCATATGTGTTCTTTGGTACGACAGGGACGCTTTAATGTGGGGTATTTTATATATTAGAGGCGCTAGATAAGCTAACTTGTTTCACGAGTTCTTTTTACATGTCAGGGACGCTACACAAATGA
The DNA here is from genome assembly GCA_963556195.1 of Sepiola atlantica. Lineage (NCBI taxonomy): Eukaryota > Metazoa > Mollusca > Cephalopoda > Sepiida > Sepiolidae > Sepiola > Sepiola atlantica. The sequence continues at coordinate 30,480,401 of OY744538.1, read as the reverse complement.
ACATTATTTTGGTTCAGGGCCACAAATGAACCATATGGTTTCTTTGATACGACAGGGGGCCCTTAGTAAATAAACGTGTTTTCATGAGAACGAACTAAGCATAACATGAGGTGATTTATATGTCAGGGGCGCTACATGAATGAACACATTACTAGATCGGAAATAAGTCTGCATTTTTATTATAAACTCCTTCATTTCAAAAACAATATATGCGATATACGTACGCTATTTAATGACATAATTGACATGTGTTTAATGGTAAAAAAGAAGATACGCACTTGGTCACGGCCGCCCTATCTGACATCAGAAATTACAAACCGGTGTTAATCAAAAGAAAAATCCTACATCATAGTTTAGCCCGGGTGTTTTTCTCACCAAATAATTCATTTCCACTGATTGGTTTAATGGTAAAATAGAAGATATCCACTTGGGCATGACCACCTTATCTGTCATCAGAAATTGCAAATTAGTGTTAATAAAAAGTGCCTACATTATATTTTAGGTCTGACGTTTTTTTGCAAATAATAATTTCATTCAACTAATTCGTGTAATAGTAAAATGGAAGATATCCACTTTGTCATGGCCGGCATATCTGACATAAAAATTTTAACTCGTGTTAATCACAAAAAAAAATCCTACATTATATTTTAGGCCGGAGTTTTTTAATTATTTTTTTTAATTCATTTTCTATTTATTTTTTTCATTGACTTTTTGATCCATTTTATTTTTCATTCATTTTTTTCATTCATTTTTTGCATTCATTTTTTTACATTCATTTTGTTTTTCATTCATTTTTTTCATTCATTATTTTCATTCATTTTGCATTCATTTTTTTTACATTCACGTTTTCATTCCTTTTTTACATTTACTTTTTCATTAATATTTTAATTCATTATTTTTTATTCATATTTCATCATTTTACTCATTAATTCTTTTTCATTTATTATTTCTTTCATATGAATATCTTAGATAGAGCAGATTGTAACCCTATAGTGCTCATAACAGTGCTCAATATCCTAAATAGAGCGGGTGTGTTTAAACGAAGTGCTGCTCGACATAAATAACTTTTTTCTCTTTTTTTAGAATGTTGTATACACCCGGGAGCCATAATCCAAAGTTCTTGGTATCCATTATTTTCATATTATTATTAAATGGGGTGGCAACAAGTAATTAGTCATTTACCAGGACCAGTCCGGGATCTAATTTTTTTAGATTACAATATAACTTTATAGTAAATCTATTCGGACTATTCAATTCATCAACAGCATGTATCTTATTAATAAGTTCAAATTAAAGGTGGAAGAAATCAAGAATTGACCGTGACCAAATCGTGAATTGCCGTCTAAATGTAGAATACGCAAGCAGGTACATCCGACGTTTTCTGAGAATTAATGAGAAGTCTCTACATCTACAACACTCCACCTTGAATCTGATATCATCGTCTTTATTTTTTCACTTATATTTCTAAAACAAAGCATATTAATACTGTTTACTCATGTCCGCTGCGAATAATAACCTCACAATATTAATGTATAAATACTAATACAAAAGATAAAACCACAATTGGATCGCTCATAAAATTGTATTCGGAGAAAGTGTGTTTCTTGGAATTTAGCTTTCTTTTTATACATATAGTATATATATATAGAAAGACGCCACATATAATATATTAGCAGGCACCTAGTGTGTGCTCGGAAGCAATGAACAGTTCTGTGCATTCCGTCTTCTACGCTTGAATCTCGTATTACATTTCCATGGTAACAAACAAAAAACAACCCGCGATCCGGTACGTTTAACATATCTCTAAGTATAACTAACATTACATATCTTTAAAATCAATATATTGTAAATTTAAATAATAATAGTTTTCAATCAAATTACCCCCCTTGAAAATATAATAAACATAATATTTTGAGAAAGTTTTAGCAATTTGTTTTTATTAAAATATTTTTTATTAAATATTAACAATAATCAATTAAATTACTGTTAATATTTACAAAATTATCCCATATACATATATATATATATATATATATATATATATATATATTAGTACTTTATGTATCCACATTAAATATTATAAGGACATATAATTTTTTATGTATCTGTTTTCAGTATTTACTTTGTTCGAGCTAGGTGGTAAGCAATGAAAATATATATGACAATCAAGCTACACAGAGGCTCCCGTGTTTCATCCCCGGGGGGAATCGTCAGGCTAAACGACGGTGATGAAACACGGGAGCCTTTGTGTAGCTTGATTGCCACATATATTTTCATTGCTTACTACTATATATATATATATAGTCATCCACATAAGACTGTTTCTCTGTTTCACAGCTCATCAGTTAGTGACTGAATGTAAGAAATATCTCTGATCAATGTAACGAATCAGTTTTACCTTAAAGCTAATGGCCGTTGACGATACCCTTACAAAATAAGCTTTAACCGGATGGAGCTTTTTATAGTCATCCACATACAGACTGTTCCGCTGTTTCACAGCCCCTCAGTGCGGCTAGACCAGTTAGTGCCTCAAGCTGGGATCGAAACACAACCGTCGAGCTGACAGTCGGCGATGCTAACCCCTACGCCATCATGCGACACTGACTGAATGTAAGAAATATCTCAATGTAACGAAATGTAAACATTGCAATTGCCTGAGCTCGAATCAGTTTTACCTGATGAGCATTGCCTTAAAGCTAATGGATTAAAGTGTTTTTGTATCTACAGACGATATCGTTTCGATGTTAACTTTTTCACAAGTGCAGGAGTGGTGGTTGCACGCGATCACATGGAATCGAACGCAGTTTGTAGATTCAGTCTAGAATCACGATCTTTACGTCTATGCCAAGGCGTCCGCGAGAAATCGCCACAGATAGTAGGTGAAATTAACGTACACTTACCCGATATTATTTTAGTTTTCTTGAGTTTTCATTAAAAACTATTTATTAGCTTTCATCAGCCATTTTAAACAGACCAATTTATACTAATGTATATTATTCAAGATTATATATATATATATATGTATATATATATATATATATATTTATATATATATATATATATATATATATATATATATATATATATATATATATATATATATATATATATATATATGTGTGTGTGAGAATAAGACAATAGAATTAGAAATAAATAACACCAAGCTTATAAACTGTTAAAAATACTTATGCAAATTAGGCATACAAATAGCTGTGTTTGGATCTTTGCTTTCGATATATACACAGTATTTTTAAAGGTAATGTGTCATTACTGTTTACACAACCGTGAACCGTTTTGTTGGTAATGTAGGGTTGATGAATGCAGAAATATTTAGCATTTATTAATGTTGATTTGTAAAATTCTAAAACAAATTAAAACGGCGTGTTTGATGTCTACTTGTGTCTGGTGTGAAGTCAAACCCCACGTTACCATTGTAAACCCCAACAACACACAATTAATACCATTCGATTGCTCGTAATATTATAGTAAAGAAAAGTTCTGTTTGTATTTTACTTTAAGGATTATTTTAAATTCTATCTCCGTAAAGATGAAAGAATATTTAAAAACACGTATGTAAAGATAGGATTAATATGGTCAAGTTACCCTAATGCGAAGTATTGAGTAAAGCTGAATTGTCCAAGTAGAATTCGTAAGAACTGCGTGCCCTTGCAGTGACGTTACACAGAGAGGAATCCGTGATTCTTACGTGGCGAATGAGCAGGGAACAGTTTTGTTTTAACTGAGTCACCATTTTGAGTAATAAAAGATGCTTACAACGACGAAGAAACTAAAATGACAACTTCGGCTGCTACCTCACAACTGCGACTACAGAAATCGGACCAGAGATAGAGACAGACAGAAAAAAATAATTTTATAGTATAGATTTGTTTGACTTTGACCAGGAAAACATTCAATGCCTAAAGTATTTTGAACTTTTGGATAGAACCATTGGATAACGATAAAGAATATCTAAAAATAAACATAACATTATATTTTCTTAAATTCTCCCAAAGGTCTCTCAATTTCTTAACCCTATTCTTTTCCGTCTAACCACAGCAGAAAAATTGGTATTCACTTTTCCGTGATTCACTATTCATTGGTTCTACTTCCTTTCTTCGGTTCTGATAATTTCTAAAACTTCAACAAAAGAATTCGATTCCTGGGAATGAATCACTGACATGTCTAAGGGAGAGGGAGGACAGAAATAGTTTGCGAGCCAAATTCGTTTTGGAACAATCTCCATAAATGTGAGACGAAAATGATCGGTGCATGAAAAACGACATTATCACTCCGATAAGGTTAGTTCTTGCTCGCCACTATTTTAACATGTCTTTTGTATAGCTCTAAATGAAATTACTAAGGGTTTTGAAAGAAATGTAAGTCACTAAAACAAACACGCATATATATATATATATATATATATATATATATATATATATATATATATATATATATAGGGAGAGAACTTGAATGGCTACTAGAGTGTCTAAGGTCTCTCTGCCGTGGTAAGGTGTAAATGGTTATTGGACTTGCTATTTATTTTCTCGTTTACCCTCACCACTTAAAATGGTTTCGCCCATGCACACAGACGCAGCCATACACACAGTCACACACACACATACACACACAACACACACACACACACACACATATATATATATATATATATATATATATATATATATATATATATACGGAATAATCACGTTGACACACAGGTGCCCGTCAGTTCACCGAAGTTAAAGGACGTTACACAGTACTAGATTGGTGCCCATTTGGGAATACAAGGCGCTGTATGTTGACACCTAGCTATGGGCAAATAGCGTCGCGAACTCGCACTGCCTAGCGTGGTGACTATGGCAAAAAAAAACCCTGAATGGCAGTCACGAATAAGGTGTCGGAAACCAGGGAGGTATTCCTCCTCCAGGAGTGATCAAAAACCCTGATGTTAGTGGTGATAGTGATTCTATATATATAAGGTGTAAATATTATTACTTTCGTTACATACGATGGAGACAAAAAACAAGGATTCTATTATATAAACTAAAGAAATTAAATGTTCAAAATCCCCATGATACAAGTAAATACTACAGGTGTCATTTTCTCAATGAATATGGCGTTATGTCCAACAAAGCGTATCTATTATAAGTCAGTAGAATTCAAATGTATGAGATAATCAATATTCTGTAACCATGCTACGAAAACCTCAATATTAACATGAAGATTAGCATATGGACAATACATTTCTGAAACATATGTACACAAGGTTACAAACTATTTGTTTATGTTACAGTTTTCGTGCCACAATTACAAATGTTAAATAATTCTATGAATGTTGTATTCTACTGACACACACACACACACACACACACACACACACACACACACATATATATATATATATATATATATATATATATATATATATATATATATATATATATGATGGACTCTCCCGTCGATATTTCGACGTATGAGTGCCCCACCAGGGGCTGCCCACGCATGAATTTGAAATTGATAGGGTTGCGTAATCCTAACAACCGCTCTACTGGGTCGGCATTGCTTGATTCCAATGGCAAGTATATTACAAGACGACTGGAAACAATTCCGAGATAAGCAGAGAGCACATACAGCACCCATTTAGTACTGGCCAGGCTCAACGCCGCTTAACTTCGGTGATCTAACGGTAACCGGTGTGTCAACGTTATTGTGCCGTATGTGTGTATATGTATATATATATATATATATATATATATATATATATATATATATATATATATTGGTCTTTATTATAGAGTTGAGTACGTACATGTGTTTCTATATGCATCTATTTGAGGTGACAGGGCATGACAATAGGAGTGCGATATAGCTCGATAGAAGTGTATTTAAATAGGTATGTATGTGGGTAAGTAGAAACATAGGAAGTTATACTGATAAAAATACAGAGAGGACATTGTTGACATATAAGCATAGATGTATGTAATTCTGCACCCAATAGTCTAATCAGTTTCTCCTATATAACTATGTATATCTGCAGTGTTGTCTATAACTCGCCGTAGTCATCATCGGGTTAGAAAAAATCATGTACAATAGAGACGATATTCCCATGGCAACACGAGCGACTGGATTGCACTCTCGACTTTAACTGAACGTTCGCGTGACTTGCTAATTTTTTTCAAGTTGAATTTCTGAAAAAAACATTCACACACTCTAACATAGATTAAACCTGCGTTAACTGCATAGATTCAAGACAAGAAAAAAATAGTGCGAAGGTAAAAGTAAGTAGTTCATGTTGTGTAAGCTGTGGTTGAAATAAGTAGGTTAATGCCACATAGAAAAAAGAAAAATTAATATACAAAGCGCAAACTTAAAATAATGAGATGTCGCAAATAGTTTTAATTGTTTAGTATATGGTATCGTTATATATATATATATATATATATATATATATATATATAAATACCTACGTATACATTGTATAAACACTTAATAGATACTTATAAAAATCACCTTCATATTAAGTATTTTTTAAGGAAATATTGATTTTAAATAAATATTGTTAAAAATAAAAGTTATCTCCGCTTAATTACACATTTTTCTTATTTTTAAGATTTTTCTAATGATCTTTTGTATGTTAAAATTACATAAAAGTAATGTATGTTCCATATGTATCACGAATATATATGTATATGTATATGTATATGTATACATATCTATATATCTATATCTATATATATATATATATATATAAATATATATATATATATATGTATATATATCGTAATGAATCTAAGGTTGTATCCACATGTTCAATAATAACTAGTAATATATTTAAATAATAAGTGTTATTAATGGAAACATAGAATTGATATACAGCAAATGCATTTTGTATGAATACAAATATTTATTTTAATATATATTTATATATATAAACATATATATATATATATAAATATATATATATATATATATTTATATATGTATATATATTTATTTATATATATATATATATATATTATAGTGATTAAATAGAATACTTTCGATAAAAGTGTTCAGGAAGAGCTACTAAGAGCACATTGAAAGAAAATGGACTGTCAATATTTTTATTACGATAAAACATATATATATATATATATATATATATATATATATATATATATACTTGGGCATGTTCATTTTTTTAAGCATCTTTAAAATTTTAAACATAAAGAAAGTAGCAAAATGCCTTCATAAAACCATGTGTTTGATGCAGATATTTTTATAAAAATCAAAATAGAAAAGCAAAATATATATTTTTTCTTTTTCATCCTGACTTTTTTATCTAATCAGTTCGCCTGATATAACAGGCCACGTCAGAGCTTTAGACAAATAAAAGGTATTAACCTTATGTTTGTAACAATCCTTCCTGATCTTGTAGAAGTGGCGTCCAATGTTGTGTTGACTAACGGTGTAAGTGTCTCTTTTAAATTGAACTTAAATCGCGCATAATCGCTGGTAGGTATAAATTTGGGAAAGTTAATTTTTTTAAGCATCTTTAAAATAGTTTTGAATGTGAGAGGATATATATGATATTCCACAATCAGACAACGTTGCAGCCCACAACTCATGAAAGAACAAATCGGTTTGTTTCTTTCATAGGTTGTGGGCTACGGAGTAGTCTGATTGTTTCAATATTATATATATATATATATATATATATATATATATATATATATATATATATATATATAATGTGTGTGTGTGTGTGTGATCGGGCTACATTGAATACTACAGATTTTACTCTTTTTGTTATATTCTTTGGTGTTTTTCTTGACGCAGCGAGCGAGTTTTCTGATATCCGGTGGTTGTTTGAACATCATAGCTCCGAGTGGTGTTTCATCGTAAAAGTTGTGCGAAAATGTTATGTTCGAACAATTGATGTTATCCGTCCTGGAATTGGTATACTCTTAGTATATATATATATATTGGCAGCAAATTATTATTTAGGCAAGTTTCGTTAAAAACAAAGAGTCTTACCGTTTTTGTATGTTTTCATCCTATATTCAATTCTTCAAGTTATATTTTGTATTTCTGTCGGTAATCGATTAAATATGGACCCGGAAGTGGTTTTGTGGTCAATCTCTAGCGTTTTGTATCTTTTCGATCGTCGCCATCAGTTCACGTTCAATTCTTTTATTGTCGTTTTTTAGAGTGTTTTATAATTTCTTTTAATAGTTTTAGAGGGAGGGAAAACTACGATGTAATGTAAATCCATATTTATTTATTTATTGCCATTTTCTTTAATTGAACGAAAAGTGTAATACTCTATCATTTACACCTAGAAATTCGAAAATTAAAACTGAAAAAACAAGGGAAGACTCCGTTTACTTTTACAAAACATGCTCGATATACAATCAAGTGACAATGAGTGTGAATATATATATATATATATATATATATATATAAGAATAAGAAATAAGGTAAAATACCTTCAAAAGCATATTTAAGATGCGATATTAATTTTAAAAGAAAAATCTGTTGCGATATTTCTTTTAAAATTAATATCGCATCTTAAATATGCTTTTGAAGGTATTTTACCCCATTGCTTATTCTTAAATTTATAATTATGCTTATAAAAAAATATGAACTCTATTTTAATTAATATACATATATATATGTAAATGTACATATATATATATATATATATATATATATATATATATATATATATATATATATATCATAAGTTCTGCCTTAACGGTTGCTGAACACTGTTTATAACAGACTTTCAGATATGTAAAATTTCACAGGCATAAATTGACCTTAATTCTCTTCTTTTACCTGTGGTTCTCGCTTTTGCCACATGGTCATCAGCGTTCAGACAATAGTTAAAATATTGACTTGGGTATGAGGGTTTTGAATCGATTTACCGGCAAAACAATCATCCTCCACACTCATAATTTCGGTACAAAAAATGAAACGCATGCCTATTTGGATATTAATTCCAAAATATTGATCATGACATGTTATATATATATATATATATATATATATATATATATATATATATATATATATATATATATATATATAAATATATATATATATATGTATGTATATATACATGTATATATGTATATATATATATATATATATATATATATGTATTGTATTAGTTTCTGTAAATGTAAATCCGTAGAAACTCAAGTGTTTATAAAAAGTGCTCAATAACAAGTAGAGCTGTTTATAAGTATAAAGTTTTACTTATACAAACATTATTGGTTACATATGTGCATATATGTTTCGGTTGTACTTTTCCCAGAAAGTCAACCTCATCAGACCAAGAATTTTCGAGAAATGGATGGATCTGAAGAATTTTCTCTCCTAAATAAATCTTTTGGGGGTTTAGTTATTTTCTATTTCTTATGAATTAGTATCGGATTACCTATTCCACTTGCTGACCTTTTTTGCTCGTGTTTGTCCTTTTTATTACTTTTATGGCGTCTCCATCCCATTTTCTTTATTTTATTGCCCACTACTTTCCGGGTTTCTTTAAACTCTTTGACCTAGCAAGTTTTACAAACTCACTTCAGTATAAATATCTTATCTATATATCAAGAATCACACATATATAAACAAACTCTAATAGATACGCAAATACAAATAAATAAACAGACATTGACATACATACACATCTAAACATGGACACACACACAGATCCACTATCAATCAAGCAGATATTCAAAATACATACGTGCTTATAAATATATTCTAGATGTATATTCAATACAAAAATCCATACGTCTACACAAACACACATATATACAGCTATATGTACCCACATACGCATATATATACACACACACACATGTATATACACATATATACACATACATATATATACACACACGCACACACACATGAACATGCACATATATGTGTAGACGTATGGATTTTTTTACTTTTATTAATTATTAATTTTGGACAATAACATATCTATTTTCATGGAAAATAGACTAAAAATATAAAAATAATAAAAGTGATATCTTGACAGTTTTTTTCCATCCGTTTCTCAATATTTGTAATTACTTAAAAAGTGCTTCTTAAAACTTTTGCCAAATATCATTATGTTTATATATATATATATATTTATATATATATATATATATATATATATATATATATATATATATATATATATATATATATATATAACGACCTACGTACCTAATCGTGTCGAGCTCACAGCTTTAATGAGCGGAGTGGAATAACAATCTCATACGTATACGTATATATATATATATATATATATATATATATATATATATATATATATATATATCTGGTTGAACAGGAATGCCAACTTCTGTTTAATTCTTTTCTGATCCAATCTTTCTATTCGTCGAACGATAGATCTTGTATTATTAACCAAGGAGTGTACGAAAATATCCATATTTGACGCAAACGTTTTCGACCATCATTGGTCGTCATCAGGCGGATGATTGATCAATGCAAAATAAAATTGGTGAATTTATTTAAGAAGACGTTTCCATGTGATTAAAAACATTAAATGACGATTAATGATGGTCGATAACGTTTGCGTCAAATATGGAGATTTCCTACACTCCTTGGTTTATAATACAAGGTCTATCGTTCGACGAATAGAAATATTGGATCAGAAAGGAATAAACAGAAGTTGGCACTCCGTTCAACCAGATATGTATAAAAGAAGGGTTGTTGCCTAATTATATAAATATATATACATATAAATATATATATACATATAAATAAATAAATAAATATATATATATATATACATATAAATATATATATATATACATATACACACACATATATATATATATATTTATATATATATATATATATTTAAAGTGTCGTGTGTCGTAGAGACGATTTTCCCCTGTACCTTCTCGGAGTAAAGGAAAATAACCACATGCATCACAGGCTACTAAACTTACCACTATACTACACTTATTCACTCGAGCGTGTTTTAGTAAATGTGTTATTATTTTTTTCTACCTAACACTAAATATTACATTTGGCCCACCATCAACGTCTCCGAAAAACCAACTCCAGATAGGTGGTAGCAAAGAATGTTCCCCCTAACAATTGTGTACTGTGACTACACTCATCGACGCCGGGAAGTAATAAACACAGTTTACTTATCACAAAACAGTCCGTCCTTATTTATTATTTGCCTGGTATTAATTTACTACATAATATAAAGCAATACGCAAAGACTTAATGATCGCTCCCGTCCACTCCGATGATATTCCGCGAATATCAGATTACGTTCTTTCTAATTTTACTTATGACTTCTACATTAATATTACTTCCGGAATTAAGCAAATGAAATTAACGAACACAGTTCCTTCAACATTTATTCATTAAACATGGCGGCTACAATGTCTTCATCAAATCGACTTCCTATTTAATTCATTAGCCGCCAAGATACTGGTAGACCGCGATACATTTGCATTTTCAAAATCATACACCTTTAAAACGCATGTTATAGAAAACTTTCCCAAATAAATGACCTCAACCGTGTCATTGTTGAACTTTATATTTGTCGGCAGAAGATGCCAATAAACAAGCTTAGCTTAATTGGCCTATTTTCACATGTATTTTTAAGTCGAAACTGTGGCGCAGTGGTAAAAAGGGAGGTTTCATGATCGCCAGTTTCAGCGTTCGATCCCATTCTACTCTACCTTTTTAAAAAAATTTTTTAATTTAAAACATCCATCAACACGGTAGAGGGGGAGAACAATAGGCGGTTTCTTTTTTTATGCAATAGTTAGTACTTTCTCCCGTGCAACGCCGGGCGACGGGTTCCGCTAGTATATATATATATATATATATATATATATATAGTATGGCCAGAGTGATGGTATATTCAATATTGTGACTTTTATTTTACATCATATCAATGTAATGAAAGACAGATTCAAGTTTTATGAAATGACGTGAACCTGTCCCTCATAATATGTATATGGTATAAAATTAAATAAAACATGTATATATATATATATATATATATATATATATATATATATATAGAGAGAGAGAGAGAGAGAGAGAGAGAGACAGGGAGATAGAGGCAGAGAGACAAAGAGAGAGATGGGGAGAAAGAGAGGTTTCGTTCTCTATCCTTGACCTAATATGGCGCATATCTATTGGTTGAATAATAATGCCAATTGCACGAGAAACGCTGTAGAAAAAATGTTAATCTTTTAATCGATTCAATAGCAAAATATTCAAAGAACGAGAATGATAAATCGGACGGTAACGATGGATTAATAGTAGAAATGAAGAAAACTATGAGTCAACATTTTGCGACTATAAGAAAATTTCAAGGAACACAATTTCACTTCATGATAAATTCAATAAATGCATAAAATGTATATAATAAAATCAACGAATTGATTTAAAAAATCTATTTGAAATGGAAAATATATATTGAATTGAACACATTTTCTGGCTTGCATTTCTGATTTTAAGTTGTACTTACAAGTTTACAGCGATCGTATGCAAACACGATGATAGGGATACACGGACTAAAACAAGGAAGATGACTGGTAAGTATTAAATAGTGCATGGCTGGTGTGATAAAATTACGAGAACACATATCACTAAATATAAAAGGTGGTTACTCCGCTAAAAGTCCCGCCATGATTGCCAATACGGTGGCGAAAAAAAAGTTGGCGAAAAAAAGTTGGCGAAAAAAAGGGGGGTAACGCAAAATTGGAAGAAAAGCAGCTGGATGGACGATTTATAAGACTGACCAAAGAATTATCGCACGAAAAAGACACTTGGACAGACAAACGTAAACGCTTCTGACAGCCTCAAAAAACGACAGGAACAACATACAATAAACTACATAAAATCCATAGTAGACAACAACCAGGAAAACAGTAAATGTAAACTCTGTGGACAAAGATACGTAACGGTAAACCATGTCATAATTTCGTATTCTACTCATTTATACATCTCTGTATTTCTCTCTATATATACATATTTATATATATATATACATACATATATATATATATATACATATATATATATATACATATATATATATATATATATATATATATATATATATATATATGGCTTTTGTAATATTAATATCTAAGTGTAAGATCAGACTTTCACCATGATGAGATTTTAGTTTTTCAATTATTAATAATCGATAACATCGACATGCCAGTGTAGCGGCCTTTTGTACATGTCGGTATAAATAATAAATAATATATATATATATATATATATATATATATATATATATATATATATATATATATATATATATTTGTATATGTTCCAAATACGGAATCTCAGCACATATACGTTCTTTAAAAATGTATGAATTTGCCGCATAGCTTGAACTCAGCAGACATAGATAAACAAGTACAATCATCCGCCTGAAGACGATTGAGATAGTCAGTGGAACGTATTCGCCAAAAATAAGAATGGAACAAAACACCTACGGAGCCTTTATTCGACAATTAGACAAACATACGTGAAGAGTTATCCGAAAGATATCAAGTATTTGCTTGTTATATGTTCAAAGAATTTCACTTGCTCAGCCAGTAAACGAATGCTCTGGCTTGTAGCTAACTTATATTAGGGGTAAAATACTTGCTGTTAATTCGTGTGACTTTGATGTCGCACATACGACAGAGGGGGCAGTTTCTCTAAGTCGACTGAAATAAGCAGAAAAAAAAAGATGTGTAGAGGTAAAGTCTAAACAAAAAAAGCCAATAATCGATTACAAGTGGGTGTTGGTATTTGACTCAAGGATCGATCACATCTATCTATTCGGAAGGTTCGTGAACCCAGAAAAAAATGAATAAAGCAAAATCCTGAATTTTTTTCTCGGAATTATTTTGCTCAAACGAGAACCAAATCAGATCACGAGCTGACACAAATACGTTTGGCTATAGAGGAAGCAGCAGCACGGAATACAAAATCCAAATCATTAATTATAATTAATGATTTGGAGTTTGTCTACTGTGTTCCCAGGTCTTAGTGCTGCTAAGTTCAAAGAGGGTATCTTTGTCGGACCTCAGATCCGAGAAGTGCTGAAGGATACTGATTTTGATGAGCTTCTTAACTTAAAGGAACTGAGAGCATGGGAAGCATTCAAGTCAGTCTGTAGTGGCTTCCTTTGTAAAACACACGTACCAGATTACCAAGCCTGTATAGAGAAGTTGCTAAAGTCTTACAAGGATATGGGATGCCGAATGTAACTCAAGATTCATTTTCTCATTTCTCACCAAAACTTCTTCCCGCCAAACATTGGAGCAGTGAGTGATGAGCATGGAGAAAGGTTCTATCAAGACATTACAAAAGTTGGAGAGCAACTATTAATGCAAATTTAACTCCGGCATGATGGGACATTTCTGCTAGATGCTCTTGCGTGACATCCCGGAGGCAAAATGCACCAGATCTTCTAAGAAAACACACTTTTGACTGTCTGTGGTACTATGAATTGTGTAATTGTGTCATCCAAATATATTTATTCAATCAGTGTTCTTTATCTATCCTGTTTTATCTGTTATAAGCTGCTGCAACTCTTGAAATATGCACATTTATTCTATGTTTATACAAAAATGAGACTAGTTAAAAGCCAGAAAACTAGAGGTGATAGAGCAAAACTCTTTATAAATTTGAATTCAGCACATCCTTTCTTCGATTGTATATAAGAAGCAGGAGCACGCAAGACAAAATCCAAATCATTGCCTTTCTTCGATTCTAAAGATAATCTTCTTAGAAGCCAGCAATGCAAAGAAAACCGGAAGATTATGCAGTGTAGATAGGTTGGTAATAAGTGGTGTATCGTCGATATGTAAACAGTATGACAAATGTTATGTGCATATTAAACACTTGTAGGAAAGTAAATAAATCTCTTGAAGTCGTAAGAAATCTGAGCTCGAATTCTATGTGATTAAATTTATAAACTTAAAAAGTGTAAAAACAAATAGATATTTTTTCCAACTAAGATAATTTATACGTTATGGAATTTTTTAGATAAGTATTAATAAGTTTGATTATTTGGAACATTCAGAATAATTGTTCTCATCTTGGATGTTATTCTCACAACGTTTCGCAATGACCCGTGGCGTAATGGATAAAGTGCTATTTAATACACAGTTGTAAATGACAGTCTTCTGGATGTAGAAGGTTCAAACCTCAGTGCAAGCGATACTTAGAATATAACTATTAATTAGTTAAGACTTCTACCCGGTCATGGCTGAGGGAACGAGAACAATCTACCCCCGTTGATTAAATAAAGGGTTCCGTTCGAAATTACGTAGTGATTTCAGAGTAAAACAGAAAGATTCTCGAGTTCGAATAGATAAACCTAGAAATGGTCGGAGAGTACATCGGCCGAAACGTTCGGAGAATAACATCCAACCAGAGTACAGTAGTTGGGATAGTTTTATTTTCAGATATTAACTTCCGAAAATGTGTACAAGATTTTGAAAAGTTCCATATTTATTTAAAAATGATGACTTTTGTTCTCATAGAATATTCTACACCACTTCTTTTTATATGGGCACATGATGACACAGAAGTATATTCACCAGTATCTTGCCTCGAAAGTGTGTAATGTCCTATTAATCTCAAAGGTAAGCCGGTGCTCACTATATATAGAAATGTAATACCTTACTAATCTCTGTCTAATACAGAGGACTACATATAGTGAGCACTGCATTCACTGCTATCTTGCTTGTTAGTAACGTCTTACTAATCTATGTCTATCGGTTGTAGCCTTAAATGACCGAAAAGACATGAGACAACAAAGAGGTAAAGTTAACTAAATTTTCTATTTAAAGAAAGTATAGAATAACTTACACCCCCTCTTTCTTATGTAGACTTACTAATACAGAGGACTACATATAGTGAACACTGCATTCACTGCTATCTTGCTTTTTAGTAATGTCTTACTAATACAGAGGTCTATATGAGATTAGAAACTTGCGTTGCGTATTAGTAACTTATTACTAATGTCTATCGATCGATTAGTTTACTTGCTATCGAAATAAAACGTTCTTACATTGTAATACCGTGTTGGTGTATTCTTTCTACTCGAGTAAACACCTTGTATATTGTAATCGTTTTCAAGGTTACAACAACTTATTAAAACAATGAACTTAATTATACAAAGCAATCGTACATGTACGTATACTGACACGAAGAAAGTTAATGTATAAACACATGGTTTGTCATTCACATCATCGCGGGAGCTGTTTTGCAATACCGTAAAGTAAATTTGCTTTTAGCCTATAAAAAAACTACGGAACGCGACGGTGTTAACCAACACGCCATATATTGAAACATTAAAATGTTATGCGCAGGTTACCTGGATTATTTATATCCTTAATAGATAAACAACTTTAGAAGTGAGAGCTCTTTCAATATCTTAACATTGCATCTTGAAATTGCATTGAAACTTTTAACTAGTTCTTTATGTTATTCTTAAACCGAGTTGCATTCTGTTTACTGTAATTCGCTCGGTAAATGGTATAACAGAAATACAATTAAAAACATTTCGAAGGATAAGACAATATTTGGTAACACTTCGATCAGTATAAAAACGCGCGGGAATTGTTTATTGAGTTTCTAAGACGGGGATGAAAATGGATCGAAAGAGATAGAGAAGGAGATAGATGTGAAAAAAGAGATAGAGAAGAGAAAACTGAGATAGATATGAGAGAATGACGATTGCAAGTGAAAGGAAGGAGAGAAAGAAAGAAAAAGAATGAGAATGGCATAACAAGAAGTAAGACAGAAAGAAAGAAAGAAAGAACAAGAATGAGAATGGCATAACAAGAAGTAAGACAGAAAGAAAGAAAGAACAAGAATGAGAATGGCATAACAAGAAGTAAGACAGAAAGAAAGAAAGAACAAGAATGAGAATGGCATAACAAGAAGTAAGACAGAAAGAAAGAAAGAACAAGAATGAGAATGGCATAACAAGAAGTAAGACAGAAAGAAAGAAAGAACAAGAATGAGAATGGCATAACAAGAAGTAAGACAGAAAGAAAGAAAGAACAAGAATGAGAATGGCATAACAAGAAGTAAGACAGAAAGAAAGAAAGAACAAGAATGAGAATGGCATAACAAGAAGTAAGACATAAAGAAAGAAAGAACAAGAATGAGAATGGCATAACAAGAAGTAAGACAGAAAAAAAGAAAGAACAAGAATGAGAATGGCATAACAAGAAGTAAGACAGAAAGAAAGAAAGAACAAGAATGAGAATGGCATAACAAGAAGTAAGACAGAAAGAAAGAAAGAACAAGAATGAGAATGGCATAACAAGAAGTAAGACAGAAAGAAAGAAAGAACAAGAATGAGAATGGCATAACAAGAAGTAAGACAGAAAGAAAGAAAGAACAAGAATGAGAATGGCATAACAAGAAGTAAGACATAAAGAAAGAAAGAACAAGAATGAGAATGGCATAACAAGAAGTAAGACAGAAAAAAAGAAAGAACAAGAATGAGAATGGCATAACAAGAAGTAAGACAGAAAGAAAGAAAGAACAAGAATGAGAATGGCATAACAAGAAGTAAGACAGAAAGAAAGAAAGAACAAGAATGAGAATGGCATAACAAGAAGTAAGACAGAAAGAAAGAAAGAACAAGAATGAGAATGGCATAACAAGAAGTAAGACAGAAAGAAAGAAAGAACAAGAATGAGAATGGCATAACAAGAAGTAAGACAGAAAGAAAGAAAGAACAAGAATGAGAATGGCATAACAAGAAGTAAGACAGAAAGAAAGAAAGAACAAGAATGAGAATGGCATAACAAGAAGTAAGACAGAAAGAAAGAAAGAACAAGAATGAGAATGGCATAACAAGAAGTAAGACAGAAAGAAAGAAAGAACAAGAATGAGAATGGCATAACAAGAAGTAAGACATAAAGAAAGAAAGAACAAGAATGAGAATGGCATAACAAGAAGTAAGACAGAAAAAAAGAAAGAACAAGAATGAGAATGGCATAACAAGAAGTAAGACAGAAAGAAAGAAAGAACAAGAATGAGAATGGCATAACAAGAAGTAAGACAGAAAGAAAGAAAGAACAAGAATGAGAATGGCATAACAAGAAGTAAGACAGAAAGAAAGAAAGAAAGAACAAGAATGAGAATGGCATAACAAGAAGTAAGACAGAAAGAAAGAAAGAACAAGAATGAGAATGGCATAACAAGAAGTAAGACAGAAAGAAAGAAAGAATGAAAAAAGGAAAGAAGAAAGAAAGTAAAGAAATACGACGGGAAAAGAAGAAATTGAAAAAGAAGAATTAGAATTCTTCTCTCATTTCCGGCAGAAGGACGCAAAAAGGACGATTACAGGTAACTAACTCACAGTTACACTTTCTAACCTATATCTGTTAAAACGTCAGGTGTCCTAAGTTCTGATTTTCCACAATTCATTCCAGACATGAGACGGACAATAACCACTTGTAGGCACGAGACCCAAGAGACTGCTTTCAGTGAATCTCCCTAGCTATCATTCGAGGCAACTCCATATGCATTATGACGCCACCCCGCTATGTTTAAGTCTTGATATAAAAAAATGATACTGTGTGTAGTCTAAAGGCTTCCAAATTCTCTTAACATGTTCGAAGAGCTACAAACATAGCGTTTCAAAGAGTGATTTGTTTAGGAAGAAGACGAAAGGCATTTTGGTGGATGTAATGTAATTAACGTATACTTTTTTATAATAAGAAGGTAATAAAAGGAATAGAGTAATGAAAAGATTGGTATCAATCAGTTAGGAAAGGATACTAATAAAAAAGGGGTTAACAAGAATGAAAGTAAACAAAGGCAAAAGTTAACTCGAAAGGTAAAATAATGAATAGATGCAACAAGTAAACATAATATACTTCGTAAAGATCGAATATCTTCACACGCTTCAGTTAAATTCTCGTTTCCCAGCCAAAATGGCAGACAATGAACTGTCTGCAGTTTTCTGGGTGTTTCCCCGGCCTCACGAATTAGTAAATTTCCCAACTGTATTTATTTAAAAATAATTGAAGGTAAATTTTAAATTAGTCCAAAACAATTTATTTGGATTTACTTACTCATTTGTGAGGTCGAAAATCTGCAGACGATTCATTGTCCGCCATTTGGGCTATGGAACGTCTATTTAACCCATGCTTCCATTATATATTTGACTAGTGAATTATTTCTGACATGTAGCACAGCGACAGATGAATGAAAATCGCGAACTAAAGAAGAGTGATTGGTAAAAATAAAGAAAGAGGAAAACAGAGAGACGATGATATAAGAAGAACAAAATGAGACGAGAGAATAATTATAGAAACAGAGAAGATCAAGAAAGAAAGAAAGAAAGAAAGAAAGAAACGTGAAAGGAAAGGAAATAAATAATAGGAAAAATATATAGAAACAGAGACGATCAAAGAAGAAAGAAAGAAACGTGAAAGGAAGGGAGATAAATAATAGGAAAAAAATATATAGAAACAGAGAAGATCAAAGAAGAAAGAAAGAAACGTGAAAGGAAGGGAGATAAATAATAGGAAAAAAAATAGAAACAGAGAGGATCAAGAAAGAAAGAAACGTGAAAGGAAGGGAGATAAATAATAGGAAAAAAAATATAGAAACCGAGACGATCAAAGAAGAAAGAAAGAAACGTGAAAGGAAGGGAGATAAATAATAGGAACAATTGGAAAATAAAAGAAATAAAGAGAAATTATTGAAAAGTAAGAAAAAGGAATGAAAAAAGAAATAAAATTAGCACACAGGGATAAAATAGAAAGAAATAGAAAACAGTGAAAAATATATACAAATGAAGAGAGGGGGAAGGAAGAAAGAACAAACAAATGTGATTTTAAAAGAAAGAAAGCTGATTAGAAAAGAAGAAAAAAGAAAGAAAAACTTAGAAAAGAAAAATGGGGAGGAGAAAGGAGTAAGAAGTGAAGAAGAAGAATAAAACCATGATGAGGAAAACGAGTAAGTAAAAGAAGAAGAAGAAGAAGAAGAATTCGGAGCAGAAAACTAAGTAACAGTACAACAAGTTGAAGAAGAAACTTCAACGAGTAAAGTTATTATCCTAGAACTACCCGTCTGTGGACCTCAATACCGCGGGACATCTTTCCAGTTGACTACAACATGGTCGTTTTCAAGTCCAATATAAACAAATTCTTGTTGAGCCGTCCACTTTAATAATCAAATTCTACCCAATTTCCACCACCATTACAAGCCATCACGATGTTGTCTCATCGTCGAGCTGACACTCATTAACCCTTACCCACGAGTGGTATTTGGGCCTTTATAAGTGGCGACCCCTTAGAAAAAAAGAAGGTAAAGAAAAAAAGAGTAACTAGAAGAGTTGTAGAAATAGAAGAATATTTAGCAGAAGAAAAGGAGAAGAAGAGAAATAAGAACTAAAAAGAAATGGAAGTAGAAGTTGTACAAAGAAGAAGAAAACGAAGAGGAAGAGAAAAAAAGAAAAAGAAGAAGAAGAAGAAAAAGAAGAAGAAGAAGAAAGAAATTGACAAGGATCATGGATTAGAAAATGGAATGAATAAGGAAATGAATGAAATAAAAAAGCAATGAATGAAAGAGCAAGAAAAGCGAATGTGTCGAATGTTCACACAAAACCTTTGAATCGTGAATTATTACTGACATGTATGAAGAATTTGCGGCCCTTTTTCAGAATAAATGATTTCCTAACTAATACGGCATGGAATAGAGAAACCTGTCCACGCTCGAATGGAAAAGGATGGCGGCAATGCTTCTGTATCCAATGAGGAGTGAATGCCGGAAGGTAAAACGGGCAGAATCAGACGAATACTTGGAAGAAATCAATCATCTTTTGAAACGACCAATTATTATATGGCCGTGTTTCTGCGCGGGAGATTTTAATTTTCCACTGGGACGCCACAATGCGTACAGACGAAAGAGGAAAAAACGTGGAACAAAAAAATAATATTGCAGGCAAAACTAGGAACAAAATAAAACAGGATACAGTTATATGATATCCAAGAAAAAAAGAAAGAAAGAAAGAGAGAATAAAAAAGAGGAAAACAAGAATAAAAGAAACGTTGGATACATCGAATGGTTCCATTTGGAATGAGGTGTGATAGGGTAGCCATTTTGGAAGTCATTGATCATATCTTGAAGATGACTTGACGTGAATAGGTAAACAGGAACACGTCGAAGATTCACAATGTCGAATACTTCATTCTCTCGCTTATTGTTCCAGCCTCGTCGTAACTTGCAAAATTGACCCTAGAAAATTTCATTCATCCTATTCTTCTTCTTCTTCTTCTCCTCATTCTTCTCCTTCTTCTTCCTCTTCATCTTCTTCATTTTTTATCTTTCGTCGTCTTCCTCTTCTCCTTCTTCTTCATCTTATTTGTCTTCTTATTATTATTACTATTTAGTCACGAGGGTTCTCACACGTAATTATCAGTGATTGCTCAATGCCAACAACAAATGTGTGTTTCTCCAGATTCCCAGTACTATCGGTTTCTATCGACCATTTTCTTTGGTACCATCCAATGATTTATTGTATTTACCTCCTCTTTAGGAGGTTAGACACAAGGCCAGGTGTGGGTTTTGATGAAAGTTTTTTTTTTCCTGCGGAACGAACTGGATTCGAACCTGGCACACCCAGGTCCGCCTCGTTTACAACTTAGCCACCGTGACATCCCCCATCGAATGCTTTTTTGTGGGTTAGGTGTCTAATTATGTTTTTTTCTCCCTCTTATTTTTTTCGCCTTCTTCGTCACCTCCTTCTTCTTTATCTCTTTTGTCTGTTCTTCTCCTTATTCTTCTTCGTCACTTTCTTCTTCTATTACTACTTTCCTTTCTTTTTCTTCTTATTCTTCAAATGTATTTCGTATTTACAATGTCATCTAAGAGACACAAAATACTTTTACGATCCGTAGCAAGTGCTCTACTTAACTCTAACTACATTTAACATGTCCTTTCTGCTTACACAGTGTCTAGTTGATATAGTAATACATTAGGTATGTATCAGCTCCCTTAAGTTTTAATACTAAAGAGTCACCACTGACCAAAGCCAAAGGCCACTCGAGGATAAGGGTTAATAATATTGTTGGTTAGATTATGAACAATACTATGAGAGGATTGGAAACGATAGGTAGGATTATTAAAATTTGATAAGTCAAGAGGACGACTCGACATGTATTTGTTGACGTTTGACTTGAAAACAACCATGTTGTAATCAGCTGGGAAGCAGCTCTGCTGTACTGTGTTCAATAGATTGGATATTTTTAGAGAAAAACGTTATTCATGAAGGTTTCGTTTTATGTGCACAAAGGAAGACAAGAAAGTTATCTGCCGTCGGGTTTAGCTTGACGAGTAAATGTGAATGTTCTACATGGGTAACGAGAGATTTGAGCTCAGTCGAGCACCTACGATGAAGGATTAGTAACATCTTATCGGTGAGAAAGGGACTGTATGAAATAGATGAGATCATCCTCCACCAGATTGCGAAGTCGATTGTGTACCCGGAAGAAATTTATGTAACCGGAAGAAAGAACAAGGAAAAAAAATGATGGCGACAAAGAAAAAAAAGAAATGAAGTAAAATATTTAGAGAAATGGTAAAATAAAAAAGGAGAGATAATAAAAATGAAAGAGAAGGACGAAAGAAGGAAAAGTGTCGCAAAACGAAAATATGAACAGAGAAAGCAAAAACGATTGAGTAAGAAGGCATGGATAAGAATAGAGAGAGGGATGGTTGGAAGATAGAAATGAGAAACAGAAATGCATGAAGAAAGAAAATAGAGGGGGAAAAAGAAAAAATCAGAATTAAGACAAATGTAAAAGAGAAAGAAAGAAATGTCAAAAAAATTAGAAATGAGAAAGAAGAAAGATAGTAAGAAAGGAAAGCGGGAGTTTTTAAGAAAGTAACGAATAACGAACTATGAAATGAAAAGTAGAAAAAAGAGCGGGAAGTTGTCTAAAGAAAAAGAAAAATCAACGAAAATTAATAGAGGATTGAGGGAAGAAAACGTGAAAAGAGTACGCACATATATAAGCAAACCAAAATGATAATATACAAAGGAAGGATGAAAAGAGATTTAGAAAATCTCGATAGCCAAAGAAAAACAAATGAAGAAAACTGTTTTCTTCTATGTGTTTTATATAGAAAAGAAGTTCAAAGAGGAAAAAATAATAAAAAAGGAAAAAAAAGAAAAACGTAATTAAAATGTTAAACCGTCAAAATTTAAAGAGGGTTAAGAAGGAAAGGTGATATACTATTAGAGAAGAGGAAATAAAACAGTACTTATGTTTCCGTGACTTCGCGTCGTCAACGTTCGGGCAGGTTAAGGAAACGCCCGAGACTTGACGAGGCAGAAAACTGCCAAACGCTAAATTGAAGACTGACAGCCGATAAATTACGACGAATAAAATAAAACAAAAATAGATATATAAAAATAGAAAAACGAACAAACCTTTGCTAAAAAGCAGTTATTAATTAGATGTTTATTTTTGTTTTTGTTTATTGTCAAAAGAACAATTGTTAATCAAATGGTTTTAAATAAAATGTTTTTTTGTTTGTGCACCTGACAGCTTTTGTTTTTTAATTTATTTTCAATGTTTTTTTTTACATGTTCATCAAAATTTCAGTTAGTCTTTCGAGTAATTCAACGAGCTGACAGAGATTATAACAATTCATGTTTTTTTATTGAACGAGATTAATTTCTTGCAAAAGTTATCGGCTGCTTGCTATAGCCTGATTGACTGATGCCTGCTGCAACCTGATTAGTTAATAGTTTCGTCAACTCTCGGGCGCTTCGGAGACCTGCCCGAACGTTGACGACGCGAAGTAACGGAAATATGATGCGTTATCTATAAGAGTACCGATAAAATTATATAAACCACAGATAAATAGTAGGAGGGCATATGAAACACTATTGTAAAAGTAGCTAAACGCGAAAGAAGAAAAGGAAGAAATAATGTGTGCGTTAGATATATATATATATATATATATATATATATATATATATATATATATATATATATATATATATATATAGGGTGGGCCAAAATAAGGGTCCTATTTTTAAAAATTCATAACTTTTTTATTTATTGATTTTTAAAATTTTTTTTTTTAGAATAAGTAAAGGACCCCTTCCGAAGCAAGCATGAGCCGTATTAGCCCTAAGGAACGTACCCTCATTTAGAAAACTATATTTTTGCTTAAAAAACTCAAAACAGTGTAAAAAACAATACTTTAGTTTTTGTAAGTTTTAAGAAGTGTTTTTCGGCTTAAATTTGTTTTGTTTATTTCAAAAAATCTCGGAAGGGTCAGTCTACACACACATAAAGTTTGGTGAGTTTAACTTTTATTTTGTGGAAGTTATTCAAATTCAAGTTATTCAAATTTAAAGATAGGACCCTTATTTTGGCCCACCCTGTATATATATATAAATACATATATATATATACATGTGTGTGTGGAGGTATGTGTGTGTGGGGGGGGGGGGGTGCTAGCAGAACCTATCCACCCTACGAGTAGCAATTAATTGGGAGAAGAGCGTATAGTTAAAAGAATAATTTTACTCAGAGAATTCCAAAATTTTAACAACAAACTTTGGTAAATGTGTAGATTAACACCGATAGCTAATTACAACCCCTCTTAAAAAAATGAGATGCTACTTTTCGAGGTAATTCTGACTTATTACGGCTTTTTAACACTAACCGGAAGTTCGACATGCAAAGTCGTAAAATAAGACGTAATCGGTTATAAAAATAGACTCCCTTTCTCTCCCCTCTCCCCACAATAAAACGAAAGAAAGAATATGTCTATTTATAAAAAAAGAGTGTAGGATTTGTCTCCGAATTCATTTTTAGACCGCGAGGGTGGGACGTATTACTATTTGCTTTCTCTCTTCCTTTAAACAGTTCAAATGGTTTCGTCCGGCAAGTTTTACTTTCTACCCTTTGAATGGCAGGATGAACATATATTTTAATATATACAAATAACTACACCTTGATATTTATTGTATGAGTGCAGGATCGCTGCATCACAAGGCAATTCTATATCACCAATTTCTGCATCAATAACGACCCGAAAGCAATGCGCGAAGCGTTGACCGGTGACGGGTGCGAATCAAATAAATGTTATTCATTGCAGATATTATTCTGAGAATCTTAGCTGTTCTGTAGATTTGATTAGTTTCCATTTCATCAATGCTGCGAGTATGAAGAACGTATCATAAATGGCGTGGCATTCTAACTTGGTGCGGCCTTCATCCGAGGGGGGGCGGGGGAGTGGCTACCTCCCAAAGGAGGAAATTCCTAGGGCATATTAATTTCACAAATGATTCACAGGCGCACGTATATCCCGGTCAGGGGAGATTATGTTGCAGAATTTAGTTATTGCAGTTTTTTTGGGGGGGGGGATTACAAAGAGGTGTTGACATTCTTCCACATACAGCGCCTGATATTCCCAAATTGTCACCCACCTTGTACTGGCCAGGCGCAACGTCGCTCAGCTTCCCTGCTTTAACGAAAACCGGCGGTTCAATGTGATTGCACAATGGCGTAGCATTCCTCTCTAATTCCCTTTTACTGATTATTAAAGTTGATTCTGCTGACAAACTTCACGTCGTTGACACAGTTATTAAGTCGTGGTTGGAAAGGGAAGACAACTGAAGGTCGTAAGTGGTTCACCAGGATCGTGCCCATTCATGGGAATAAATACATGAATTCAATCGGCATGGTTATCTAACATGCGACACTTGGCGTCTACCTCGCCAGGTCGAAACCACGCACACAGCTATTCTGAAGTTATAATACAAAATGAATCCACTTGAGGCGATGTCTTTCCAACACTAAAAGGCAATTGACGACGATGGCAATTATACACAATTATCATGGCTATCCGGCGTTACTCAAGCATCTACCCAATAACATAAAAAGGTTATAAATGTTTAAAATCTTTCAGTTAAAACTTATCTCTCTATCTCTTTCTCTCTCTTTCTCTCCTTCTTTCTCTCTTTCTCTCTCTCTCTCTCTTCCTCGCTTTATGCCCCGTCTCTATCGCTCTCTATATCCCTTTCCCGCTCCCAACACTATCCCCTCTCCCTCTTTACTTGACTTTATCTCACTTCTCCCCCTCCTCCCATCACCCCTGTTTCTTCTACCACTTTCTCCTCTATCCCTTTCGCCACACTCTTCACTCCCTCCCTTTTCCCTTTCTAGCCACTCTATTTCTCTCTATCAGAAGTACCATTTCACACGAAAAATAAGAATTGTCTCAGTCAAAAAGATGTCTCCCTCCTCCAACTGAGAATAGAACAGATACTAGACTTTGGTCCTATCACGTAATACAAATAAAGTATATTTCAGTAAAAATTTCAAACCAAAAGTTCGATAGAAAAATTGCTCAAGATATCGATTCTCCCCCATTGACTTATTTTGTTCCTAATGACTCCCAAAAGAATGAATATTACAAAAATATGTGCTTATATTATGTCTGAAAAAAAATTAGCTTTGTGTGTGTGTGTGTGTTTTGAAATTTATGACTTTTACATAGATACACAAACGTACATACACACGCATGCATACAACTGTCACTTATATAATAGATTAAATTGTAATGACGGTATCTAAGAAAAGTGTACCAATTTAAACCATGTTCATTAAAATAACGTATATCATTCGTAGATAAAATTGTCCAGAAGTAGAAAGCAATGTCTGTAAGCCTTGAATCATGTGGTGGGATTGGTAGTCTATGAAGTAATTTCGATGTTTTATTATGTGGTGGGATTGGTAGTCTATGAAGTAATTTCGATGTTTTTTTATGTGGTGGGATTGGTAGTCTATGAAGTAATTTCGATGTTTTTTTATGTGGTGGGATTGGTAGTCTATGAAGTAATTTCGATGTTTTTTTATGTGGTGGGATTGGTAGTCTATGAAGTAATTTCGATTTTTTTTTATGTGGTGGGATTGGTAGTCTATGAAGTAATTTCGATTGGTTTTTACATACACTAAGTAGTTAATGGCGTATTGAGTGCTGTGTAGAATAATTCCAAATAAGAATTTACGCGTGGTTAGTTTCTATTTCTTAATTTAAAAAAATGGGTTGTTCAATTCTTTTGTGTTTTATATATCTTAGATAGTGGTAGTTTTGGGGTAAAGGATGTATTTGAAGGGACGTTTTCTTAACATTAAAGGTAAATACAGGACCGGACTGAACGCGAACCAATGGATAATATTTACTTTTATAGTATATCGTTGAAATTAAATTAGCATTGTTTAGTGATCAAATGATATAATTTAATATTTTGGTGGGTAGGGCAAGTTTAATATTGGATTTGATGAGATGTATTTGATTAGGCATTTGTCTTTG
Organism: Sepiola atlantica; assembly: GCA_963556195.1. Lineage (NCBI taxonomy): Eukaryota > Metazoa > Mollusca > Cephalopoda > Sepiida > Sepiolidae > Sepiola > Sepiola atlantica. The sequence continues at coordinate 30,453,038 of OY744538.1, read as the reverse complement.
GGTACGTTGGTGTATATGTATTTTATTCTAAACTCGTCATGATAAGGCATTTCACGTTAATCTTTTGAAAACTTTGTTTGGAATCTCTTAAGTTTTTTATATGAGCTGGACCAAGAGGAGTTAAGTGTTAGCTCAAATTTCTGGCTTATTTATGTGGAATGCTGACAGAAGATATTATGGATCTGCTGGAGATGTGTGGTGTGTGAGTTTTCCGGTAGACCATAGAGTTTCAGGATGGGATTCATGAAGTTTAAGACAAACAGGAAGCGTTTAAGATGTTCTGTATCCCTAAAGGATACAAAACGTCTTAAACGCTTCTTGTCTGCTGTGTTATAGCTTTTGTGTACATGTTCTCATTTAGTACGAGATTAATTGTATGTTGGTATTCACCGCGTTTATAATAACGATGACGCCTTTTTTATAAGCGTGGGTGATGGGGATGTGCTTCTAATGGGCATACTCTCTTATGACGCCTCAGTATCTCCGTAGTAATGTGGTGTCACTTAGTACGCCGAGTGAGGTTAATATAAGGCCCTGATTATAGTTTTCCGAAAATTGGAGTCGCCATGTTTGTAGTATTTGCGTAGTGGCGAATTTAAGGCTTAAGCTTAGGTAGTGTCGCTGTAAGTGGGTGGGTCTGTATTTGCATATGTTAGGGGTGGGATTTTTGTTGCCTAGCTTTTTTGTTTGCTGTTTTGTAACGTAGTGTGTAGCATGGTATTTAAATTGCGTGCCTATAGTTGCTATTTTTTATGTTACTGCTTATGTGTCATAGTTTTTATGCCGTGATTTTCTTGCGTTGTGTAGGGTTTTTAGAATGTTGTTTGTTTGTTTTTTGCAGACAGATGCAGAAAGAGATAGATAAAGGGTTCATTATCATATAGTTCTCTACCGGCCACATGGAGAAAATATTTTATGTAGCTTAGAAATAGGGTTGGTAGGTCCTGAATCCTGAATAGTTCATGCAAATCTCTTGTGATAACATTTTCTTCGATGAGACGAAAATGGAAATGCCTTACTTTTGTAGCACTCAAGATAATATAGTTGTGCGTTCTTATGAGTACACTAGTCGTGTGATTGTTTTCGCTGGGTTTTTTTTCTAAACCGCCGCAAACGTATTTACGTTGCTGTATCACTTTACGTATCTCAGTTGCAACTAATTCTGGATTATAAACTACAAGCTTTATCGCCTATTCGTTTTGGAAATCGAGAACCTGGAGTGAGTTTAAAGGCTTGTGGCGCAGATGGTCCATGTATTCCACACAAAGTCCTACAAAACACGATCCGCAAGCCGGTACATGCTGGAGTGTATGCGGCTGCTTGCCGATCCAATCGCCGCCTTTAACCCAATACCCGTATTTCGACCCCTAAAAAAAAAAGTATCTACTTTTTTGGGTAAATTACATGTAAACAGTCTCAACAAATATCCGCTATGAAAAAAAATTATGAAATTTTTTTATTTTAGGAGGGGGGGTCACTTTCCTATATAAGTTATACGTAAAGTGAGCACCCATTTCTTGGCCATCGAATCTCACCTCTCGTATTTCGACCCCTAAAAAAAAAAGTTTCTACTTTTTGGGGCAAATTACATTTAAACAGCCTCAACAAATATCCGATCCCCCACACCTCCTAACATCTAAAATGGCTGTTTACATGTAATTTGCCCAAAAAAGTAGAAACTTTTTTTTTTAGGGGTCGAAATACGAGAGGTGAGATTCGGTGGCCAAGAAATGGGTGCTCACTTTACCTATAACTTATATAGGAAAGTGACCCCCCCTCCTAAAATCTAAAATAATAAAAATTTTCATAATTTTTTTTCATAGCGGATATTTGTTGAGGCTGTTTATATGTAATTTGCCCCAAAAAGTAGAAACTTTTTTTTTAGGGGTCGAAATACGAAAGGTGCACTTCTATAAATTTACCGAAATTACTCTTTCTTGCGATTTTACTGCTGTACTCAGCTCTTTGTAATTCATTATTTTTGTTTCTTTTTTTTTTCCTTTTCTGAGACAATAGTTTAATCGTTGAAAATTGTATTTTTCGGTTCGGATCGCTGCACCGTGGCACAGGCTTCCGGAGGTCGTGGTCTTATTTCGCGTTGTTCCTGAATAAATTTTAAATCATTGCCATCTGAAGACTTTTGTGTATGCGAATGAAACCGGTCAACAATTTAAAAGGTAGACATAATCCAGCATTTACTCTCCTGCTTTTGAATCTTCAGTAAAGTTTTTTCTCGGATACTATATTATCTTTTTGTGTTCATAACATTAATACGGTGGATCATGATACCTACCTGTGTTATGTATTCGCTATTTTAACAATTATGGCAACGTTGTCATTCTGCGTTGAGCCTGCGCGTTCTTCGTAGTATTGGTTCATGTCCGTGGCATGAATCAAAGTGATATGAATCGTGATGGTAGACAACCTTTTTCTTTAGTATTAATTACATTATTGCAAAACAATTATCAAATGGTATTACTAACTAAGGTTTCCCTCTAAAATGAGTTTCTCAAATGTTTCTGAACTTTAATCCAATATTATGAAAGTCGTCCACTTATTAAGGACATATCTTGAATATATAAATTTAGATAATTAACAACACATAAGATGCGTACTATTTATTTAATATATTTATTGTTTACTTTTAATTTCAGGTTTAAGTAAGTTCACATTTTTTACTGTAAAAAAACGATAATAAATAAATAGTATTTATTGTATACAGTTTAGATAGTAGATTATATGTATTCTTGAGTGATTATAAATTTCAAGTCAAATGTTTAGAAAATCGAGCAATGTTACGACGGGGGGGGGGGGGCTGATTAAAATGTATTTTGTTGTTGCGATACAAAACCTAAGAGGGTACGGTGATTTATAACTTGATGCATTGGATAGTAAAAGCGGGAAAAGCAGATGCACCACGTGTTGCTTTATAAATAATTCAGCCATATAATTGAACATGTCTACCTTTCAAAGCATTTCATTTTTATACCTTACAGTTATTTTTCCGTAGGTTAAGAAAATGCAAAAAGTTAATTTATAAAGTATCACTTTCTCTAAGGCTTGTCAAAGGTTAAACATCTATTCCCGAGGTCGATTTTAATACGTCATGCAGTTCGACGTGCTCGGCCTTCGTTGACGATGTCGTTATTCTTATGCCCGGAAGTTTACGCCAGTTATATCCAGTCACGAGGTGTCAATTTTTCTTTGTGTTAGAACCTTTATATTTTTATGAATTAATGCATTTTCATATTGTTTAATAGTGAAAATAAAGTAACCCATGTTTTCTAACTATAAGTTTACTCCCTTAAGTTTGATTAATTATTTTATTTTATTTTATTTTTCTATGCTGCTTGTCCGAGTATTGGTACTTATATATTTAGTCTGTAGTGACTTACTGAAATTATGTGTGTTTTTTCCAATGGCTTATGTATTTAATAAGCTGTTGCTATGTTTCAACGATTTTATGTTGATTTTTCCTAATTTTAGGTGTACCGTTTTGGATGTGTGCATTTGTTTATATCTTCATATGATTTTATATAATTCATATGTTTAGTGACCACCAGTATGATATGCATTTTAATAGTATAAATATATGGCTATGTTTGATAAGCCTTGGTATTGCCTGATGGTGATCTACCTGATTCGTGACTAAATTGACTCTTCCAGACACTTTGTATAGAGGAGATTGCGAATCAGTCTCGGTGCAGTTTTTTTGTAAGATACTATTCTGTACATATGTAAATACAGACTCTTGTAAATATACCGCCGTGTCGTCTTATTAAGTATCGGCCCTTCAAAGTCACAGCAGATATATATTTGTGTAAGTTTATATTTGCATTAAACTTTCTAAATTTAATTAGTATACATGAAATTTCAGATTAAGTTATTTATTTTAAATTAATGGTTAACGTATACTTTAGAACGCTATATCATGTTATTATATGTCTGGGTATCAAAATTGTTTCATTAATTGCATTTATATCTGCGAAATCTATATTTATTTGTATGTAGGTATGATTGAATTATCGTTTTGCTGGCCGTTCATTTCAGATGCAAGTCAATGACTCTCTCCCTGGTGTTTCTAACACGATTAGTACCTCCCGAAGTATCTGGTGTTCCCCAATCATCTGCCAGAGTGTATCTCACAGAAAATTCTTCTTCTTTATCCGACGATTTCTAGATCCTAACACTGACTTCTAAGATCTCTGTAGATGCCCACATCAAGTCTGGAAATGGTCTTACCTATGGAATTTGTTCTCAATGTAAACAGATGCCACCACCTTCCAGTCGGTTTCTCACTCAAGACATCACTTGATTTCCAACATAGCCGATTGTTTCTAGATGAGACGACGAAGTCCAAGTGCAAAGTTGTCGTTCATTAAAACACCAGTTCTTTATTTCAACGTTCTTTACTTCAAATGTACTCAGTAGTCTTACGTAGCTTTCTGTATATTAACGCACCGGCTTGCCCCCGATATCGTTGCCGCCACTGTCATCATTGTAGTGTGTTGCATTCCGTTGTTGTCACCGCCATAGTCACTCGCACCTCGTAGCCACTATCGCCGTCATCGTGATCGTCTAAGTCTGTAATTAAAACTTTTCATGCATAGAAAGGGAAAAGGCGCAAAGCGACAGAGAGTTAAGGATTTTTTTTATTTTGGAGATATTTTCTCGTCATAATTATGAAGCTCACACTTCATTAAATTGAAGAGATATGCCAAATTGTTCTTCCTAACTGAGATCTACTTCGTTACGGGGATAGGAGAGAAGGGGATATCAACTTGCTATCACCCTTTTGGGAATTAAATTCCCATTTTACTTTTTCTGAATTACATTTCGATTTTGCATTCGTGCACCACGCTCCCGAAACATGGACTGACTAAAAACTTCTTCATTTTCTCGTTCCTACGATTGTAACGTAATTGCCTCAAATGGGGACTCTGGAACTGTCACCACGAACCTGTTAGATCAGAGATAAAGAAGGGGTCAAAGTTCGGGTATGTTTATATTTTGAGTTCGAGAGCGAACTTGTTCCCCAGATGTTCGTGCCAAGATATTGAATTTGTCCACCTCGATACCAAATACATACTAGCTGATGTAATCTTTCTTCACATAGATACATCCATTATGTAACACAAAGACTTGGCGTTGTGGTTGATTCCTTCTTTATTCTCACATTCATTCATGTGGCAAATAAGGCTCGCAGTGTGCACCCAACATCTTCTTACCGGTGTACGTATCTCTGTTGTGACCCATTCTGGAATATGGATCCCAAACTGTATCCCCTATTTCTTTAAGATATCCCGCACCTGGAGCGAATTGATAGGTTTGCGGTTCAGATTGTATATGAACTCTACACAATGTCTTACCAAAAACGATTCGGAAACTTTACTCACTGGTGCGTAGTCGCCTGCCTGGCGACCTCATCCTTACATTTAATATGATGCCTTGCAACTAAAATGGCCTCTTCTCCAAACCGTGCAAACTCAGAGAATCTTACCTGAGACGATATCGCATTAATCGTGGAAATGTGTATTTTTCGGTTCAGGTCGCTGCACAGTGAAACAAGTTGCTGGAGGTTGTGGCCAGCCTGCAAATGACAAAAATTGTTCAGGGCGACACTGCGTGCATCTTTGGATAATGAACCCGCACTTGAGCAGCGGAGGATACGGGGTACAATTCTTTCGTAAAACATCATCAACGGAATGTCAGTATACCTAACGATGAGTTTCTCACCTCAGCGTCATGCCATTGTCCCCGTCTCATTAGAAGAAAGGCAGCATTTTCTGTCTGTGTTTCTGCTTAATAGAAAAGCCTGCAAGAGGTAGTGACGATACATATAATATTCAGATTTTAAGTCGCTTTGGACACACATCCAAATGGTATATTGATATGCACATCTTCTAACTGTTCTTTTACATGAGTTGTCTTTTACCAATGAATTTGATTTTAATTAAATACGGTTTCTTCACGTCTTAGTATTATTCGAGTTTCTTTTAAGTACAAATTCTCTCTTTTAAATTTACTTAGTTAGTATTCATTTACCTTAGCTTCAACAGTCTTATACTTTAGTGTTATTAGGGATGCCAATGCATCTAAAGATGTTCGCCTACATATGGCATGTGGTTGTCTTACTTTACTTTACAGGATATATATATATATATATATATATATATATATGATTTATCAAGTTCTATTATCTTGCATTAGTATTCAACCTTATATATATATATATATACATATATATATATATATATATATATATATATATATGTATATATATATATATATATATATATATATATATCATGAGTAAGAGAGAAATCCACAAGTAAATTAACTCAACTGTCGATGATGCTATTTTACTTTGGGCGTGGGTGTTATCTTCTAATCCTAACCCTAACCATAAACCTTTTTGCCGTTCTCCGAAAGACGTTATACCTCTCCAGCATAATAATTCGATCTGTTATATTAAATGTGGTTACAGTGACGATTACATAGGTAAACGACGTTGAGATTGGGCAACAGAGTTCAACAACACATACCTAGATTAGGAATGGGACATTCCGTTTAATGGGCAACTTGAAAAATAAACACGGTTCTTCAATTAAGGATCATTTAATTAAAAACCCGACGTTTGCAATTACTTTCAGCATTAACTTATTTACCATTTTGAGTTGTGCTCAGTTTGTATTCAATCTCAAGGTGTTAGAGACGACTTATGTTCGTTCTAACTAACCTTCAACTATAAAAAGCAGAGGTGTTTACTAGGATGATGCGAGATTAGTTTCAAAGACACATACCACACTCTATATATAACATCACGCTTTTTGTAATTTTTAATATATACTGCGTTTCCCTATTTGAAATCCCTGGACTCAGCTCTGTAAAGTGACTGCGAAACCGGTCGACTGGCTTTTTATTCGAATTTTAAATTATGAACGGTAAAATATATTTTCTTTATTATCATACATGCAGTAATATATATATATATATATATATATATATATATATATATATATATATATATATATATAATTATTTCCACAATCAGACAACGCCGCAGCTCACACAAACCATGAAAGTAACAGTCCTATACTCCAGTTTCTCCCTCGTTTCGGCTAATCAGTAGAACTTATCCGAACTCAGGATTCGAAACATGAGTCACTTGCATGCGAGTACTCTGCCACTGGGCTACCACACAACATACGAGAAAGTATGTTAACTAACCCAGATTAAGAAAACTGCGGCGAAGGCAGACTGCGGAATATACTTACTCTTTTCAACAAGGGATGTAGTCATTCAACTACTGAGAAGCCAGGCCGATATCTCACAAGTAGGATGTTATGCGCGCGAGGACGATGTCATCCAACAAGCTAGATTTATATATAATTATTTCCACAAAGTAGAAAACGCTACAGCCCACAAAAAACATAAAAATGTATTATATATATATATATATATATATATATATATATATATATATATATATATTACTAATATGTACATATATCAATTTTAATTTTTTATTAATAAATATATATATATATAATTAATTATTAATGATATATATATATATAGTTGTCGCTCCTCGAAAAAGTAGAGCACTGTAAGTGTAGTATTAACACAGCATGACGTCACCAGCTTTAAATGCACCGTTCCTTTCATTAAAGAAGTAGAACGCTCTTGACGTTAAGCCCGCCGATAAAGAGTTAAAATTATCACCGTTTATTCACTATTTAAAATTAGCCGTGTGGTTAAGACGTCGGATTTGAGTTGCAAAATACTTGTAATCCGGGGTTTCGAATCGCATGACCGGAAGTGAATAGTCATATCTCTATGCTGATGAGTCCCGATTAAAAAAAGGACGAAACGTATACGTACATAAGATAGATTAGACTAAATATTAATTGTACAACTTGTCTAGAAAGAAATTCATAAATAATATTTACATTCATCTGCTTTCTCTTGAATTATTTACCGTCGTTTTGGAGTTGTCCCTTACATTAGAACAAAATTGTCTGATAAGATTAACCATTTACTTTTATTTTCTATAATATAAACTCTGTTTATTCCCTCATACTTGTGTGTATTCAGGTAACTCCTCTTGACTTGAAAACTATTGGACGCTTACATTAGCAATTGAAGATTGTCTTTTGTTGAGCAGTTTCTTTCGAATTATCCGATTTTAGAAGACATATTGTACCAGAACACTGCTCAGCTGGCCATATATATCTTTTTAAAGCAATTGCTTTGATATTCGTCGAGTTTGTTCTACGATCCCATTTGCACTGGGTATTTAAGCATGTTTTTATGGCCTAGGGTACCATCTGCTAATAGTTGTTGTAAGGACCTTCGATGAAAGCACCGTGCCATTGCCACTTAACACTTTCTAAACAATTCCCAGGTATGTCTCGTTTGACACTCATGCAATGATGACTGCTATTTCCGCCCGAATATCTCACCAAATAGCAAATCACCGTTTGGACACAGTCAATCATGAATAGTAACACTCTAGCCCTATAGCGTGTCATGCCATTCGCCAATCTGGTCCAATCAGTGTCAAATCACGCCTCTGCCGGTTGCTTAATACTTATTAAGATGTCGCAGCTTTTAACTCC
>OY744538.1:30416917-30441917 GCA_963556195.1 Sepiola atlantica | reverse complement strand
TATAACTTGGCACAGTATATATAAATAAATATATATATATATATATATATATATATTCTAGATAATATCTATTATTTTTTCTATGTTGTTTCATAAATTGTATTGTATTAGCTGTTTGATAAATGTATATGCGGAAATAAATCCAACAATTCCATTTTAACCTTTAAAATTCAGTGTTAAAATTCAGTGTTATAATATTTCGTTTTACTTGTGATATTTAGTAGCACTTTCAATACGTTTGGACAATTTACAACTCTCATTCAAAAGCTCTCAATATCTCTCATTGAATCTATTCCGTAAACCATAATCACGATTTAGATACGTATGATATGTTTTAAATAATTTAACATTTTGCATGTGCTTCGGCAACTTTTTTCCTGGAATTAATAAACTCTTGGGACTGACCTTCACTCCATACCTGAAATTGAAGACTTACATCAAATGTTTTGCTACGGTCTCTGGAATAATTGTGGTCTCATTCAACCGCTCAAGCAAGTATCTCACTTCTGACGCAATCATGTACCTGTATTAGAGTCAAATACTTTCTAAAATTGAGTACTGTTACCACATCCGTAGAAGTTCCGTTTTGCCAATCTTCCTGTCTGGACAAAGTACAAAGCCGACTGTGAAATCTACTGGAAAATGTTCTCTTCTTTCCGCTGGAGTCTCTATCTTACAGAAGAGAGAGTGCTTGTCCTTCTCTACTCTATCGTTTTTTCATGGTAGGTGCTCGACTGAGTTCCAATCTATGGTTTCCCCTGTAAAACATTAACAAACAAAAACTCGTCTTCCTACAATCAGTGTAAATAATTTTCCTTTCTTCCTCTGTGTACCTAAGACTAAACGAAACTTTCATGAGCAAAATTTATTTCCAGGAACTAGACGTCTGTGGAACCCAATCATCGGAACTGCTTCCCAGCTCATGATCACTTTCAAGTCAAATATTAACAAATTCTTGTTGAACTGTCCGTTTAAATAATCAAACACTTATCAGTTTGAACCATCGTTACCAATCCTCAAGGTGTTGTCTCACCGTCCACCTGACAAGCTCATTAACGCTTATCCTCGAGTGGCTTTTGGCCCTTGATAAACGATGACGCATTAGTACAGTGAAATTTACTGTTTACTTTTAAAAAAATAATCTGCTGTAAGCTAAGTTGCTCGATCAAATTGAATTTTCTCTTTTGAAAAAGTTTTATAATTGTTCATTTAAATCTATATTTCGAGGAAGCTGCCACCCAAAAACTATGTCGTGGTATCCGTGGACACACGAAGAAGATGGATAATCGTAGCTGTAATCTAAACATAACTAATAGTTTATTTACTGTCCGCGTTTCCGCTTTGTGTGGAACAGTCTCTCAGAAGAGGATGTGACAATTTAGAAAAAAATAATAATTTGTCTTGATTTTATTTTATAAATTATAATAATAGGTTAGTGTAACGTATCTGGGGGTAGCGATAGTACTAATAGGGATGTGCAGATGCCCTTTTTGATACATTGTGTAATTATGAAGCATTGACTTCCACGATTGACCAAAGGTCATAATTTTATGAGAGATTTACTTAAACATGCGATCAAATTAGTAATATTATACACAAGCTTTGGACATAAGCTTTTGAAGAATGCAGAACAGAGCATGTCAATGTTGATATCGATACACATATTGCTAATGTAGACATTAAGATATATAAAAGTGTCCTTGGAAAAGCACTAAGAGTGTGTATATATATTATATATATATATATGAATAGCTTCTGTCTTTTTAAATGTGTCGTTTCTCTTTGCTATTTTTGTCAATAAAGTCTATTTATTTTAGTTTTCTGTCTGTTTAAAATGGTTAAGTAGTCTATTAAATCACGCCGCATGTTTAATTCAAAAAGTGTTGTGATAGCCATTTTTATCTCCTCCATTAGTCAAATTATACGTACTTATCAATAATCGTTGTGAACTCTCTCTGTATCTCTTCCATATCCAGAATAATCGTTAAGTTACGTTATCTAGCTATTATTACCTATATTTTAGACGTGTGTTCAAGAATATCCGCACTAGAATAAAATAATCTACATTCCTTTCTGTATTACATATTTCCAGATTTCGAGGAATACAAATGCAGCTCTACTTATATAGGTTTAAAATATTTTGATGATTAAATTAGATCATGCGTTTGAATTGTGTTATGAAACCCACTGTTGCTAAGTATTATTTTATGGAACTTGTCATGAATGCGCATCCATGTGAATTTCAATTCTTATGGAGTCCCGACCCAGTCCAGTTTTTGAAGAAAAAAAATGTCGAAGAATATAGAACAATTTTTGGGGGAGGCGACGGGGCAAAGAATTTATTGAACTAAAACTGATTTTTCTTTTAGGCCCAAAACAGGGCAATGTCTTTAAATTATAATATGGGTTGAATAATTTTCTTCAAATCGATAAATTAATCAACCTTATATATTGAAAAAAATTAAGGATTTTGTTTACTTTATTTTATTGAGAGAAGAGGTGAGAGAACTACTAATGTTTGTTAACCTTAAACCTAACCTTAAACTTAACCCTAACCCTAACCCTAACCCTAACCCTGAACCTAACCCTAACCCTAACCCTAACCCTAAACATTACGCGGTTTTGTATTAGTATGCTTTAGTGCCGTCTTTCTTTTCATTTTTTTCGCGGCTTTCAAATTTCGTATCGTCTGTCTAACTCAAGAAACATTTGACCGCGCCTTTTTATTGATATTTTCTGTCATTTGTTTTAGATAGTACTGGTAATGAATATGAACTCAGAAAAATCAGTATTTACCAAGTTTTGGCAGAGATACCGCTATCAGTCCTGAGTATAGCCGCTATTCTCAGAACTGATAGCTGTACCTCTGCCCAAACTTGGTATTGATCTAGTAAATACTGATTTTTTCCGATTTCATATTCATTACCAGTACTATGTTTGTAAAATAAATTGCACATGATCCCTCAATATTCTTTCTGAAAGTTCCCTGGCCTTTTCTATGTCTAGACTAATCTTATAGTGTATACTAGATGTACATATTCTCACAGGTACAAGTTTAAAATAAAATGATGACTCTAACAGTTTTTCAGAAAGTACGAAATCCGAGTAATGAATGATTATATTCATTAAGATCATATAATTCCCAATAGGGTTTTTGTGATGTGGTGTCATGCAGCATTTCTGGGGCAGTTCTTCCTGGTGAAATCCGATTCTGTTCATCTATATAAAAAAACAAGGTTAGTAACGCTATTTAACCCATAGCTAGGAGGAATTAGGGGAGTCATACCTTTCCTAATGGTATTGGCCCGAAAGTGAACATAATGGTTCAGACTAGATTTCGAACTCATTCCGCTGACTTCATAATCCATATCTTGAACCACTACGTTAATCGGACCTCCCCTAATAAAGAGTAGATGTGTCAAATTTGAAGAAAAAAATAACAACAAACAAATGAATATTTTGGTGACATTTTCGAAATGTATTTATTTTCTGTCATATATATATTTTTTTGATATTTTATTGCATTTTTTTATCCAAATGTTTTGGGTAAAAGGGAGCTGTATTTATATTTTTATTATTTTTTAATTATTTTTTTGTTGTGTGTATAAGTCTGTTTATGCTGGCGTGTGTGTGTGTGTCGGTGTAAGAGCAGGTGCGTGTGTGTAAGCGTGTGTAAAGAATGGGTCAGGGCGGGGATTTCGAAAAGGACACGATCTGCGAACCACATGCAACAAAAATACCTGTTGGAGGGTTTGGGGGGTGAGTGGCACAAAAATAATTGGTGACAGTCCACAGTGGCCCTGTGATGGTACGGCGTTCTTTGAAATGAAGCGCAAAAGAATCTGCGCACCGAATTGTCTAACTTCTTCGTACTCTGTCTGGTACTCGCGTTACTCTTTCCTAGCGTAAACCTGGTAATTTTTAAAGTATATATGCAGATATATGGATATAAAATACAGACAGAAAGAAATTATAATCTAATCGATGGAAAAAGAAGAAGAAACAGTAATAAAAATAGAAATAGATGGATATAAATATAGTTATGCATCCTTGAATATATATTGATTGATATAGACAGAGACAGATATAACAGTATTGTTACATTCGTATTTTAATAGTTATTGCTAGAATTATATATATTTATGTATGTGTGTATTAATAGACAAGATATCATTTGTTTATAATAATATACATAATTATTACTAAAACTATACATAATAACTATTGTAACATATATGTAATAAGAAGAAGAACCATAACAATGACTTCCTTAATGATTAACAATTTTAATTCGATTTTCCAAAGAACATGTGGCCGTACCCTTGGGCAAAATGTTGATGCCCCATGTTTTTTTCTTAATTTATATATTTTTTATATATGTTGAAGTATATTTTGTTCGTTTTTTTGCTATCATCCATCAGAGAGAATATTATTATTTTTAAATAAAAACAGAAACATAATGCTTGGCCAGTGAGGTAAAATGGAGGGGTGTTCAGAACATTACAAAAAATAATAATCTGTCTGAATTTGGGTGTATACATAATAATAAATGAGCGTGACATTTTCTGGCGGTGATGATGGTAGTAATGGGTGGATTGATGTACTTTTAAGATACATTGTGTGAGTATGAGACATTGACATCAGTGTTCGGCACAAGGTCATCATTTTAGGAGATATCTACTTCAACATGCGATGAAATATGTAAGATGATACACAGGCTTTTAAAATAATTTATGATAAATACGGAACAGAACATGTCAATGTACAGATCGATGCAAATCCTGCTAATGTAGACATATATATTAAAATATATAAAAGTGTTAGTAGAAAATAAACTTTCCTGGATTATATTAAAATATAGATGGAGAGACACAGAATTAAGAAAATACATTATCAATTATATATATATATATATATATATATATATATATATATATATATATATACTCATGCAAACACAGGAATATATGCATTTAGATTGGGCGCTCATCAGTGGTCAGGCAGAAGGTCAGATTAAACGTACAAAGAGGAGACTCAAACTTGCAATGACTATCACACATTAGTTTAAATCATTGCATAGATCTAAAGACTTTGATACACACACACACGTTTACTCACATAAACACACATCCTCATACATATATAAAACTATATTAGCAGATATACAAAGATACACATAAATATATTTAGATATATATGTGTATATATTATTTCCTAATATATATATATATATATATATATAAAGATTTGACAAAAGCAAAACTTAACCCATATTCATGAGTATATACCTATATTATCTTTTAATATACATGCATGTAGATATATTTGAATCCTTATAATATTATATATATGACAAACACATATGAATGTATAATAAATAGAAATAGGTATATATACAGTATAGTATACTTTAATAATATATATATATATATATATATACACATATATATATATGTGGGGGGGTGTCTTGAGATCCAAAGAGAAAAGTACAAATTAAAGAAAAAAGATATATATTATAATTTTTTCTATATCAGCATAAGAGAATTAATTAAAAAAATAAGCGGTAAGCGACTATATTTGAGCGAACCACTATAAACATCATGAAGACGCTTAATCAAGTAATCTCAATTGAAGCCCTTTTCCCTGCTTTTTCACTGGTGGCCTCATCGAGATATTTATTTATTTTCATTTGATAAAAATATTGTTAGAATTCGTGTAACACTCTCTGTTAACAGAGATACATCTATTCGATTTTTATTTCTGAAAAGAAATAAGGGATAACTTTTAAAAGCTTCTTAGCAATTAATTTAAGTGCAATCGAAAGGAGTTAAACGAAATATTCTTGTTCTATACCTTTGCTATCAGAAATAAATGATTTTTATCGAAATATAATATGAATAATGACGTATGATAAAACGTCTTACTAACTTTTAAATATTAAGATCTATCTAATCTTCGCTGTATCTTTATTAATTTAATTGCAATAAGTTTTTACTTTATCGAAAACATGTTTTCCAGTTATCAGTTTATTTATTCATATGGGTAGTTATTAAGACTTCAAATACTGAAGAAAACCGGAATATGTAACGCGAACTATCATTCACTATAAAGCGTATTTATATTTAATAATATATAAACTTAATGTAGTTCGTAAGTTATATATACACATATATATGTTTATACATATATTGTTTACATGTATACAATAGTAAAACACAGTTAAACACCGCAACCTGTTTTCAATGTATATTCTGATACATTTACTTAATCTACATTTATTAGATACGTATTTGTCCATAGTAGAGAAATCGATAACACTGTCTTAAGAGTGTTTGTAAAAAGTGTTGTGTATATACAGAATTTTATTATGGTATTCTCTGAACAAGCTCTATAATATCAATTGCTAAATAATTCAGTATAAGATATACATTACTACGGCATATTATCATTACTTGCTTCTAAATGTCCAATCAAGTCAGAGACTAATAAACAGCAAATATTAGATAGAGATTTCTGTAATTTATTATCTTTGATTTTCGCGTAGACCGATTCTACACACAATTTAATATTTATTTATAAATATTATATATATATATATATATATTAATTCATGTGTTGTTAGAAATTACAGAACTCTTCTGTTTAGTGATTCCTTTTTTTATTTTTTTCCATTCGTCGAATGATCTTTTTCACGTTGAAATGGAATGAATTAATGTAGGATCCGTGTGTTTGACTAACGTTTTCGATTCTCTCCGGAATCATCTTCATTTTTGCCATTAAAGACCTTAAGATGATTCCGGAGAGAATCGAAAACGTTAGTCAAACACACGGATCCTACATTAATTCATTTCATTTCAACGTCAAAAAGATCATTCGACGAATGGAAAAAATAAAAAAAGGAATCACTAAACAGAAGAGTTCTGTCATTTTCAACAACACATGCATTAATGAAAAAATGCTGCCTAAATACACACAATATATATATATATACATATATATATATATACATATATATATATATGTATATATATACATATATATATACATATATATATACATATATATATATATACATATATATATACATATATATATACATATATATATATACATATATATACATATATATATACATATATATATACATATATATATATACATATATATATATGTATATATACATATATATATACATATATATGTATATATATATATATATATGTATATACATATATATATATAAATATATATATATGTATATAGATATATATATACATATATATATATATATATATATATATATATATACATATATATATACTGTCGGGTTTGTTACTATATTTATAGATGAAAGTGTTCTATATAGGTGATAGAGCTTATGTATATACTTTGCAGAAATAAGGGCAACAACGCACCGCCACTAGTGACGTCAAGAGATTGTTTGGAGTATCAAACTAATTTCGGCTGATTTATTTTACGATCTCGCTCCGAGTGTGCCGTTCGATGGAAAACTAGGGTGCGTCTACTTTTCACCAGAAAAGTGGTCACCACCCGGAATATTCCATGCCGATTGTACAACTGATAGAGATCGCAGACTGGCTACAATGAAGACGGCGAGCGGAATTCAATAAATCCCGGAAAGAAAACGTGGTATTCATGAAGGTTAATAAATATTTTCTTGGCGCATAGAAGTGGGATGGGCACATTGCTATGTGGTCTCGGAGCCTTGTGAGTCTCATGCTTGAGGCTTTTTCCAACACACGCACTCGCACACGCACAAACACAGCCACGCACATACACACACACATATATATATAATATCATGAAATATATCTACGTATGTGTGAGTATGTGTATATACACGTATGTATACATAAACGTGTGTATGTGTCTCTCATTGTATATATATATATATACTTTTTTTCAGTTGTACGTGTATAAGCGTAGATTTTACTGTGTATATATGAACTACGGATGGTTAAAAATATATTTCCTCCTTACAAATTAAGACGAGATCATACAAAAGTGGCATTGCATTTTATGCAGCATTATGCTCCGATAGAAAGATGATGAAAGAGCAAAAGAGAAGGAAAGAGAGGGAGATAGAGGCTGATGGCAAACTTAGAAATTATAAGCGAACACATTTCTCAAATACAAAAACTCTATGAGGGGAACAGAAATTTGTAGATACACAGATGTAGGTTCTGTTTTCTTTCCATGTAAGCGATAAAGATAGATAGATATTTTTGAAAATATATTGCCTTTAGCTTGAAGATTAACGGTGATAATAAATAGACCTGATAGTGTACGTAAACTTGAACCTACTTTTTCGGACAATTGATTTGTGTGATAAACTAAGTTTGTATACAAACATAAAAACTCCGAGCAAATGTTTCAGGATTACGAACAATATCTGTGATCTTTTATTCTTTGTTTTCTTGTACTTGATAGATTCTTCTTTAATAATTATTAGTGTGTGTTTGATTTTTGGGTATTTTTTTTTTTTTTTGAGTTTTTGTGATAATTTTTTTTAGTGTTTTCTGAAACAGTCTTCGTGCCATCACCTTGAAATTACTTTTTTAGTTTAGCCATTCGTTTATTTTACTTTTATTCGCTGGTTGTTTCATTGATTTCCGGTGTTTAATTTCATTATTTACCTTTTTTGTGATCTCCACCACAAAAAATAGTTTGTAATCTCTACCCCAAAATGTTATTCTGTAATCTCCAACCCAAATTTTTATTACGTAATCTCCAACCCAAAACGTTATTTTACAAACGAAGGATTAATTTTCTGTTACTATTATTATCATTATTATTCTATAGTTATTCCTATTTTTTAAATAAGAAATTGTTTTGCTGATGTTTTTTTTAGGTCGAAGCCTTTTCAAGTGTCTTTCAGGTTTGTGAAAATATTTCGGATCTAGGATATAGTTGATATTTTTTATTAATAAACGTTATTAAATTTATTTTTAAAACTGTGTAAAAAGACGAAGATACTGTATTCACGATAATACAATGTGATCTGTTAACATATAAACGAAACGAAATATGATAAAAGCATTTTCGGCTTTTTAGTGTCAAAATACAGATTTTTAAAAAAGGCGCGAACTTTTTACTTTTTTAAAAATATAAGAATAATAATCTTGAATTTAGAAACAGTTTAAACTGATCAGTAATATTTTGTATGGTTATATAAGTTTGTATGTGCGACAGTATGATATTTCTGTTATAAGTATGTGAGCACGTACGGTTTGAAAGAAAGAAGACGATAAATAGGAAAGGAAAGAAGAAAGAATGCAACGGGGAAAGCAAAAGGAACGGAAAATATACAATGATTAAAGAGACCAATGGAAAGGAAGGAAGCTTAGGCTTCAAGAATAAAAAATGTGTTTAACCTTGTCTATTATTGAGTTTACATCGATTTACAAATTCCGCGTGCTCTGGTAAAAGAAGGAGAAGTGCCGGTACAAGTCATCCTTTTTTACATCTCACAAAAATTTGCCGAGTTAATGAGACGTCGTCCAGGGAGACGGGTTGAGACACAATCCATTCGACTACCAGGCATGATAACATGACGGAAACACCGCTAACACGACTTTTTTTTTTTTTGCTTAAATTAAAGAATAGCTCCGCCATGTGAAAAGTCTACTGCCACAGTGTTAAGATTCTATTTAGGTCATCAAATCGCGTCGAATATCACAAAGTTACTTGTTCTTTCTCCTGGCCATTTTCTGTCATTTCTTTTATAAATCCCTGTTTACTGCATATGTTGATTTAAGTTTAAGCGTCATTGTTACACCGCCTTTTTGTTCAAGATTTGTGAAGTTTACCAAT
The DNA here is from genome assembly GCA_963556195.1 of Sepiola atlantica. Lineage (NCBI taxonomy): Eukaryota > Metazoa > Mollusca > Cephalopoda > Sepiida > Sepiolidae > Sepiola > Sepiola atlantica. The sequence goes on along the minus strand of OY744538.1, from coordinate 30,432,083 downwards.
TTATCATATCCGGATATTTAAGCGCAATTAGTTAGATCTAAAAAAAAAATCCATCAAAAAATATATATCCATGCGAACATTCGTATTCGGTTTTGGTTTTGCAGTTGTTTGTTGAAACCGAATTATATTCATCATTATCCGTACTGTATCTTAATCGATACTATTATAAAAATGTTGGTACAGTTGTTCAAATAAATGAAGTATTGTGTGATTTAGCCAATGTCATAATCATTGTATATGCAGTCATAAAGAAATATACACATCAAATTAAAGGTATTATTGCCGAGAAAATATTTCAGTATGTTTAGTATGGTTTAGTCGTAGTAAAAATCAATTTCTTTATTTCGTATTTCGTTTGATAATATATGTAATGAGCTTCGGTGTCAGTTTAGTACAATCCGAGTAAAGTTTCATAAATTAGTCTCAGTTCAGGTATTGTCATTTTGATAAGTCATTCAAGGTAGTGAAATCGGATCCAGTTCGTTCGTGAATTGTTTATTAAGCACACTGTCCATTCAGAGGTGTACTTGATAGTTAGGCAATAAAAAGTTATGTCATAAATTATCTCCCTTGTTTGGAGATGATTTACAGATAACTATATATGTGTATGCGAATATATTGCAAGCTGAATTAAGCTTTGTACGTGCTTTTGCAAGTTACTCAGCTTAGCTTAGCATAAGAAAGACAGACATTTTGTGTCACGTGTATCCCCCGAGGTAAGGATCGACCCTGTTTGCCGAGAAAAAAAAAACAGCATCGAAAAGCATCACTTTGGTGCAGTTCGAACACTGTTTCATAATCAAAGCAAAAGGGAAAAGAAAATACGTGATCATTTCGTTCAGAAAACAATGAAAATGTTAATCGTCTGTAAAGGGTATATTATTTTGTCAAATTGGTGAGTATTCCCGCTTAGGTACCAGACTAATCTACGCGAGACATGTATGGTACCAGATTCAAAAGTCAGTTGATAGGTTTTTTTTTCCGTAAAGTTGTTAGTTTTTAGTCAATAGAGTTAGGTCCGGTAAGTAGGTCAGTTCAGTGTGGTATTTTAATATCGGAGAGAAAAACGTCAATTCTTCGATTAAGTACCAAAATAAAGTACTCAAAGTAGCTATATCAAAACAGATAAACACGTCGGTGATATGTGGTAGATGTATTCTATTCGTGAGAATGAAGGATACCCTTCAATCGCTAAGAGATATATGATCAAAATTATATATATATATATATATATATATATATATATATATATATATATATATATATATAAAGAGGTGTACTAAAAGCGAACTTTTAGGAAAGGTAAAACCCTATTGTGAAGAGTATACAGCTCAATATCCAGGATAGAGCAGGTAGAAATGAAGGAGAATGGAAAGGAATTAGAGAAAGCAAAAGCCAAATCAAAATTCAATTCAAAAGTTCAAAGCAAGGTATATTCCGCAAAAAGGCAATATTTAACTTGAATAAATTGCCTTTTTGCGGAATATACCTTGCTTTGAACTTTTGAATTGAATTTTGATTTGGCTTTTGCTTTCTCTAATTCCTTTCCATTCTCCTTCATATATATATATATATATATATATATATATATATATATATATATATATATATATATATATGATGTTGGATATGATTTAACTAATTGCGAACGGGGGTTTTAAACATTGGTAAAACGAGTAAGTATCGATTTTAAGTATTTATTTACCGATAACAATCCAACAGAGAGAAATGGCTGATTTTGATTCGTTTACTTTCAATAATATTCCTTTAAATTTGTTTAACGTGCAAAGGAAGTCTTGATGAGTTATCTGATCCTGAGTTGTGTAACCTCAAGTGAATTTCGATCACCAGGTCGGGATATTTTTTTTCGGGGGAGGGGGTGAATTTCAAGAATGAAAATGCGGCTATTATTTATAGTTATGCCGAGGTAGCCACATTTCATCTTTGGCATTGTAGTGATTCAACTTTGATTTTTTATTTGTGGATAATCGATCCAAAGGCCGTGATTATTTTCTATCCGAATTTTAAGCAAGAAACACGGTGTATAAGAATATATAACCAACGCACCTTTATTTTATTATGATTGTTTTACGATGAATTATAATCCACCCACTTCGTACGGAACATATAAGCAGAGAAGCCTACATTTATTCGCTTACTGTAAGCGTCCATTCTCTTCGTCCGCTAAACGGTCAACCGAAAATTAGTACACAATTTGAATAGAAAATATTAGTAAACATTAAAGCCCAGAAACGTACGATTAAAGACTTCTTTTTTGTTTTTGTTTTATGTTACGTTTAAGATGTAACTGGTTGCTTTGATGGTTAAGTTAATTCGGTTGGTCCATGGTTTTACTGATAGAAAACAACAACGAAAACATTTGTTTTTATTTAAATGAAATTATCAAAAGCATCCTCCATTATCACACAAAATTATCGCCATCGGCTTTAACACTTTGCACTCAACTACGCACGAGACCGGTCCATGAAAGTAAGAATGCCCCAATTCCACTTTCTGAAACAGCCTCGCTTTCGAAATAAATCACGACAGACCAGCGAACAAACGCTCTATGCACTTTGATATCAGGACATTCAGCGTTACGAAACTAGTAAACACTAGTAACAGTGCAATATACTGATTCTAAATTTAATATATATTCATTATCCATGGTTCCAACCCACACGCTACTATTCCATTACAATACGCAACAATGTATATTTTAAAAGCTATATATATAAATGTTATATATTACCACGTATATTTTATACACAGCATATAAAAGCTATATAGATAAATATATATATGATATTTAAAAATATTAATATATGCATGCACGTTAATATATTATACATATATATGTATGTATTCATATATATATATATCGTATATATATATATTTGATGTAAAAAATTATTTATATATATTTAAAAGCTATATATAAAAGTAATATGTGAATACATAATATATATATATACAATACAGAAGCTATATGTATATATGTATATATTAAGATATACATGCAGATATATATAATGTTCAAATGTATTAATTTATGCATGCACTTTAATATATATAATATGCATATATATACAGATATAAAATATAGTTATTTTATTTATATAGAAAAATGTTCAAGTTTATACGGCTAAAGGTTAGATAGTTTACTGGCAAATTTTAGACGCAACAAATCAAGTTTAGCAGTTTTATTATAATGTATAAGATTATAGTAAATATGGAATATATATTTATATATATATATATATATATATATATATATATATATACATATATTAGTATAGATAGATAGATAGATAGATAGATAGATAGATAGATAGATATAATGTATGGATATATAGTTACATCTGAATAGGTATATATATATATATGGATAGATGCAAAAGTATTAACATACGGATATGCAGGTAGATTGATATATGAATAAGAATAGTTATGCGTATTGATAGCGGGTAAGGTATTATAAAGGGAGATAATCGCTATGCAAACTGAACGTTTTCGGTTTAACGGCAAGCAGCAAAATACGTACAAGTGACGCTTGGAAAGCGCCTTGTCTTCATGCAAAAAATGTAACGAAAATATTAGGAGTCGAATGCGTGTGTCGAAAGCAATGGTCTGTTTAAAAACATTTTCCTTATTTGTTTTTTAAGAACACGCTGTCATGTCATTCATTATCAATGTGATGTTCTTCTTTGGACAATCTGCGTATCTTTTTGTTGATAGTTACGCATCTGGGCTATGCATCCTAACAATCGTTGCTAGACAGAAAATATGAGGGATTAGAATTAGTTTTCAACGCGGAATGGGGTTAGCTATCGTATCTGAATGTATACAAGTGTGCTGCGTGGATGGGCAACATACTATGTATATATATATATGTATATATATATATATATATATATATATATATATGTATATGTATATATATATATGTATATGTATATATATATATATATATGTATATATATATATATGCATACATTACTCAGTCGAATGCAAAATTTGCTTTTTTTAATATAATACATATATATATATATATATATATACAATATATATATGTATATATATATGGTATAATAGTATACATAAATACATGTATATATATATATATATATATATATATATATATAATCCTATGTATTTTTAAATGTGCATATATATGTATATATTTTGAATTAGTTTTATGTCTATATGTGTATATATTTGTAAGTAGTTTTATTATATATAATTGCATGTATAAAATACTTTTATAATCTGTACGCAGATTTTACAAATATTATTTCATTAGAATATAGATCTTCTTTTTTTTTCGTGTTGGATATATATATATATATATATATATATTTATTTATTCTGGTACAGAAAAATTAGTACAACGAATGTTGTACTAATTTTTCTGTACCAGAATAAATAAATATTATGCTCTTAATTTTTAACTTTGATTCTTAATTAATCGAGCACTCTGCTGGGATTTTTCCTACCATTCTACAAAGAATTTATTATATATATATATATATATATATATATATATATATATATATATATATATATATATATATATATATAAGTGATATTTACTACATATATATATATATATATATATAATGTATAATACATACGTAATATTAATGTGTATTATATGCATACATACGTGAATTATATACATATATACGTTGATTTTATAAGTATTCTTTCGTCAATATATATGCACATATAGCTACTACATATAAATGTATAGATACATGTATACATAAAATACGTATAAATATATAGATACATGTATGCATATATGTAAGCATATGAGGGCGGTTGTCATTAAAAGGTTTGGGTGAGCGCATTAGTTTTATATAGGTTCACGTCTTATACGAGTATCCATCTAGCAACTAAATAATCGGATGCACTTTTCGATTGACCATTAGAGAATGATAAGATGGACGCTTAACGTTATCTTAACTCGAGCTAGTTATTTCGGACATTATAACTGAAAAGTACTCTTCCGTATACATGCGTAGATGCACACACATATACCTATATATATATATATTGTGTAGAACAAATAAAGTGTGTGCATTATATCTCAATTACAACGATAACTAACTCCTTTTTCAACCAATTTTAGAACTAGTACTATTCTACGAATTGGTACCCACATTCCCAAAAACAATCATAAATTAATTCTAGGTTTTTTTTTATACGACATAGACGCGTTTGAAAATCAATATCTTCCTTTGGTTCAGGGGCACGAATGAATCATAATACGTGACTTTTGCCTTTACACTATAATTCAAGCCAGAAATTACGTTCGGATCGCCATGCGAATCGCTTTAAATCAACTTTCGAATTTCAAACGGTCATAAAGATGCCGGGAAACGTCGGCCATTTTTTTTTTGAATCATTCATAAATAAAATATTTAAAAATGGCTGACGTTTTTTTTGTTTTTTTACTGTATTGTTTTGTTCAAAATTCGAAAGTGATTTTGAAGAAATTAAACATTCGGTCAGAATGTGATTTATGACTTGAATACAATTTTAAAGTTTGAAGGCAAAATTTAAGGTTTATAGTTCATATGTAATACAAAGGTTAAGAATCGCTAGGTTTCCAACGCGTTCCAATCATATAAAATAACCTAATTTATTATTTTTTTTTTTAAAATACCCTATTTTTTTTCTTTTTAATCGTAGATATTACAGCTTAATTTTTCCTTATTATTCTTGGTTATATGTATGTATATATATTATTCGGCTTATTATACCTACATCGGCCATTATTCAGAGAAACGAACTCATTTTCGGAGTCCTTGTTGATAGTGGAGTATTTGCTGACTTTATGCTTTTGGAGAGTGTGTTTTTTTTCTTTTTAAAATATTGCTATTTCTGTTTCCTCTGCGAGGCGAATGACATTTGAAATTAGATGCCGAGTCTGCTCAAAGCCATGTCTCACAGGGAAAACATTGCATAATCAGAGGCGTGCACAGGTACGAGGTTGTGCATGCGGTAATCATATGCATATAGTACAACATAGTTCACAATAGGCAATAAAACGTATAAATGTATAAACGTTTTCAAGGGCAATATTTAAAATAAAATTCATCACCAAAGAAAATTATGTTGTGCACCCTCATCACATTTGAATACGCTGGTCAGTCACACCGAAGAAAAGAAAATCATGAATTCATAACGATCTGTTATAAGTATTAAAGTAAGCAAAAACAAAAGAATAACGTTTTTGAATAACGGACGAAGAGACGCTATTTAAAAGTGATATATTTTATTTATTAGCGTCTCTTCGCTCGTTAAACGTTGCGTTTGTTTCTGTGTATTATTTCCGTGTGCACTGGCATCAATGCTTGCAACAGGGTTGTGAGGTTATTAAGTTCATTCGTTCGTGTTACTTACTTAACTGACTTGAATGCTGAACGTATTCCTCTTTCTTTGACAAGGGTGCAGAAATAAGGATATATATATATATATATATATATATATATATATATATATATATATATATATATATATATATGTTATATGTATGCACATATATATTTTTATATATATATATATACATATATATATATAAGCATATAAATATATATAGCTTATGCAGCAAAATAACAGCTCTTTTTAGGCCACTTCTGACTTGGGGTACCACAAATAAAACCGGGATTGTTTAGAAAATAATCTAAAATCATTGGTTTAAAATAAAACTAAAGAATTATCGAACTGGTAAAGACCAAGCCTGGGTTAGGTTTCAAAGGTATAAGGTAATTAAAAGAAATCCCGGAAAAATTAGGTCATAGATATATATATATATAAACATATATTAAACGGGTCAGCTACATACCTACCTGCATGATGGTGCGAGATTGCCCATGCTAAGTCGGTATATACGCCATTACCCAACGGGTGAGTGGACATTTGAATTATTATCATTTTTTTTAATACGATGGTGGCGTTTGTATTGTCAGTTTTAACGTAATTGTACGCAATTTAACGCAGTGTCGATACTTTGTGTTCGTGAAATATGAATATCGTAGACATTAATGGCTACATATGTAGAACAAACATTGGCGGAGTATTCTTTTACTAGTCTTGTAGTTAAAGCGGTATGTTTCGTTAGAACGTGAAACAGGTTGGTCGCACCTGAACAGGTTCATATTATATTCCAATAACCATGTTTTTATTTTATTATTTTTATTTTATTTTTTTACATTTCCAAAAAAAATAACATTTTCTGTGAGATATATTTTGTACGGTCCATTTCATTTGTCTTGTGTCAAACAACATTTTTATGTTAATATCGTCTCTGCAGCATTTCAAAATCATCAGAAAATTTCACAAAGAGTAAAAAGTTATTAGATGAAAGTGTCTTGAACAAAGCCTACACTATACAGTGGTTCATTTTCGGGTGAGACCAAACAAAAAACAAAGAAAAGAGCAAACTCACACGTGGGGGAAACCACTAATACGCCACTTTTAATTTTTCGTTCAGAGCTAGTTAATAACACCCAATATATATATATATATATATATATATATATATATATATATATATATATATATACGTATATATATATATATATATATATATATATATATATATATATATATATATATATATATATATATATATATATATTGGGTGTTATTAACTGTTTCTTTTCTTTGGGATTTAATTTTTAAGCTCTCTTTGTCTCTGTATACCGTTTAAACAAATTTATTTCACGGTTGTTATTTCCCGCCATGTGACCCGTGGAACGGACATTTCTTATTCAGTGGAGGATTCGTCCAAATTTATGTTACATTAAGACAAGGAAAAACATGTAGAAAATGCGCACCTCTGAATAGGAGAGACTCGATGTTAATGAATTATGTTTTTCAGTCAGTGAAGTATGACTAAGAAATGCGCGCAAAGCCTTACATTCGAGAAAGATATAGTAGAGACAAAGATAGAGAGAATGAGAGAGAATACGAGAAAAAGAGAGAAACAGTAAACAGATATGAAGAAACGAAAGATATAACGTTTGAGATCGAAAGATAGTGAATTCAACAAAGGAAGCGAAAATCCTATAAATAAATTGTTTGCAATTTTGTATGTTCGTATTATTTAACAAAAATCCGTAAAAAAACATTAAATAAAAACTAGATTTAGAATACCGCATACAAGCACACACAAACATATGCACACAAAAATCATATATATATATATATATATATATATATATATATATATATATATATATATATATATATATAAAAAATATAGAAAGGATAGAAATAAAAATTGAAAGTTTACAAGTTTATTAAACTATCAGCTGTTCGCGCAAGGAATATGATAAACTGACATTTTAATCTATAGCTGTTTAAAGAATTGCTCCTTGCTTGGACACTTGATGATTTAATAAACTTTTAACCTCTCAAATTTTATTATTTCATCATTTCAACATTTCGTATATTAATTCTCTATTGAAAATATCGAGCATCTCCTTATTATGATAAGATCTAATATAAAATATTTGTCTTTATATTATCCAAATATATATATATATATATATATATATAAATATTTTATTCATATTATATATATATTATTTATATATATATAGATATAGATATATATATATATATTATTTATATATATATGTTATATATATATATGTATTTATATATATATATATTATTTATATATATGTTTTATATATATATATGTATTTAGAATGCTTTTATTCAAACATGTACAAGGTCTGCTACACTGGCATGTCGATGTTATCCATCTACAGCTCTCAAGAGCTGAGGTCTCATCAGGCAGAAATTTTCTGCCTGATGAGACCTCAGCTCTTGAGAGCTGTAGATCGATAACATCGACATGCCAGTGTAGCAGACCTTGTACATGTTTGAATAAAATCATTCACAATACAGCTCTATATTTTTATTGAGCACTCTTTTATAAACCCGGTTTGATTCCCTTTGGATTTCTACCCTGTGGATTTTTACCCTACCTGGATTACTATATATGTATTTATATATATATATATATATATATATATATATATATATATATATATATATATATATATATATATATATAAACGTTGTATGTATTATTAAATTATTCGGACTACTGTTCTCATCTTGGATTTTATTTACATAAAAATGCTGAAACATAAACGTTCTAATCAACAATAACATACACTAGATGGCGTTAGATACATTTTATTAGAAACTGACTCTCTTCTTTAAATATTCGTAAAACCTAAGAAACCAAATAGATCTGCAGATCACACACGCGCCAACAAATCGCAGGGTTGATATAATATATTAGTTTCGTTCTTTTGGAGTACGCGTATCCTAGACTCTTAATGAGAAATCGAAGCGTGTACTGAGTGTGAAACTATGTATTAGTTTTATCACAAGAGTGTAGCTCGTTCTTTATAAGTAATCCCGGGCGCTCCTCAAAAGCTAAACTAACATTACAATGATAGGAACTCCTAAACGAAAACGCCTTCTTTTTATTTGAATTTTGGATTATATTAGATCCATATGAGTTGATCGAAATATTCCATATATTATCTTTAATATATGCCTTTCATATCACGTGTCCAAGATAATAGACATAAGAATAAGTGATTATTTATTTCTTTTCACATCTGGCCTCCTCTTTCACTCTCTCTCTCTCTTTTTATCTCTCTCTCTCTCGCACACACACAAACAATTAGCATACGTAGACAAACATATATGTATATATGCTTGCTTCTAAATGGATACTCTTATATTTGTTTATGAACGAGTATGTCTATGAATAACTGTCATTATGAAAACTAGTATGTACGATTATGAGAAGTTACGCTTTAAAAATAGGGAAAATATATATTACAAATATTCTCGAAAAAGGTCTCAGAACTGAATTCATCAAATCTTCACAAGCGACAACAAAATGATTAATAATAATAATAATAATAATAATAATAATAATAATAATAATAATAATAATAATAATAATAATAATAATAATAATAATAATAATAATAATAATAATAATATAGACATATATATTGTAAATAATCTGTCGTATTTAAGTGCGTTTTTTTGGGCATTTTATTGTTTTTTTCTTAATAAAAGATTTATTTTTCTTGTTTCATTTTTAAAATAATGTTTTTTTTTACATTTTTAAGATATTATTATTATAAGAAATAGACTGCAAAAAGTTTAAAATATATATATACGATAGTTTTTCTTTTCAAAAATAGGGTGAGATACAATCTGAAATTTGGAACATTATTTTTGTATCGTCAGTATTTCATTCTCTTCTGAAAAAAATCGTATTTGTATGTATTCACTAATTTTTTGACACAAAGTTTTTCGTGACAATAGACAGTGAATGCATTCAGTAGTTCTTCGCTCACACTTACACGCGCAAACAGCCATATACTTCCAACATTTGAAATCAGCAGAACACGTATAGGTACTCGAGACATTCTACGAACATTTATAAATTTAAAAATGGCTGATAAAAGCTCGGTTTGATGTTGGTAAATTCTCTCCTAAAGAGATCTTTGAAATAATAACCATTAATGGAGTCACCTTAACAATAAAGTAGTATTGCACATAATGATAGGAATAAAAATACATCAGATGAATTTCATACAATGTTCGTAAACGTTTCAGAGAATGAGAACATATCTTCTGTTTACACGACGAAGGTTTTAGACTAAACTTTTAGACAGAAAAGCTGATCGATTATAACGTAAAAGTTGATCCGGGTATCGATCAGTGCGAACGGGACTATCGAGTATCTATTTACCAAGCTTTGCATTCGGGAAATTCCGTTGAAAATCAAGATCGCTGGGTCTACGGACTTGCAATGCTGCGTGATTCGCTCAACCATTCATGAAGCCGTACACTCTATATATTCAAATAAAACAGCATGGTTCATCGCGTGCGCGTCAATGCTACTGTTTTAATTCCCAACGGAACATTTCTCAGTTAAATCTTGGTCAACATCTACTTCATTATCTTGCTTCCGCTGACCACTACCCTGAGGGACTGCATTAAATTGCTGGAATATTCTCGGACAGATTTCCGGCGGATAGTCGTTATATAAACAGGGAATTTTGTTAAGTCTCTAAATATTTTACAAGTATCATCGTGATTTCATCGCAATTATAATCATGATGTTCAATCCCCTTAACGATGAGTATTAGTTGGAATGTTTTATGAGACACACGTGTTTACTTCAAATGAACGGCTTCTTTTAAATATTTTAAAATATTGTACCGATTAAAATGTTTTCGTGATTTTATTGATGAAAGACTTATATCACACATGAAAATAGCACTGCACGAGATATATGTATATAAATACACACACACATACACACACACATATATATATATATGTATATATATATATACATATATATATGTATATACATATATATATATATATATATGTATATATGTATATATATATATATATATATATATATATACATATACATATGATACTTGGAGAAAATAGTAGCAGTCTACCACGAACACATTTGGTGGTGATAGTTGGTGTCAGAAATAATCAAAATTAAAAAACAAAACAATGTATTGTTTTTTCTCAATTATATAAAGGTTATATCTATGTAAACACAACAGTAAGTTGATGAAAATGATATGAATAACAAGGACAATAGATTTTAAGATGTAAAAACAATAATAAACGTATGTGAAGTAGAATAATATTAGGTATTCTGTAATAATAATAATAATAATAATAATAATAATAATAATAATAATAATAATAATAATAATAATAATAATAAATGTCTCCGAAATAGAAAACATATAAGATATTCTATAATGAAAATTAAAATGTTACTGATAATAACAATAATAATAATAATAATAATAATAATAATAATAATAATAATAATAATAATAATAATAATAATAATAATAATAATAATAATAATAATAATAATAAATATATCCGAAGTTTAAATTATATAAAGAATTTTATTATAATAATAAATAATAATTATTATTATTATTATAAAATTCTTCATAATAATAACAATAATAATAATAATAAATGTATCCGAACTTGAAGTAATATTAAGAATTAAATAATAATAATAATAATAATAATAATAATAATAATAATAATAATAATAATAAATATATCCGAAGTTTAAATTATATAAAGAATTTTATTATAATAATAAATAATAATAATTATTATTATTATAAAATTCTTCATAATAATAACAATAATAATAATAATAAATGTATCCGAACTTGAAGTAATATTAAGAATTCTATAATAATAATAATAATAATAATAATAATAATAATAATAATAATAATAATAATAATAATAATTTTTTACCACTGTAATAAAACAAAAAGGGCGGACCAAATTTAATTTCTGAAAGCTATATTGTTCGATAGTAAGAAAAAGCGATCGAAATAACAAATTGATTTTTTTTAATATGAGGAACAGATCAGTTTTATTCATGTGAGGTCAGAAATGAATATGTTTTCAGTGGATCAAAGTTATAAAATAAGTAATGATATATTATCAGCAGCAGAAGTTTATTGGGAAACAAAAAAAAAACACTTTTTGGTGTGTTTTCTGAATCCCCTTCCCCGGTTACAGTTTTGCGTGAGTGATGGTAAGCGCGACACACACGGAAATAGGTGCATGTGCGTAACTATAATGTATCAAATAGAGTATACATACATAGTTAATAATAATAATAATAATAATAATAATAATAATAATAATAATAATAATAATAATAATAATAATAATAATAATAATAATAATAATAATAGTAATGATAATAATAGTAATAATACTAATAATAGTAATAATAGTCATAATGATAGTAATAATAATAAACATTAAATAATAATGATAATGACAATAATAATAGTCACAGTAATAGTAATTATAATGAAATTAATAATAATAAAATAATTATGATAATAATGATACAAAATGCTAATAATAATTATAATAATAATAGTTATAGTAATAATAATAAAATAATAATAATAATAATAAAATAAAAATAATAATGATAATAATAATAGTCATAGTAATGATAATAAAAATAATAATAATAAAATGATGATAATAATAATAATAAAATAATAAAATAAAAAAATAAAAATAATAATAATAATAATAATAATAATAATAATAATAATAATAATAATAATAATAATAATAATAATAATAATAATAATAATAATAGCATATTACTATTCGGGTAGAAGTAATAATTATAGTAATCATTTAATATGGAAATCAAGGTCAATATATCTCGGATTATATTCAAGGAAAGCATCATTGATGAATAAACGTAGACTTATGAACAGATACTTACCAAAAAATTGTGAAAGTTACCAAAAACTAGTAAAAGACTTCGAAATCGATATTAGTGTGACGTACAGGAAGCAGACTCAGGTAATACGTGATCATATAAATCGTCGGACCCTTAAGCAAAGAAAGAAACATATTTACCAACCGCATCCCTGGAAATATCCACGTAGTTTCTGCCCAGAAAATGCATATATTAGGAACATGCACACACACACACACACACATATATATATATATATATATATATATATATATATATATATATATATATATATATATATATAATTTTTGGTTTTTCTTGGTACAAAGAAATGCAACAGAGTGCTAAATTATTTAATAATAAGAGAAATATTCATTTTTTTTTAATAGTGTTACAGAAGATCATGTCAAATCAACATGATACCATCGGTTTCAAGCCTGGAGCGTCCCAGACCGAAAGCGAAACATCGGGTTACGGTCTAGAGAGTCTTCAAGCTTTAAGCCGGTGATATAATGTTGATTTGACCTGATTTTCTGTTACAATATATATATATATATATATATATATATATATATATATATATATATATATATATATATATATATATATATATATATATTCTTGAAAATGATATCGATGAATTGATAACTGCTTTACTTATTCGAAAGATCATAGAACAGACCCGGTCATATAGGATACAAACACATCGGTGAGTAATCACTGATAGTTGCTTGCGTGGAAACTAGTAATAATAATAATAATAATAATAATAATAATAATAATAATAATAATAATAATAATAATAATAATAATAATAATAATAATATGGGTAATAATGACAAAAAGCAGGATTACCACTCAAATTCCAGAGTAAACTAACGGATTCTATCTTCGATAACTCAATGTAAAACAGCTGTTGTGAGAACACAAAAAGATCAGCAACGGTAATCGAAAGAAACGGAGATTACTGAAAATCTGGGGAGACTTGTTGTCACTGAGACTCTAAAGAAAACCAATTTGTGTTGCCAGTGAGCAATCACTAGTAATGACCCCCGTGAAAACTACTAGGGACTACGAAATCATCATCATCATCATAATCATCATCATCATCATCATAATAATAATAATAATAATAATAATAATAATAATAATAATAATAATAATAATAATAATAATAACAACAACAACAACAGTCCAAGCGGTACAAACAAAATAAAGCGATTGAAAATACTTTCTGTCTTCGTCATCCACGTTTTCGGGTTCACTTGTTTCCAGTGATTTTCTCGTGATGATTTTAATGTTTGTCTGCGAGTGTGTAGATGAAATTACGAGGTTTTATCATTTTTCAAAAAAGAAGGTGGGTGAAGGAGGGAACTGTGTACGCATGCAGACTGTAACGATTGTTGACAAAACACCTAAGACTCCATTCGGGCTGAGAAGCCCCCGAAGATTTTCTGGCAAATAAACTATATTGTTGACCCTGCTGAACCACGACAAGATAAGTGCCATCATGCATATATTCACGTTGCTCCGTCTATATGTAAACATACACGCAATCTATAAACACATATCTTGACAAACAGACAGACAGACACACACACATACACATATATATTGTATGAAAATCAATTTCTAAAAATCACAACCAAGTCGAATCAAGAAAGCAGACGTCCCGCATCCTTTAAATAGAAATCTATAACAATACTAAATAGTAAATGAGATAATATAAGTCACATTTAATATTTATTATTGCTATATATAAACAGGTTGATCATAATAAAACTGACATCAGATCATGAC
>OY744538.1:30376917-30411917 GCA_963556195.1 Sepiola atlantica | reverse complement strand
ATTTTCAATTTCTCTTTAAAATTTGGCATTCTGATGAGGAATTTTTCTCTTGGAACTGCTCATTGTAAAGAACGCTTTGGTGTGCATGTGAGTTGCTTCACCAAATGGTGCCTATCAAACTTCATCTAATATGTTGAAAAATTGACTGGAAATTCTCCCAGCATTCTACCAACTCTGAGAGAATGTTCTGATACGCAGGTAGCATTATACGAATCTTTCTTTCTAGAACTTGATTTAAATATATTTATAATACCTTAACATATAAATGTATATATATATATATATATATATATATATATATATATATATATATATATATATATAATATTTATTAATAAATGTATATATATATATATATATAATATTTATTAATAAATATTAAATTATTAATACTTACAGACGCTAGCGTTTCAAGCTTATTGCTCTCAAGAAAGTAACAATTTCAGACTGTAGGGAGGCGCGAACCTGGCTCGCAGAGTCAGCCTAGAATCTGCAAGCAGTCGCCGTATCCACTCGGCCAACGGAAACTGTCACGTAATTAAGGGAAATTAAGATCTATATGTACCTAGAAGCGGGCACAGATAGAAGACTAGTCGAGAGTGTTTAAAGAACGTATTCGGAACTTTGCATTAGAGCTTTTTGGCAGTCTATTTTTAACATCTCCGAGAGTGCTCAACTTGAATTATATATATATATATATATATATATATATATATATATATATATATATATATATATATATATATTAGTTAGTTTTTTCTATATAAAAAAGCAAATATTTACTGTTAAAGTGTAATACATAACGTTGCGATGGATTTTATTGGTGCACTTTATTATATGTTAATATAT
The DNA here is from genome assembly GCA_963556195.1 of Sepiola atlantica. Classification (NCBI taxonomy): domain Eukaryota; kingdom Metazoa; phylum Mollusca; class Cephalopoda; order Sepiida; family Sepiolidae; genus Sepiola; species Sepiola atlantica. Next base: position 30,411,068 of record OY744538.1, on the reverse strand, counting down.
TTTACGATAATAACGTGGGGTCTACATTCGCATCGATAACATTTTTCAGCAAGTCCATTTAAATAGTGCATAGCTTACGTAGTCGAAACGTAACGGTAGATTGGGACCGAATTTCCGATATTCCCATGTGAATTCAACGTCATCTATGTATAATTATTTCGTGAGATGAAATCCTGTTTTCGTCTTGACAAGTAGCATGATCGAAAATATATACAAAAAAGCAGTTCTTGAGAAACACATAAGATTAAACGAGCACATTATTAAGAGTTATGGTAGATTAGGTAAATGGAGTCGAACGACTGGTTTATTTATTTGTCTACGTAAGAAGACATCAGACAAATTCTGCATCGTCATCACTTTCAAACAGAATGACAAAATTGATGAATAGAATATAAATAATGAAATAATAACACAATATACGTTATATATATGTGAAATTAAACACATATGATATGCATATAGAAAGAATGGATTTATATATGTATATGTTGATGGAAACACATGTTTTAATTGTCATATATAAATAGTATGTTTGTGTGTGTGTGTGTGTGTGTGTGTGTGTGTGTGTGTGTGTGTGTGTATAGTAAGAGAGAGAGAGAGAAATTAATATTAGAGCCTATAGAATTATATAATCTCGGTCATTCGTATTTCCTACGACCGATTCGTCTTGCGAAAGCATTTTCATAAAGTATTTGCGATTGCACACATATTAACTAATTAAATGCGTGCAATAACTAGTCATATATTATAGTTTCATTATATTATATACGTGTGTCGGTTTAAGAGCCTACATATAATGTATTAGCGTACATTTTACTCTATGTATATCTCCATAGAGTTATATGGAGAGGTGATGTGTGTTTATATATATATATAAAAAAAAAATATATATATATATATACATTAATATATATATATATGTATATATATATATATATTAATGTATATATATATATATATGTGTGTGTGTGTGTGTGTGTGTGTGTGTTTGTGTGTGTGTGTGTGTGCGTGCGTGTCTTAATATTCGCGAATTCCATGTAGTGAAATATATGAGTGTTGTAGTCGTATATACATTTCGGTAGAATAAGCAAAATTATTTATTTTTGTTTGCAAGCTATTTTATTATTCCTGTTAATGTTAATAGGTGTATTCTCCTGATGATGACGTTTGTGCCGAAACGTTGTATGATAGTTGTTTTATAGCTAAACAAAAGTAAAGTATATATATATATATATATATATATATATATATATATATACGTATACATCATTTATAACAATTTGTTGTGTATGCTATATTTTCGCCAGGACAATCTCTCAATTTTGGATACATCCAATTAAATAAAGGGTGTGATCGGTTGTCTTTATGAATTAAATATATATATTTATATATATATATATATATATAAAGCATATATAAATATATAGACATATATATGATTTTTATAAAATAATGTATATCTATGCATTTATATATATATATATATATATATATATATATATATATATATGTATATATATATGAATTCATCTCTGAATGTATATGAATACATATATTTAGGAATGTACGATGGCTGTGGATGATAGCAAGACGGGGGCTCACAAACTGTATCCTACCATGAACCGGTGACAATAAGATGCTGTTTTTCTAGGGCCAAAATGAGAAGAAAAAAGTTTGAAGATCACAGGGGTTCTCATCGGGTGTTGGAGGGCGATAGGTGTTTTGTAATAGGGTGTAGGTGAGGAAAGATAAACTATGAATAACAAAACAAAAACGGATGTCTGAAAAACATGTTTTACTAAGCATGGAAAATTTAGGTGATGGGATATAATTATATATATTTTTTTGATTATGATAACCATTTATATTTTCTTAAATATATTAATAATATAGTATTCATTTGCTTTTTTATATACCAAAGCGACCCGTTTATTATTACATAAGCAGTGACAACCATGAAGACTATAAATCAGGGGGATTTAGATATAGTTTTTATTGTTTTTTTATGCTTTCGATCTGTATTCCGAAAAATAGTGTTTTGATTCAAAAAGATGATATCATTGGATTTCTCTTTTTTGTATGGATTCTTTAATTGGTGTATCCGCGTGCTCCTGGAAAATTGGGAACGGCAAATGATGTAAGCTCTTCTCGAAATTTTTCGTACAGATATTCTCTCAGTAGTGCATATCTAAATACATATGTTTGTGTTTTTATGGATGTTTACAATATGTCGACATAATACATTACAGATTGTTTTCGACTAAATGATGTTCGCTTATCTGTTTATTATTTTTATAGTTTAAGCTTCGTGCAAGTAGAAATCTATGCGAGTTCGGAGATTTATGACATGAGAGTTGCACAAAAGCATATAAAAGCCACCTTTGCGCACAATCATATAAAAGCAACCTTTGCGCACAAGGGGATAAAAGCCACCTTTGTGCAGAAGCACATAAAAGCTACTTTTGCGCAGAAGTATATAAACGCTACCTTTGTGCGCAAACATACAAAAGCCACCTTTGCGCACTAGGGGATAAAAGCCACTATTGTGCAGAAGCATATAAAAGCCACTTTTGCGCAGAAGCATATAAACGCCACCTTTGCGCAGAAGCATATAAACGCCACCTTTGCGCAGAAGCATATAAACGCCACCTTTGCGCAGAAGCATATAAACGCCACCTTTGCGCAGAAGCATATAAACGCCACCTTTGCGCACAAGCAGATAAAAGCTACCTTTGCGCACAAAATATAAAAGCAACGTTTGCGCACAGGCGGATACAATCCAACTATACCGCGAGTGTAACATTCGATGGTCGAAGCTATGACTAAACTCCGCTAGATGGCGGCACTACTTCTACATGGCATTAACGGCTTTCACTTTTGGATTCGCTTTCACTTTTAAGGAGACTTTCATGCTTTTCTACATATCAAGCAATGTATTCTCTTATAATCTATTGCTGATTTACATAAGAAAACAGTGCTATGTATATATTTGCTTATTTTATAATCTGAACAAATTAATCTAAATAATATATATATATATATATATGCATATATATATACATATCTCTCTCTATATATATATATATATATATATATATGCATATATAATAATAGTTTTTAAAGAGTTTCTATAAATGTGAGCGTCTGACTAGTCGTATAGACATTCATGTACAATCTGTTTCCGTCATTGTTATTTCTGTGTCGTTTCTTTTTTTTGTTTCCGACATGCATACTTGTTGACAAGCGCAGTTGTCTGCATATTTGAGGTCTAAGCATGCAATGTCGGCGAATGCCATCTTTTCATTGGACGAGAATATCATCATCTATTGGTTTTGATTTGTTCGCTGTTTCTTCTTCTCTTTGGAATTATTACATATTCAATCTTCGCAATCGTCTGATTTCATGTCTCATTTCTGACTTCAGAGGGAAACCTGAATGTTATGGTTTCCAGCTGTTTCAATGTGAATTTTTCAATTCAAACTCTAAATACACCTACGTAAACACACACGCATATACAAAAATCAACAACTCAATGCAAATACACAGATTTATATATAAGCATATGATATGCATATACCGTTCATTCCGAGCTACCTCAGGACTAAATATTGACATATGCCTGCTTCTTCTTAGTCGCATAAAAATCTGAAGTGAAAGAAGAAGAAAATAATCTTTCTCACTTCATAGATATTATAAGGGTTGCACGTATTAATAGTATCGATATTGTTACTTTAATATTGTGTTTTTAGTTTTGTGTCTACGTGTGATCAATAGAAGCAAGTATATATTCTTCTGTCTCAAGAAAAAAATATATCATTGAGACACACACATATATATATATATATATATATATATATATATATATATATATAGAGAGAGAGAGATTATATATATATATATATAATATACATATATATAGATTATATATATAGTTTATTACCATACGTATAATATGAATGAATAAAGACAGTGTTCGAAATGTCATACCGCTTGTTTCCTCTCGTTTTTATACTTTTTCAATTTCATTCCACCCAAAAAAATGTCACAAACGTGTGTATTCCTTGCTGTAATTAAATTTTGTACCACGAGAAATTTATTTAAATATATATATATATATATATATATATATATATATATATATATATATAGTGTGTCTTTTAAAATTATTGTTGAAGTTTTTTATTATATATAACAAAATCTCCTAATTATACATATGGATCGAAAACCATTATAAGAGAACACCTTAAACTGTCATCATTATTTAACGTTCAGACTTGATATTTTAAATAACTTACAATCTGCGAATAGGGTGACTTTTAAGCTACGTTCTAGGGGCGTGTCTTTTGCGCCTTATTTGGTAGAATAGTCGTATCCAATAGTTTCAGAAAAGTATCTATGATTATTTTCATGAGTAGTAATAGTAGTAGTAGTAGTAGTAGTAGTAGTAGTAGAAGTAGTAGTAGTATATATGTATCTTATAATTTTAAATAAATTATTCACTTGTTTTAGTAGTAATAGTAGTAGTAGTAAGATTCAAGTAAGAGTAGTATTAGTTTTCATTATAATAATTAATAAAAACTATTCCCGGGTGTCCAGATGCAGTTTGCCTCTGTTCAGTCTGTTGACAAGAGTGAGAAAAACACGTTACAATCAAAGAGCCGTTCCCAAGAAGTGCGAATTATTATTTCAGAATTTTTTCCATTTTTTTTTTAACTTGTTTTTTTTCACTTCACTCATCCATTGTAGTTACATCGAAAGTGTTGGCAAATACTGAAATTTGCGAACTTCCCATCAAATCTGGGACTCATGAAAACGTATAGGATCATTCGGTAGATTTATTTCAGATTATCTGTATATATCTTTTCTTATAAATATATGCGTGTATATATGATTAAGTTCCTATTGTTGCAGCTACACCCATAGCGACAATTTGAGTTCTCTTCAGAGAAGTTAGTAAAACGGAATTGAAATATCGATTGGCTAAAAGTCAGCAATTTTTCTCAGAAATTCAATGTGGTATCTAATAGTCACTATTGTTAATACAATTAGGTGAAAAGTCATATATATCATATATATATATCATATATATATATATATATATATATATATATATGTGTGTGTGTGTGTGTGTGTGTGTGTGTGTGCGTACGTGTGTGTGTATGTGTTAGAGAGAGAGAGAGAGAGAGATGTGGTTGGTATATTAAATAAGTGGATAAGCATCTAACAGACTTTTTAAAAAATAATATACCATACCCATACTGACCATTTGATTTCGTCTACAATTTACAATTTTATCTTTCTAGTATATATATATATATATATATATACATATATATATATAAATACATGCGTGTGTAACTAAATTGAATATGTGACGTAATTTGTAATTAAATGACACATATGTGAATCAATATCACTTGAGAATTAAAAAAGCAATTAAAAATGAGTTGTGAAATTTAATATCCATATACATATATGAATATCTTTATATATATATATATATATATATATATATATATATATATATATATATATATATATGTATATATATATATATATAATGCATATTATATATTATCTAGTACGTATACATATATATTATTTAAAACGTCTATGTATATATCTATAATGCATACTATATATTATCAAGTACGTATATATATATATATATATATATATATATATATATATATATATATATATATATATATATAATGTTTTAAAAAGTTTACTTATCTTTAAGTGTTTTTATATTTTTAAATGTGTTTTTTAAGTGCTGACTTTTATTGGCTTTATACGAAATAAAATGATGCCGCGAAGAGAATGTGTATTTTTAAAGCAAAAAGAATATCGGCTTTCTTCAGTAATGATGCGAAAATGATTTGACGATATTTTTAATATGAGATATTGTTATATAGATTAATGGCATGTTTCTGACTGTTTTCTTTATCTCAGTTATTTCCATCTTCATACCGTATCGGGCGGTGTAGACTGCGACCCATCTCAAGTGCCATTTTACACAGTCGTTAACGACGCTGAAATTTCCATTTCATACATTGAGATAGATCGTTCTCATTTCGCGTTTTTTGACTAGTAGGTAGCTGGTGTCAGTTTTAATTTTTATTTACCTTCATTCTGAAGTTAATTCTGTCTTGGAGAATGTAAGCTCAATCGTCGCTGAAGAAACCTGAGGAAACGTAACTAATACGACACATCGAAAAAGCTTTAGACGCGAAATGAGATTAAATAATAGATTAAATTCGACATCGGTGGAAGGTTACAAGACCGAAGATTTCAACGGTTAAAATGTTTGGGAAACGGTAGAAACCAAGATGAGAGATGCAAATCGGAAACAGGCAAATAATCTAAACCGGGGGTCTGTGTTTTCCTTATAACTTATTTATAACACATTAAGCTGATTAATTTTTGAAATGGAATTCTGCATTGTGTAGATAATTAGATATTTATATCATTTTAAAACGTTTTTCGATATTTTAGAGTGGGGAGGGGAGTTTACATTTTCTTGTGAAAATATAGAAAATAGAATAACTATTATTCTTTTACGATATGTATATATATATATAACGAAATATATTTTTAAAAGTTTTCGTATCTTACATAGAATCATATTCATAAATGTAGTCGTATTGGTAGGAACTTAAGCAGATGGTTATATATATATACATATATAAATGTCCACATTACATATATATATAATGGGTGTGTATATACTGCTAAATATTATATACACTAACAGATGGATATATATATATATATATATGTATATATATATATGTAATATTAACTTACGCATATATTATGAATATATATGTATATAAATATACATATGCATATTTCTACATATACAGACTATATGTGTGGATATAAAGTCTATATAGTATGAACTCATTTATGTGTGTGTATATAAATATTTTATGGTGTGTCAGAAAAAGATACTTAAGAGGCTTGAAGCTGGCCATGTATGCTTAATACATTGAGTTCTCTAGTCGAAAATATGATACTTATATATTTATGACTCTATAATTTGATGTTATCTCGAACATTTGCATTTGGATTGAATCGCAACTAAAGACATATATATATATATATATATATATATATATATATATATAATTTGCAACTGTTTATCTTTGTAATTGTTATCTATATATTAATACGATAGCGTGTGTGTTCGTGTGTCACGCTTCCGGCAAAAGCTTTGCGCATGCGTGCCGCTCCTAAATTTTTAAAAACATTCAACTAGTCGGCGTTTAGGAATATTTATATGTGTATCCCTCTTGCGCAATGGTTAGCGAGGTAGTATTTTTTACTTCGGCCCGATTGGTTTATAGTTCGATCCCAACCAGCCTCTAAGATTTTTATTCTACAGTTCGAGGGGAAGGGGAAGAAATAATACATTTTTTATTACCTGGTTAAAAACTACTGTTTTGTGTTGCTTAAAACTTTAAACTATTTTTTGTTTTTATGTTGGCGTTTTTAATGGCATTGTCTATTTAATTACGTTGACTGCTTAAAAAGTAGGATATCGGCCAGTATTATTTTGTTGTTGTTTTTTTTTTGAACGGATGGCATATCAACCTTTTTTAGTAGATATGCGCAGTGTCCATCGTACACGAGTTACTATTTCAAACAATTATTTAACTCTTATCCAGAAGGGGGTGGCTCATAATAAAGCAAGCGTAACTTACTAACAAATAGAGGGTGCTTTGTTACATTAGGACCCGTATTGAAAACATCATTTCGTGTAATTTACACGGGTTCCGCTAGTAATTATTATTATTTAAAATTGATTTAAATAGTTTTTAAATGTCCTTAATGCATTCACTGAATTATTATTCTAATAAGTTAAAGCATTTATTTGTTTGTCTTTTGGAAACATCTCTATTGAAGTTTTAGTTGTTCTTGCAAATTTAATGTTTGAAAAACTAGTCATTTTATTTTCCGTATTAGTTTACGGAATCCTTTGCAGCAAACTGCGCTTGTCTTCCCAGCATGCATCACACAAAGAGTCACTATGTGTTCAACGTTATATATTGCTTGCTTAAGTTTTTGCTTTGTTCTTCATAGTTTTTTAGTCTTTAATATGTAATTGCGTTTTTGCTAATGGGAATGTGGATGTGAATGTTAGATTTTGCATATGTGCGTATGTGTGTGTATGTATGTGAGGGTGCTGAAGTAATGTTTTGTTAGTGAATGAAAAAATAGTGCGAGGCGTAGGGATGGGCGTAGGGATACACTGCACAATTTCCATGACACAGCAATCATAAAACTGAACAACTGACACCACGTACTACACCTGATTATATATTTAGTATAGATAGATATATTACTGATATATATATAGAGATGGATATGTATGCTTATTTATATATATATATATATATATATATATATATATATATATATATATATATGGATAGATAAAGATACGATTTTTTGGGTGGTATAATTTTCTGGGGGCCGGAATGGGTAATAATTTCTTTCATATTTTATTCTGTTTTTTTTTTTTTTTGTTATATTTTTTTTTTAAATCAATACGTTTTGGGTTGGGTTAAACACATTTTTTTACAATTTTTTTCAAATATTTTTCTTTCTTTTTTGAAGATTTTTTTTTTTTTTGTCTTTTGGATAGTCTGTCTTTTTCTTCGGATTATTTTTCTTCGGATGGTATTCTTTATATTCATACGCTTCTCTTTTTTTTTTTAGTTTTTTAGTTATTTTTTTGTTTTTATTCTCCAGCTTTTTTCATAATTAAACATTATATTTGTTTGTTTTTTTCTTTTGTCTCTTTTTTATTATTGTTTTCTTCCATTTTACCAGCTTTTACAAGAGTTGTATTTCTTCCGCGTTGGGTTTTTCGACCGGCCATTTAACTCACCTTTTTGAATAACGCATCCGACATTTTTTTAAATTTAAATTCAAACTTTTTTTCTTTCTTTTTTAAAGGCTTTTCTCCCGTTCTACCGGTGTCGGCTTTTTTTAAATTTTAATTTTCATATATATCTTTTTTTTTACAATAGTTGTTTTATAGGTTTCTATTATTTTCCTTTTTATGAAGATCAATATATTTTTCTTTGCTTTTTTCGATTGGAATCAGTGTCCGCAAATATTTGTAAATGTTTGTACATATCCGTATTTATACTAGAATTTTTTCGATGATGGCTTTATTTGGTGTTTGGTAGGCAGTAGAAATATTCGCACTCAAAATATATGGGAATCACTATATGTTTTTATACATTTGCTACAAATATATATATACATATGTGTGTATATATATATATATATATATATATATATGTATATATATATATATATATATATATATATGTATATATAAATAAATGGGACAACACCTGTTTATGTGAAATAAATATCGCCTTATTTGTATTGTGTTTCGATTAAATGTATACCTTTTTGCAGATACACAAATGACTACGAAAAACTGACATTAACTTAAATTAAACATTAAAATGTAAATGAGGTAAAAATTTAAGTTACTATTTAGTTTATTTGCATATATGTTTATTTATTACTCTTTTTGGCTACATATGTTGATACACATTGCTGCTAAAGCGAAAGCAGGTTACGGCTTCGTCAGGCCACAATTATTTTCCATTAAATATTTGGGCTGACAAAGTTTCAGTCTGTATTCGTGTTTAGTTGAAACATTAACGCACATATGCAGCAGAAATTAGTGTATACATTAAACACTATACTAATATATATATATATATATATATATATATACTAATATATATATATATATATATATATATATATATATATATATATATATATATATACTAATATATATATATATATATATATATATATATATATGTATTGTGAAGAGATAAATGTAATTATACGCATACGGGTAAATTCAATAATTATCAGATAGAATACGTAAATATTTAATAGTTAACAAATGAAAACGAGTGAAATATGTATTACATAGTAAGTCTCGTTTTATCGGGAAATTCCTTAAACGTATGTCGTGCAACATGAAAATGAGCTTGCAAAAATTTGTAACGTATGTAATCTGCATTTTTTCTTCGTCATTATTTTGTATGTCTCTATTGTTTTTTTTTTCTGACAACTAAATTTCATATCATTTGTCTTTGACTGTTTACTCTTGCAATATGTAAATTTCCCGCGGAAAAAGTTTTGGTTCTAAAACGACGTGAATATTTTACGAGTGCGAAGTTCAGTTTGCTTTTACAAAATCTAACCCAGTTTAAGCCAACATCATCATCATCATCACTATCAGTGAAGTAAGTTTATAAAGTTATATATATATATATATAAACGTACATATATATATGTATACATGTATATATATATGCTCGTGTAAGTAAATGTTTCAGTAACATTAGTTATAGTTAGCGTTTTTTTATATAAAGAGCATATAGTGTAAGTTCAAGGACATTTATTCTGAGTGACAATCTATTAATATATATTTTTATATATATATATATATGTATATATATATATATATATATATATATATATATATATATATATATATATATATATATATGGTTTTAATTAATATATAATATGTACCATTATAAATATATATGTACCAATATATATATATATATATCTTGAAAATATATATGCTCTTTCGGTTATAAGAATATTTCATGTGCAATATTGAATATATATATATATATTTATATATGTTTATATAAGTATAAGCATATATCATATACATATATAGATCATATAGCAACACTGATACATTATACATATATGTATAAGCCATGATACTTACCAGATTAAAATAAATACGAAACGTTATATATAAGCCAGATATATTTAAATGTACACATATGTATGATATATTATAGATATGAATGGGTGGAAAAAACATTGTTATATAATTATGCAAATGGTTAAAATATGTGTTTCAGATTCTAGAACAACTTTTAAATTTTAATTGAGTTTCACGATATAGTACAGTTATATATATATATACATATATATATATATATATATATATATATATATATATATATATATATATATATATATATATATATATATATATTAGTGTATAACCTTGCTATATTATATACATTAATATATGTATATATTTCTATTTTGGTTATATATATATATATATATATATTCATGAACATATATATTTTTACGAAATTAATTTATATTCTTTGAACATATATATTTTTACGAAATTTATATATATATATATATATATATATATATATGCATGAGAAATGTAAATAGAAATATATAATTATATCAAATTGCATGTGTATGTTTGTTTTTAATTATATGTATATATTCATATATATATATATATATATATATATATACATGTACTGTAGTTATATATGTATTTACACATATATATATATTAACTATCATATATATCTTTAAAGTTTATCCATTTTTTTATTTCTTTATATTTTAATTACTATCATTTTACTTATTGTATCTTACTTATTTTACCAAATCAACACAAATTATACGTAGCTGTTGAGTGTGATCTAGCCATGACTCATATTTCTATTATTTTAAGTTGAACTAATATAACCTTTATGTATTGGTTTCCTTGCTTCCTTTTTTTTTCATCCTTGTGGTATTTGATGGCCGCTGCAGGTGGTCGTCCAGTGCAGAAGGCGCAGGTCCGGAAAAGGGTTTTCTTTTTCTTATTTTCATTATTTGCTTCTAATTTCTAAATTTCTTTGTTTGCAGATAATTGCTGCCACCTTTCCCTCTACTGCGACCCACGTACGCTACCAAAACAACCTTTCTTTATTTTACTTTTAAATGGGAAGCTACATTGTGAAATCAGTGTCCGCTATTCCCACCAGCAGTAAGGCGACCGCTGGAAGCAGGAGGAGAGCGACCCTTTGAAAGAAGCCGGCCGGACCAACCGAATTTGCGCCGCTCGTGTTGCACCCCTCGGTGGAGCAACAGAATTCGCATGTCCATTGTGGCTTGTCCTTCTCGCATTTGCTCACCCAGCTAAGCACCTTGCTGTTTGCCGCACCTACGTTGCATGGACCTGTCCCGCAGCTCTTTTTGATGGAGTAGCCAGTCTCTTCTGAAAAAGTTAAAAGAAAAACACACAAATTAAACAAATAATATGAACATTTTATTTTTCAGAATTATTTGAAAAAAGAGAAATAGTTTTAATACACTAGACCAAAGTAGATAATAAAATAAGAGTTGCTGCTCGTTTTTTATAGTTTTATACACAAGACCAAAGTAGATAATAACCTGACATGTTGTAGTTCTATCTATCTCGTTGACACGTTGTAGCTTTCTCTATCGTTAACGGGGTGTAGCTCTCTATCTCTCTCGTTGACACGCTGTAGCTCTCTCTATCTCATTGACACCTTGTATCTCTCTTTCGCTGACACGTTGTAGCTCTCTCTCTATCACTCTCTCTCTCTCTCTCTCTTGCAGTAGAGAACAACATCGTCTTTATGACTGCCACAGTCGTTGAGACGATGTTGTTTTATTCTCATTTCTCCGTGTGGCTGTAAATAATAGAAACAACTGAGAACAATAGCAAATAACTTCATTATTTGCTCTGACATTTTGTTTACTTTTTTCAGTAACCCTTACAGTTATGTTTGTCTGGATTAAATGTATTTTACGTTTCAGCTACTCTAAAATGTTGGAGGCTTTGCAAACAGTGTTCACTTACTTTGATGCCAAACTCGTCATAGTTTTTCTCTCACACACTTCCTACCATGAAACAACTATTAGCCTAATTTATAACTTGACCGTTAATTGAATAGTCTATTTTCTCGCTTAACTTACCTGGTGTAATATTTTCTATGTTTAGCCTTATTTTTTCACATAACAGCTAATCTCGCTACATTCGTATAATACCGCGCAGATTAAATAACAAAATTCTGCCGTTCCTGGAAACTGAAGGACATTTTCTGTACATAAGTATCAGGGAAAGATAGATTGGAGGACTGAAAAGTGTGAAGTTATTAATGATCCCTTACATGTTCTGTTGTAGTGGACTTTATATATGCGTGTGGCTACAATTTCCCCTTTCCAAGTATTTTCATCATATATATGATTTTTTTTCTCATCTTCATATTGTGCAATGAAAATTAACAACAATCAGATGCATGTCGATATAGTGTTGATGATAAGATGCAGTGATATGATGCAAGTCAGGGGTTCTGGTGACGAGAGCATAATGTTGTGAAGTATTTTTTTAAATATAAATTTAATGATAACCATGCAGAAGGAAACACGAACTTTTTTCTTTATTTTTGCGGGAAGTGGAGGTAGGTCCTTGATAGAAAAATGTTTTTAGATTTAGAAATTAGAAATAAAATGAAAATGGATAAACATAATTGTGCCTCAAATCGGAAGGGAGAGATGAGAACATTTTTTTAAATTATAATGACATTACAAAAATATGGTAGAACAAATACATCGCATACATCGTTGAGGCTGTTTCCGTTCTAAAAAAACTTCTCACACCTGACAGTATCCTATATATTTTCAAAGCCACAATCCGCCCATGCAGAGAGTACTGTGGTCACATCTGAGTTGGTGCACTATCCACTAGTCTCTCCGTCTTAGACTAGGTAAAAAAAGTCTAATCTAATAGGTCCCTCACTATCCACCAAGCTGAAGCCTCTGTCCAATCGCCGCAATGTTCCATCCTTGTGCTTGTTTTACAAGTACTTCAGTGGAATGTGCTCTGATGAACTTGCTGCTCTGGTGCACCCCCCCACCCGACGTAAATACACTCGACACACTCGAGAATCAGCTAAATCCCATCCATTCACTGTGAAAGTCCACAGATGCCGGAGAGCCTTCTACTCCAATAGCTTATTTCCTCGTGCTGCCGGTCTTTGGAACTCTCTTCTCTGCTCCTTGTTGCCCCGACTGTACCAACATGCAGAAATTTAAAACAAAGGTGAACAATCATCTCGCTGCACAGCTCCAAATTAACGATGACCTTCTAAACTTTCACCCTAATTCTCAGTATCCCCTTACGTCTACAGTGGCAACTTTGTTTGGGGTGAACTAAGGTTTTTTTAAAATAAGCCACATGGATATATATTATAACAAGTGAAAGCGTTTATTTCCTGTATCAAAAGACGTTCTTAAAATAAATAACGTTTCATTGTATTGCATCGACAATTTATTTCAAAGATTGAATCATATGTGTCCGGCGTTCTTTTCTGCTTTTACGTTAGGAAGGCCTAGGGCAATCACACATGATTAGACAACAAAGTTTTAAAAATTATTTTAGGGGTGACGTAGCTAACATGTACTAGTATTGCTCACAATGAAGAAAAGGTCATTTAGTTCGTTTTTTTGATAGTAAATTGGTGACAATTTCAGAAAAGATCAATCATTAAAAGAGTACCAATTCAACTAATAATCAGATAATTAGCAACTATGGTTTCAAATAAAGAATTCGTCGTAACGACTACGTGCACACTAGAGTTTTCCCGCTTAAAAGTTATAGTTTTGTATAATATTAAACTAAAAGTAACAGAGGTTTTCCTTAGATAAAAGTAAAATGCTTAGCATAAAACTGTAAGATATTATAGTTGGCTGGGAGATACAAGAAGCTCGGTTCGCCGAGCACAAGCACGTGGTATTGGGTACTTTCGATAAGGACTTTAAAATAATCGTAATTTGTTCAGATTTTGATAATTACAATAATTCTGTGTCCTATTAAAATCAGGAGTGTTTGCGGTCAGTGTGTTGCATGTCATTCTACGCCAGTAACTCTTGTAAAATATTGACGGGGTTTGAGACTTTAATACGTCAAGCCGATCGACAACATGCAACCATGTGTGAAGATTGTGTGAAAATAAAGGTTATTTGTAATCAAGTTATAAGTAGTTTATTTATAAAATGTATTGACAGTCTTCTACCTAATGTTCACCCATTGTTTTTAAACGATTTTTTATAAAAGTGCATGATGGTCGTCTATCTTTTTAATCTTTAAATCTTTCATTAGCACTACGGAATTTCTAAAACAACATCCGCATTGTCGGATCACATGTTGGCTCTTTTCCCTATGCTCCGTAAATATTGGCGCCTTTTTTGGAAAACATTATAATAATATAATCATTGTATACAGTGCTCTAGTGCACTGCAACACATAAAAAGTACATGTATAGTGCATAGGAGTGTGTCCAATTGTCCGGGGAATCAACAGTATATGAGTCACAGTATACACGCATGAATATGTACGGAACTGTACATCAGCTATGGTACCGTCCGATTTATACAAATTGCATTTATTCTGATTATACAAACATCGTTACTTCCAGCCGTCTCGGTTTTGATGTTAACACTAAACTTTCGCAACGGCGGGGCAGATGGTTGGCAGTTGGAACTTTTGTAACCTATTTAACGCACGTGAACCCTTTGAAAAGGTATCCATTCTTTTGTCTTTTAGAACCACATATGGCTTACCTCTCTCTTACTCTTGTTTTCTCTCTGATCGTCATGTTTTATTTCGTTAAATAACTATCAAATATCAGGTACCCCGCCTAATAAAAGCGGTATTGTCCGGGCCTTTGGGTCTGGATTTACGCCGGCCTATTGGGGGTCGCCGGTCCTGTGCAGTTCTAGGGGGTACACCCTCCCACGCTTTGCCTCCCCTCTTTGGGGAGGAGTACATTTATTGCTTACTGCCTGAGGCGCCCCTACCGGGGAATACCGACGAGGCTGCCCAGGCAATTTTTAAATGGCCAGAGTGCTCACCTCTCGAGCGCTGGCTTATCTAATCCCACTTTCCCGACCTTGTGTCACATCTTACCATGTGGGAGGTAGATAAATAACATCGGATAATACCGAAGGGTGAGGCATTAGGCGGCATGTTTAGTGACTTGCATGTTTGCAATGCATGCGAATAACAGGCTTGTTGTGGTGGAGACATTAAATCAAAAGAAGAGGAACCACATAAGAATTTTGAAATATGTTTGGTCTGGAGCTTCGAACACTCTTAATCTTATTTATCTACTCAATATGGTAATAGTTCTACAAAAACGAGATTCCATGCTGTGGTTTTGACACACTCGAGGTTTTCCAAAAATGATCTCCATCGAGATACTGAACCCCGTACGGGGTTCTATACCGATAGATTAGCAGCATATAAGCCTTTTAAAGTGGATAACTTGTTTGTCTACAACAAAGTACTCGAATATCTCTCCTTATATATATATATATATATATATATATATATATATATATATTAGGTTGTCTCGAAAGTTCGTAAACATATGCGAATAATTGAATTTTTATGCAATTTTGTATTGTTTGTTTGCGTGTTTATTGTTATAGTTATCTTCATCTTTGTATTCCAGATGTCCATGAATAGAATCGAACTGTGATTGTTGATTCGTTACTGCTGGAAGCAAAGTGTCTGAACCAGAAAAGCTGCAGAAGAGAGATGTACTGCCGAAGATGAATGAACAATTGCATATACGGCGATCTCAGAGCGGTACAAGCGTTTCGATTCTGGCGATAGGAGTCTTGAAGATAAGCCTCGTTCGGGACGACCGTTAAAGTTAGATAATGGAGACTTACAAACCGGGTTGGACATTGCGCCTTCATCAAGCACTCGGGAATTAGCTGATGAGCTTGGAGTTGGCAAATCGACAATTCACCGAACTTGAAGCAACTTTATTTTTTTCACAAAAATCTGCGCCAAGATCCACATTAACTCACCGAAACACAAGCCAACAGATGAGTTGAAATTTGCCGTCAATTACTCAGCAATCCATTGTACGACTTTTTTTTTGGGGGGGGAAGCGCATTGTGACTTCGGACAAGAAATTGGTCTATCTGGTCCAGAACAATCGAGAGAAGTGATGGGTTCAGAAAGAGCAAAAGACATCGTCGGTTCCAAAACAAAATCGATTCGGCAAGAAAGTCATGTTCTGCGTTTGGAAAATTTTTGAAAGAATCGTGCATTTTGAGTTGGTTCCGAATGGTCGTGCTATCAGTGCCGAACTTTGCTGTCAGCAACTGGAGCGGGTCTACGAAATGCTGAAGCAAAGTACAGGCTCTGATCAACCGAAAGCGCGTGTTGATGCAGCAGGACAATGCCAAGCAACACACAGCCAGGAAGACCAAATACAAGTTTGAAGAGCTGGCTGGCGTTGAGGTTTGGCCACATCCAGCCTACAGTAGTAGAAAACGCGTATCATTATAACATCTCTCAAAATAAAACTGCGTTTTTTGTTTTAAACTAGTTGTACATTTGTTTGGAGGGAGAATGCTCCTCTTATAGCACTGACTGAGACCACACACTTAGACCAGTGTTGGAATCGAGCAACGACTTCAGACCAACACAACGATGGGACGACTACGGCCTGTGCAGTGAACACACACAGACGGACGTTTACAGTAAGAAAGTGTACACTCGATTATTACTCAAGCGATCAAAGACGTTACCACGAGACTACACAGATATGTAATGGAATTCATTATGTTCAGTAGAATAGTAACAACACAAACAAAAACAAACAACAATAACTATCTCGCTGGGCATATGTTTGTGACGATAGTCGATTATATTTCGTCAGCGACATCATCATTTGTTTTTTTATAGAACACCTGCTGAAAGTATTAAACAAAACGCTAACGTCACAAAGGAAGTAGAACTCTCTCATCCAGTGAAGAGCGAATGGTTAAAGCTTCAGTGATTTTTACTTGCAAGTCATCTGCTCAGTTGTAAGATTCGGTATTGTGCCATTTTTTCCCCGTTTATCGGGTCCGCACACTGCAGCCAATTCTTTACGCTAAGCTGAAGTAGGAATAAAATGACAGAAGATTTATTTTAAAAAGCGGCGAATACATATCGATATTCACCTTGATAAATCATATGATTTCCCTCTGTCTCTCGCTCTCTCTCTCTCTCTCTTCCTCTCTCTCTCTCTCTATCTCTCCCTGTCTCTCCCTCTAGAACACCTGCATTCTGCGACAAATGACAAGTAGAAACATATGAAAACCGCCCCATACGTCAGATATGATCAGTTCTTTTAAAATAATATGTTGATTACCTGTATTAAAAGAAGTTCTATAGATAAAATACGTTATATCATATTGCATCGATCGATTGGTTCTCTGTTCAAAGATGGAATCATGTGTGCCCGACATGTTTTTCTGCTTCAATATAACGCTGAGAAAGCCTAGCATTAGTAAGAATATATAGTCAACGAGTCGAAAGAGCTTGAACAAAGGAAGCAGAGAATTGATCAGACAATTCTAAAGAACACATTCCATAATACTATTTATAGAAAAAACTTGAAACTGGCAATATTACGTCTGTTAAAGAGAGGAGGCAGAGGAGAAAGGCTGGGGCCAACCACATTATAAGTACGCCTCTTAACTTTATTAAGAACCTCCAAATAGGACAGAGATTCGCCAACCCAAATATGACAACAGTACTCCATACATGGTCTAATAGTAGATTTGTAGAGATAGAGAATAGCCCCATAAAGTGTTTGGGGCGATAGAGAGACCTAACTTTATCAGAACAGTACGAGCAATGGATGTAATGTATGAAATCCAAGAAGGATTTGATGAGAAAGAAAGGCCATAAAGTTTCTAAGTGAATTTCTCACAAAAAAACAGCCAGCCATGAAAGTCTCAAGAGGAAAGGGGACAGGCCTACGATTGAAAGACCTCAGCTGAGTCTTAATAGGATTAAACGAAGCAACCCAGTTCTTACCCTAATCAGAATCTCGACCCAAGACAACTTCTAGATCTGCTGTATTTTCCAACTGATCTTAGGGAGATGGACGATAAGACACACCAGAATAAAAAGTGGTATCATCAACATAGATGTTAATCTTCTTAATAGTTTTCTATGGGAGAGCATTGATATAGAGATTAAAGGAAGCCGAGCGAAACAACCTCGTATTTCTGAAGCATAAACTTAGTTGACAATTTATTAGCTGGCAGAAGCAAAGTGCAGAATTTTTCCATGTGGGTACTCGATTTTTCTTTTTTTTTTGCCTGGATTGAATATTGCGACGAATAAAAGGATCCTAGGAACAAATATATATTCTTCTTTTCGAAAATTCCATGTGTGGTCTTGATTAGTATATTGTATACCTACTCAATAACGTTTCTTGTGTCCGATATCTGACAGATTTAAATAAGACAGGCTTCAGTTGGTAGACACAAGATTAAAGTAAGTGCCTAGGAGAAGCCCGTAGCAGAAGAAAGAACAAATTAATAAAGCAGCTTGAAAAAGAATGAATGAACAAATATGATATTAGATTGAGAACATACGTGTACTTAATGGTAACTGCTGATTAAGTATTTTCAGACTTGGCTAGTGTTTAGAATAGCTGGAGTAGCTTACACAATTATTCTAAAAAAATAAAGTGGCCGGCCATAGTATAGAGGGCGACACGATGGCTGCCTTTTCATTGGCTAGAACACAGAGATGTAGGGGAGGGCGTCACTTCTTTCTCAGGATTACGCCACTTACCCTTGATCCTCACCTTCTTATGCTGAGTGTTTAAGAAGGGGTTATTAATGATTATTTTTTAAGTCTTTGGTGCAACTCAATCGAAGGTTAAACCCTGGTCTACCTGTCCATTAGCGGAAAACTCTAAGCATTGTGCGAAATAGACCGGTTCGTGGGTTATTCTAGCCTTCCATAACAAAAAAAAACACATTTGATTCTTAAAAGTAAATTATTGTAGGTATAGTCATTTTTACTAGTGTAATAATTTAAACTAGCAAAATGTCGAGAACGCTTTAATTAAATAAGTGTATATGTATTAATAGGCAAAAATACAACTTTTTCTATAAAT
Organism: Sepiola atlantica; assembly: GCA_963556195.1. Lineage (NCBI taxonomy): Eukaryota > Metazoa > Mollusca > Cephalopoda > Sepiida > Sepiolidae > Sepiola > Sepiola atlantica. Next base: position 30,391,242 of record OY744538.1, on the reverse strand, counting down.
ATAATAAGCATGAAAAAAATCGTCTACGCGTCGTTGGCCTTTGGCTAATGATCAAAGTGTAGTATCTGTTCCGATGGATACTGCACTTCATAGATCGGTATTGTCTTGCCCTTCGGGGCTTGATTTACGCCGGTCTATGGGTCTGTCCTGTGCAGTTCTAGGAGGTCCACCCTCCCAGGCTTCGCCTTCCCTCTTTGGGGAGGAGTAAGTTTATTGCTTACTGCCTGAGGCGCCCCTACCGGGGAATGCCGACGGGGCTGCCCAGGCAATTTTTAATGGCCAGAGCGCTCACCTTCTCGGGCGCTGGCTTTTCAAATCCCACTTTCCGACCTTGTGTCACATACTCCCATTGTGGGTGGGCGTTAAATAAAACGCTTCTTGGCCTTTTGGCTAAGATCAAAGTGTAGTATCTGTTCCGATGGATACTGCACGCCTGTCCTGTGCAGTTCTAGGAGGTCCACCCTCCCAGGCTTTGCCTCCCCTCTTTGGGGAGGAGTAAGTTTATTGCTTACTGTCTGAGGCGCCCCTACCGGGGAATGCCGACGGGGCTGCCCAGGCAATTTTTAAATGGCCAGAGTGCTCACCTCTCGAGCGCTGGCTTTTCAAACCCCACTTTCTCGACCCGATCTTGGGTCACATCTTACTTGTGGGAGTAAGATAAAACTGGCCTTGTGCCTAACTCCTGGAGAGGAGTAAATAAAACTCTAACTCTCAATTTCTCCCCTTTTTCATTCCACTTCTCTCAATCTTTTTTATCACACATACATATATTTCTCGATGCGTTGTTTGTGTTTAACTGTCGACGTGTGTATGTGCGTGTTTGCAAGCCCAACCTTACTAATCTCCGAAGCCTCCAATCTAGGGATGATTAGCGCGTGATAAAATTCTTCCACAGCCCCCATTGAGATATTTTTCATTTTATTTTTCCGTCCCCTTCCTTAAAATGTTGGTGAAAAGAAATAGATCCGCTTCTTAAAAAATAAAAAAAATAACAGCATTAAAATTAAACACTAAACGTTGCATGTGTTTAAATCTTGCGAAAACTGAAATTCGCCGTCAGACTTCCATTCTTCTAAAAATTGTTACGATCTTACGTTAAAAAAAAAAACGTGTATTCAAAATAAAATATATAATCTATATAATAAAATTGAACATTGAATTTCATAATTTTGGTTATTCGGACAACATTTCTCATCTTGAGTGTTATCATCACAACGTTTCGACCGCTGTAACCTCCGGCCTTCTTCAGGTGTATCTATTCGAACTCTGGAATAGTTCTGTCGAACTCGAGAATCTGGACGGAATTTCGAGCAGAACCCTTTATTTAATCCACGCGGGTAGCATGCTATTGTTCCGTCAGTCATGACTGGGAGAAGTCTTCAGTAATTCGCAATTCTTCGTATCGCCCGCACCGAGGATTGAACCATCAACCTTCAGATGACTGAATTCTACTTAGTACTATGTCCGCAGCGGCCGAAACGTTGTGATGATAACATTAAAGATGAGAAGTGTAGTCCGATTAACCAAAGTTATACAAATTATCAATCTTCATTGCAAAAATTCAGAAATATAATATTGAATTTCATGAGCAAATAAGGGGAGGCTTAATTTTAATCTAACCTATAATATAACCTATTATAATAAGGAAATGAAATAATAATCACGTATGCAACTGTAGTTTTTGTAAGCAAAGAAGAGGATGGTTTAGTCTTATTATCAGTTAATAATTTAACAAAATTAAGGAAAACGTTTCTTTCACTTTTAATAAACATAAATAATACTCACATGTTTTTAATAATTTTGTGACTAAAATTGGAATTAATCTACGGGAACACAGATGCTTTATTTACAGATCTAGGAAAGAGCGAAAATGCGGATTACTTCATTTTTTTTAACATAAAACTTATCTCGCGTATTTTTTCGTGTGAAGCTTTCCTCGCGTATTTATTCTTTGAGTAAGATAAAACTAACGTTTTTGTTGGTTGGTTGTTTGGGGGCAGTTTTACCTCGATAATATGTTTCTGTTCATACAGTAAGTTTTACTTCGCGTGTGGAAACAGTAGGAAATCAATTGGTATTGATAAAAAAAAAATTACTTACTACTCTCCCGGGTGACGTCACGTAGTCTTGCTTGTTTATTAAATAAATGCTGACAATTTCATTAGAACTAGATAATTCTTTGTTTTTCATACTAAAATATACAATGTTTATTTTTTTAAAAAACATACACATTGCATATTTTTGCAAAAGGGTGATCTTCTAGTTGTGGTCCATGTAGCATACATTACTGAAGTCATCAACCGCTAGTTGGGGCACTTGATACATCATTAAAATAATAGAAGCCCCACGAGTCATAACCTATGCATTATTGATTGCGCCTCTGTCACTATATTTCTGTCCGTCTGACTTACTGTTTCTCCTTTTAGAGAAGCTGTATCTTTCACATATTAAAATATAAGCGTGTGCTTAACTCTGTACTCGTACAGAGACACATAAATAGGGACGCTGTCCTCGGGAATGTAGGTACAAAGAAAAGCCTAGACCAATAACAAATGCAAATTTTCTCGAATAAAATTTTATAAATAATCAGGCGGTGGTATAATCTTTTTATTAGGGTTTCAACAATAATATCTCGGGTCCGTTTGCGCACCGGAAATCCACAAACAGCAAAGAAATTGTCAGGAATAGACAGTACGCCTAAAGTTTACTTTCGACCGCCTCGTAACTTTGACGTCTCCAATTTTATTATTCAATCCTCATAGTTTATGTTTCTGACAAAGGGAGTAGAATTGCTATTTTCTGTGTCTGCTATTGTCTTGAATGGATTGTATGTGGACATTTTCAATTTTCTAATACTATTTATAATAATTTAAATGTCAATCTCTCATTTCATTAAAAGTTATACTGAAGCGAGGATTCAGCCTTGGTGTTAAATACCCATGCCGTGTGTATTGAAATGTGAGTTGACAGAAGTGGATGCACTTGGCTGGAAGAAAACAAAATAAATGACGGATTGTCAAAAATAAAATAATCGTTGGGTAAACACACACACCTCGCTCGTAGAAAATGCATAACATGATTGATTGTCAAAATAAAATAATCCCTTTTCATGTGCTACTACCAATAGATCTAGGGGAGAGTGCAAGTACTTTTTCAGGACTACTACACTTACTCTTAATCCTAACCTTATAATGCTAATTGTTTAGCAATTGGTGCATCAAGTACTATTTTTAACTCTTTGGTATGACTCTACCGAGAAGTGAATGCTAGTCTTCGCGCCAATTAGCGGAAAACTCTTATCATTGTGCTTAAATTGGCCGGCTCATATGTTATTGTAGCCTTCCATAACAAATAAAAACACATCTGATTTTCAAAAGTAAATTATGTAGTAATTTTTTACTGGTGCAATGATTTAAACTAGAAAATGGCCAAAACGCTTACTTTAATAAAATGTCTCTATATATTTTTATGGGCAAAAATTCAACCTTTTCTATTAATATAGTAAGCATAAAAGAAATAGTCTCTCTTTACTTCTCAATTTCTCCGTAATCTATTCGACTGCTCTCTATCTTTTTCCTCGCACATACACAGGTTTCTCTCTGTGGTGTGTCTGCGTAACTGCCGGTGTGTGTGTGTGTGTGTATGTGTGTGTGTATGTAAGCCCGACCTAACTTATCCCCGAAACCTCCAATCTGGGGAAGCTAATCCTGGTTAAGGCGCGTTAAAAAATTCATCTGGCCGGAAAAAGCAAATATGGTTGATGGTCGAAAATAAAATAATTGTTTATTGAAGCCACATGCAGAGAGTAACGGTGGAAGAAAGTGCTCCGTCACCGAAAATAACACCCTGATGGCGTGGCTACATTGATAGTGAGGTCACACGGCAAGGTGTCACACATTGTTATATAATAACAGCCGAAATAGATATCAGCTGTTCGTTGGCAGTTTGGACCCGAGTAAATCAAACCGTCAAGTACTTGTGTGTCCGTCTTCTTTCCTCTCTCACCCATGCTCTTTTACCGGCACCGACAATAAAGATTAGATTCATCTTTAAAATTTTACAAATAATTCACAAAAGTAATGTTCTTTATAAAAAAAACAAGATTTGACACGAGGCCAAAATTGGGTGGGGTTTGATGGTGATCAACTGTCGTCGTCTTTTTAAATTCTCTAACTTAAGTTCAGTCGCCGAAATGCCACATTTACTTTAATAGGTAAAAGCTATTTAACATTATCCTTAATGGTTTGAGGATTTTAAATAAGGATATATCACTATATGGTAGTTTGGTTTGGTAGTTTTGTTTTACGGCATATCAACCCTTTTTGGGTTATTTAATGCCGAATCTGGTCATTATAGTAAAAGTTTTTATGCTTCAAGTTCTTTATATCTTCAAATGTTTAATCATCGTTTTTGGTTTGGTAGTTTTGTTTTACGGCATATCAACCCTTTTTGGGTTATTTAATGCCGAATCTGGTCATTATAGTAAAAGATTTATGCTTCAAGTTCTAAAAATAAAATAAAAAAGGGAAGGGAGAAAGGGAGAGGGGCTGTTGTTTTTGTTTTTGGTTTTGTAGAACATAATTAAGTTTTACAAAATAAAATAAAAATTTTAAAAATAAAAAAAAACGTCAATGTAGGTGAATTTCGTCTCAGGGAGCCACAGAGCAGCCTGATCTGGTATCACCAGATCACTATATGATCATATATCAATGTGTCGTCATTCTTTTAAGCAGAGTAGAAATACTAAAGTTGTAGGTTTTGACTAATAAGTGAAACATAAGTAAAATGATATGACCGGCAGGACTTGAAGAATAGGTACACGGAATACATCTTGAGATCACTGTCTTAAACTAGCAATAAAAGTAGTATATCTTGTATCTTTCCCCGTGATACAAATGACAAAAAAAGGCAAGCAATTATTTCTAACCACATAGAATTAATAAAATACAAAGCAAAACGCGAGAATTATGAACGTGCAGATTTATGGCAAAGCGCAACAACTGACCATCAAAAACCAAAGTATTTAACAACCTATTTTAGCACTCGTATCTGTAGAACGTGTTGAGGTAAATGAGCCCCTTGCGTATGCGTGTACGTGTGTGTTGCCTATCCGACGAAGTTTCTCGTGAAGCTAAAAGAAAACATAATTTGATTTTGCATGTCTTTTATGGAAAATTATGATTTGGAAAGTGGTGTGATAAATCCGTGATTTTCCGGTCGAACAGAATTGGATTGCTTTCAGCGTCAGTTATGAAAGGCCGGCTGCGTTATGAAGACAAATCTGTGACACTCGATTATTTTCATACATTCCGAATTTATGGTAATTCGCTCGAAATATGGGATCGCGTTAGCTGTTAACTGGCAGATAAAAGATCAAAGACACCATTATTTGAGATATAGTAGCAGAGCGATAAGGAAAGAAATAATGAGGGGGTAGTGAAAAAGGATCGATTGGTGAAAGGTAAAACAAGATGTCAAAAGATATAACAGCAGAAGAAAGAGGGGAAGAAAGAGATATTTGATAAATATATAAAGCGCCAAGATTTAAAGAAGATGTTGAGACAATATGATCGCAGAGAAAGTTAAAGAACAGGGAGAAAGGAAGAGATATCGAAGAAAGTATAGAAAGAGCCGGGATTTTTTTTGGAGGGGGAGGGGTGAAAGAATATTACAAAGAAGAGTGAAAAGAAGAAAGAAATGTTGTAGAAAGTAGAGAATTTGCAAGAATTGCTGAAAAACATGCTGGAAGAATATAAAAAAAAAGACAGTAAAAATGAATGTAATAAAAAATGAAAAAGAATAAAAGACAGAATGAAGAGAAAATAAAAAAGAAGGAATAAAAATGAAAACAATTGAATAAAAGAAAGATAAAAAAGAAGGACAGAAAAAATAAGAGACAAAATTAAAAAATGAATTTAAAAGAAATTAAAGAGATAATTAAAAGAATGAAATGAAAATAAAAAATGAATGACAGACTGAAAGAAAGAATAAAAAAGATTGAAAGAAAGAATGAAAAAGAATAAAAGACAGAATGAAGAGAAAATAAAAAAGTAGGAATAAAAATGAAAAAAATTGAATAAAAGAAAGATAAAAAAAGAAGGACAGAAAAAATAAGAGACAAAATTAAAAAATGAATTTAAAAGAAATTAAAGAGATAATTAAAAGAATGAAATGAAAATAATAAATGAAAGACAGACTAAAAGAAAGAATAAAAAAGATTGAAAGAAAGAATGAAAAAAAATAAAAGACAGAATGAAGAGAAAATAAAAAAGAAGGAATAAAAATGAAGAAAATTGAATGAAAGAAAGATAAAAAAGAAGGACAGAAAAATAAGAGACAAAATTAAAAAATGAATTTAAAAGAAATTAAAAAGATAATTAAAAGAATGAAATGAAAATAAAAAATGAAAGACACACTGAAAGAAAGAATAAAAAAGATTGAAAGAAAGAATGAAAAAGAATAAAAGACAGAATGAAGAGAAAATAAAAAAGAAGGAATAAAAATGAAAACAATTGAATAAAAGAAAGATAAAAAAGAAGGACAGAAAAAATAAGAGACAAAATTAAAAAATGAATTTAAAAGAAATTAAAGAGATAATTAAAAGAATGAAATGAAAATAATAAATGAAAGACAGACTAAAAGAAAGAATTAAAAAAATTGAAAGAAAGAATGAAAAAGAATAATAGAATGTATGAAAGAAAGAATGGTTCAAAGAATGATACAAAGAATGAAATAAAAAATAAAAATGAATTCGAGAAAGAATTACAACTAGAATGACAGAAAGAAAGGCAAATAAATATAGAAAGAAAAAAGAATGTTGTTTTTTAAAGAATAGATGAAAGACTGTAAGAAAGAATGAAAGAATGGATAAAAGTATAAAAGAAAGAGATATTATAGAAAGTATTGAATTGCTAGAGAGTTGGGGAAAATATGCCGAATAATATGACAGCAGAGAAATAAAAGAGAGAAATAATTTTAAAAAGCGATATTGAAAGTAGTGGAGAAAGTAGCAGGAATTTGAAGAATAGGACGTTGAAATAATATGAAAGCAGAGATAGAGTGAGTGAAAGTATGAAAGAAAAAAAGAAAGAGATATTGGAAAAGCTGAGAATTGGGGAAAAGATGTCAAAAGAATATGGCAGCAGAAAGATAAATGAAAGGAAGAAGAAAGTAGAAAAAGTAGGGAGAGTTTAGGGAAAAGGTTTCGAAATAGTATAACAGCAGTAAGAGTGATAGAAAAAAGTAAAGAAATATAGATATATTGGAGAAAGTATGAAAGTTTGGAAAAATGATTAAATTGGGTGTGACAACAATTTAATTGCCCCAGTTAAGAAGGATTCCTCCTCTTCGTAGTGAGGACAAAACAGAGACTGTACTTTGATCCTAGACCGAAGACATGCAAAAAGAGTGAGTGGAATAAAGAAAAAGCAGATTATTCGAAGTAAAAAAAGACGAAATAGTTTTGCAAAGCAAAAAAACAATGTCCAAAGAATATGACGTCGGAAATAGTGAAGGAAAGAAAGAAAGAAACATTTGAGAAAGTAAACTGATTTATAGGAAATATCATAAATAAACTGTTACTACCCGACGTTTCAAGGGAGTAACTTAACTTTTATTTTCGTTTTTTTTTGTAGTTAGCATTAGTTGTCGTTTTTCTTTTACCAAATTAATATATTTTAAAAAAGAATTTAAAAGTTAACTTTATATATTATATCATCGTTTTTATCTTTAAATTGTTAATTGAAACTAATTGTTTAATAATTATGAGTAATTTGGTTTAGATAAGGTTGTTTTAATCTATATTTATATATTTATTGCATGTACATTCCTTCCGAAACTCTGACTCTTTTAATGCGTGGATTGTTTTAAGAATTTGTAAGCTTATAACCGCTCTAGATTGTTTGCTAAGAACTGGCATGTTCGCCCGCGTTTCCGATGTGTATATGTACCGTAAGAGAACTGTATTGTTAAACGATTACACAGATAAATAGAGTAGATTGCACTGTGCTGGAAGCCGTTTATTGTTATAACGTTGCGTCGAAGGATGGTGTCCGCAGTGTAACTTCTCCGACTTAAGATCTGTACTCGTATGAAGGCAAGGTGAAAGGAATCCATTACACTCTGCCACCAAAATATGAACATGTGATTCATGGAAAATAATAATAATACAGATAGGAGTCCAATCGACCAGGTGTGCTTATGAATTAAGATAGAAAGTGACGAAATGGTGAGTCTAAATACAGTTTGAGTAGATAGATGGTATCCTTATGTAAAAAACTTCTGCTTGTATAGTGAGTAGATCTCAGGACAGTGAGACCACAACAACGAGTGATAGCCAAATATGCGTGTTAGTTATTTATAACGAGGCCGACCTGTTCGGTGATGATGGGTATTGATAGTTCGAGCGACAGTGAAATTAGTGAATATAAACAGATCTCAATAGGATCACCTAAAAAAGCGACAGGATATCCCTGACAAAGCTACATACAAATGAGGCCGCCTCAAAGCTGCTAAATGTGATGACAGGATCAAGGGGGTGTGATGGGTAGTTTATATCCTTGCATCGTAAGTGCCAGAAAAGCGGAAAATCGTTTACACTGGAACAGATAGAAACATACCCACAGCTGCCTTGGCCGAATGTGCCCGAATCAACACCCTCATTTAAACACATACATATCTTTACAGGTATCACTACATGCACTAACAGCATTCACATAAATACACGTAATTCTCAAATAGGAGCGGATAGCAGTGGATAAAGTATATTTAAATCAAACTAAAATCAATTATGTGACCTTTTTAAGATAACATTTCGCAAAATCCTTCAGGGTTTCACAAATGAACACCCATATATATATATATATATATATATATATATATATATATATATATATATATATATATATATATATATAATATATATATATATATATATATATATATATATATATATACAAATACGCACAATATAGACATATATATGAAGAGTTAGAATACAAAACGCGATAAATACAATTTATTTACATGAAGAAAGTAAACAATAAAATAACTAACGAACATATCAATTCTAAACTTAAACTAAAAGCATATTTTAAATGAAAGTAATGGCAAGTGATGCAGATATTACAGTATGTAAAACATAATTTGGTGGTGTGGTACAGTGTTGAAATGCAACAATTTCAGGAGTAAAATGGCGTTTGTCGCATTTTGTAGTCAAACCATTCAGTCCACGAAAAAAGCGTCAAGAACCTTGGTCGTTGTGATTTCCACCTCTGACAGATCTACATTGTTGGCAGAACCTAAGCAAAATGCTAACAGGTGGATTATGCTCAATTGATAAATGTGATCTCCTAGACAAAGACAAATTATGCTGCGTTTATTTTGGGTAAATTCCATAATTATCAGGGCGAATACAGGATTATGAGGTGGCACTTACAAAAGTTGAGATAATGGAGCTCTTTATCAGTAGGTTTATTAAAAAATGATTGTGGTTGTGCTTGCTTGGCAAACGTATATATAGTTCATCAACGAAGCTAAAACTTCTGACGCCGTCACTTGGTGAGGAATATAAATTAGGTACAGCGAGATTTTTTCCAGATGCTGCGCGACCCTCGCAACTCAGTAGTGAAGAATATCTAACTAGCGTAATAACTAGCTGAAAATGGAAGGTAAAAGAGCTATAGAAGATGCAGAATTGGCCTCTAGGATGAAAGAAGTTGCGTTGTGGCATGTGGAAGAGCAGGTCTAGGGCTTTTACCCACAGCTTTGGTGATCTAAAAAATCCCTGTAAATCAAAGGAAAATGGTTTCGAAAGAAATTCATCATTATGACAAAGCCAAGTGCATTACTACAGCTGTAGGTCAAAGAAAACAGAGCGCATGGACCAAGTGGAAGAGTGCAAAAGACAGAGTAATAACATGGCGCGACCTCAAATACATGGAGCTTAAACATTACGTTGTCTATAATGGCTGTCTACGATATCTTACCAAGAGCAGTTAACCTTCATGCTTGGGGTGACCTATATCCAATCGATGCAGTGTATGTGGAATACCTGCCAACCTCAAACATATTCTATGGATGCGAGAATTTCCTGTGAAACTAGACATAGAAAGACACGTATTGTAGATTGTTCCGAAGACTTCGAATATATGTCGTGAGACTGCTAAAAAAACTCTTAATATCACCAGTAGAACGATTCATTTAGTTAAAGAAGGAAATTGTTCAAAGTCTGTGTGTAAAAATTGGCAGAGATTGTCATTGCTTGGTGGCTGCAAATGCTGGCACGTTGTATTCAACTTAGAACATCGGTTCGTATTACCAACTGAAATAACATTAACTGATCAGTATCCGGATATTGTCATTTTGTCTGTTTATTTGAAAAAAGTTTTCTCTCATTGAATTAACGGTTACTTTTGAGGAACATTTTAACTGTGTACACCAGCGCAAGTTATAAAGATATGAAGATCTACGAAAACAATGTGTCAGAAATGGCTGGAAAACCATGGTATTTTCTATCGTTTCCGTGCTTTTGAATAATCTGGGTCTTTCTCAGTAAGCCAAGAAAAAATACGTAAAGACAAGGATCTATCTCCATTTGTGTTAATATGGCAACCCCACAGAGTGACGACAATCTAACCAAGTCTGGTAGTATCTTGGCATACTGCTGGGGCGCCATGGGTTAGTGGTAATGATGCTTCGGCCCCGAAACCATGTCTGAACACAGAGTCATAATCCGATGAAGTTGTTTTGTTAGACGCAATGCTGCTGTACAAGCAACTGTTTTTGCATAAACATTTTATATTGTATGTATGTATACATTAAATACGTATAAATATATACGAATATATATATATATATATATATACAGCACACGCACTCATGCATATATATATATATATATATATATATTCGTATATATTTATACGTATATATATATATATATATATATTCACGTGCGTATACACATGCACAAACATATGTATATATATATAAACACACACACACACACACACATATATATATATATATATATATATATATATACATACTCATAAACACGCATGTACACATAAAAACAATAAGAAGAAGCAGACAAAGAAGAATCAGCATCGTTCACGACGAAGAAAACGACGAAGTAGAAAACGTTTAAGTCTGTGCATTTTCCAAAATTTTAAGATTATGTATTTTATATGTGAAATAATTATTTATTTATCCTTTAATTTTCGATGTGTTTTTAAACTTTTGTGCGTCCAAAACAAAACATAATGCAATAGAAACGTAAGGGGCTACTGTGATGGACGCCAGAGTTATAGGGGTCAATCGGTGTGGAGACTTTGAGCAGCAGAATGTTTATTCACATTACATTTAAATGTTTGCACAATAATCATAAATCGTCATTAGAATGGTAACATTATCTGAAAACAAAATATGTTTACATAATAGAAAGAAGTGTCTATCTACTTGTCTCCCCACGCGGGCAGAATTTTTTTTAATGTGGGGAAATCTATTTTTTCAAAAAGAGGCACTATGAATTGGAACAAGAATCAAATTTGCCGTAGTCTTGGAGGACTTCTTTTTTACTGACTGGAGGCAGAAATGACCAAGTGCATCATCAGAGCAAGTACTACAAATTTCTCGTTGCATAATAAGTCAAGCGTGTGTATTTAGGCTTTATTTATGAAATGATTTCACACATATTAACCGCTATTTCAGTATTATTTTACACTACGGTATCATTTTACTCCCAACGACTCTTGAAAGTAATTTCATGACACACTCGATGGCCTAAGATGAAGTGTAACAAATAACGGAAATTGAAATACATATGGATACATTTTTATGTTAATTGCACATAAAAATATAATTTCTATGTATGTAATCGAGAGTATAAATTAAACATTGGAGTTACTCTCGGCAGTCTGGTCACTCGCGCTTCTCCCATTTTTGTTCTTTAGTCCTCACATTCCATAAGCGTTGTTTCTGAAATAAGGTGGAAGAATTGCTGTTTTCTGGGTCGGATTTTGTTTTGGTAAGTAGAGATTTTAAATCCTCTCATAGTATTCATCATCATTCAACTGTCAATCTATCTATCTCATTAACTCTTATCATCGAGTCATTTGATTAATTGTAACTAATTAGTAAAAGAAAAGAAAGAAAGAAATGCCCTTTGCACAAATACGTGAACGATATTACACGAATAAACAAAAACGTAGAAAGAGAAAATGTGTTATTTTAAATCACTTACGGCTATAGGATGACCTGATTTCGCAAACATCTTGCGAGGGTGAAACGTCCCGCGGACATTCCTTCAGATTTTTCGGTTGGTTGCATTCTTCGTTTGACTTGGCGTTTTCGCAAACGTAACATCGAATGCCACTTGCTGTTTTAAAAAAGAAAAAAGAAAAGAAAAGCATAAGTAAACAAAGTTAATCTGTTTAAAATAACCAACGAATAAAAACGAATAAAAATGGCATAATGGCAACTCAACAAACGTGTCGCATGATATTTGGCAATGAAATAAAGCGTAGATGTATAAATAATAGTAATATGCTCTAAACACATCTTATTCTTACACATCTTCTTTTTTTCTCTCTTTGACGTGATACCCTTTAATAGGCACCTCGTAAACGCCTCTCGGTTCTTAATAATTAACCAAAGTCAGTAGTACCCAAAATATAATTTGTTTTTTTATTGATGGTATCTGCATGCCTAAGGCCGTGAGGGTAAGATAGCTGGATAGGGAGAAAGTGCTTAACTACTTCATCGTTTTAACTGACTCCTCACTAAGCGCCGGTTTTAAGAACCAGAGAATGTTATGCGTTCACACTGTTCCAGTAACTTCCGATATCAACGAACTTTCGCCACAATAAAGTTAAAATCGGGACTTACTTGTTTCCTTCGGTCGGTGGATTTCTCTAGCATTTTAATAAGAATTTTTGTCTGAAGATTTAACCAAAAATGAAGACTCGAACCATAAAGAATTTTTATAAAAAAATATGGTCTCATCTTATGAAGCATATTGCATGTTTATGAATATTTATGATAAAAATTGAAACCAAACAATGATGCAATTTTAAAAGGAATAAAATCATTTATTTGTTTTTTTTACATGTTGAGAATTTTAAAATAATATATCTTCCTCGGTGCAAGAAGGTTTTAATCCTTTTTTCATTTTCTTATGTTGTTCGTATTAACCCCTGGGGGGAGAGAAACTCCTGTTGACACAGAGAAATGTACGTCAATGTGTGATGTATTATGAATTTCGTTGGTGCATGTTTAAATATAGAAATGATTACATCTTCTGAAGCATCGCGCATGTATGAATATGTATAATAACAATTAAAACCAAACAATGATGTAATTTTAAAATGAATAACTTTATTAATTATCATGTTTTTAATATGCTGAAACTTTCGATATAATATATCTTCCTCGGAGCAAGACTTAATTTTATCTTTTCTTAAATTTTGTTTGTATTAACCCCAGGTGCAGGGTGAACCTCTTGTTGAGATAGAAAAAATGTACGGCAATGTGTAAAGACGACAAAGTCAAGTCTTGGCGATTGATTATGCGTTTGGTTCGCGCGTATTTGAATTTAAAAATACTCACAAGAATGGTATATTATTGCTGATGTATGTCAACATTATATTATTCCAACACTCATATATTATATCCAGTGTGTTCTCTGCTTTACTAAAGGAACAATTTAAACGACGCTTTTTGGATCCGCTAACCTTATCTGTGTTTACATACACTTTTGTGAACAACGAAGCCAAATGTTTATTTTACAAATTAAAATACCGACTTTTATAAAGCGCAAACACCTACTTCCGTATAATGTATAATTCTGGATTATAAACTTTTAGAAAGTGGCGCGTACTTATGTAATACTATGTAGTTTCAAGTGTAGAAATAGATAGCAGGTATTTTCTAATGTTGATTGATCTCAAGATTTAGACAGAATCCGAAAGTAAATGAATCATTGATTCATTCGCGAAACCATGTGGATTAGGATATATTTGAAAGTAAAGAACATTGCTGTAAGGATTTTAGTCAAACTAGACGTGGTTTAAGGTTATTTAGAAAACGGGACGCTTAAACATATGTTCTCCTTCAGTAACTCATGACGAGGGATGGACTCAAGGTCAACTCGAACCCAAAATGAAATGGTGAGTTTTTATTCGTTATCTAAAACACGTGAGTAGGACGTTAGGGTTAGGGTGAGGGTTAGGGTGAGGGTGAGGGTGAGGGTTAGGGTTAGGGTTTGGGTTAGGGTTTGGGTTAGGGTTAAAGTTAGATTTGGGTTAGGGTTAGGGTTAAAGTTAG
>OY744538.1:30346917-30371917 GCA_963556195.1 Sepiola atlantica | reverse complement strand
CCTTTCACTGTACACTTATTCATATATATCATTTCTTTTTTTAATTCACCTGATATTAATTTATGTATGAAAACAGTCAAGGTCGGAATGAAAGAGGATGAGTAAGGTTTTTCATCGTCTTATCACAAAGAAAACATGGAATACAATTTATTGAATGTGTACAGATGACAACAAAAAGTAGGTACGGAAAATTATGTTTAACTTTGCCCTCGTTGGAAGCCAACTTAGTAGGAATCTAACACGATTTTTTCTACGCGATTTTCAATTAAACTGTTTAATTACTCATACATATATATATATATATATATATATATATATATGATTTTTTATATCTAAAATACGTATATGTTCCATCGTTACGGCAATCGTCAGTGTGTAAAAGAATTATTTACATCGGTCGACGGACTCGTGTCATGTTTCAAACTCAAATTCTGACGCTTTGTCAACCACCCAATAAATCAGCGAGAGATTAATCCTATTTAAAGGCAGCCGTCGTCAAAGTGTTCTTCTATTGAAAGGAATATGCACTGATATATATATATATATATATATATATATATATATATATATATATATATATATATATATATACAGGGTGGGCAAAAATAAGGGTCCTATTTTTAAAAATTCATAACTTTTTTATTTATTGATTTTTTTTTTTTTTTAGAATAAGTAAAGGACCCCTTCCGAAACAAGCATGAGCCGTATTAGCCCTAAGGAACGTATCCTCATTTAGAAAACATTATTTTTGCTTAAAAAACTCAAAACAGTGTAAAAAACAATACTTTAGTTTTTGTAAGTTTTAAGAAGTGTTTTTCGGCTAAAATTTGTTTTGTTTATTTCAAAAAATCTCGGAAGGGTCAGTCTACACACACATAAAGTTTGGTGAGTTTAACTTTTATTTTGTGGAAGTTATTCAAATTCAAGTTATTCAAATTTAAAGATAGGACCCTTATTTTGGCCCACCCTGTATATATATTCGTAATTCACGCGCCCTGAGGAGAAATGCATCGGCTGACGTAGCCGGATCTTTGCAAAGAAGATCCGGACGTCTACAAAGTACATTTGAACGCTCACAGGTCCATGAGTCATCTATTGGACAGCACCTATACGATAACAAAAAATGTGGCGAGAACTATACCGATGATTGGTTTCGTATCGTGCACAAGGCCCGTTCTAAACACCATCTGAAGATTCTGGAGGCCGTGAGCGTTACCAGACGAAAACCCTTACTCTGCAGGCAAAAGGAGTTGTCTCATAAATTAGATCTTTTTAGAGACCTCTAAAAAGAAAAAAAAAAGTTTGCCTGCAGTATGTCGATTATCATTTTATCCATTTTGTGTGATTGTTTCTAAGGTTTTTGGCGATAGTTCATTCCTTTCCTGTGATTTGTGCCTTTTGTTTTCTTTTTTTTTATTGTTGTTTTTTTTTGTTCTTTTTGCTCTCCATGGTTCTTTATAAATTTTTTTTCTCTCTTTCCCCCTGTAAAAACCATATTTTCTATTTTTTTATTATTTTAAAACGATATTCCACCGACGTTCCCCCTTGAAAATGTGTCGGACGAAAGGTACCTTGGGTTGGGTTTTTTTTCCACTTTTATTCGTAACGAAACTTCTTAATTGTTTTATTCGATAATTATACTTGAACAAAAATTTTCTTTTTTTCTTACTTTTTACTTGTGATATGGCCCTTTATTCAAGATGGCTCCACTTATTTTATTTAAATGTATGATAAAATTTTGTACCACAAAAAATCTATTCACATATATATATATATATATATATATATATATATATATAAAAGTCAGTTCATATTATATTCCAATAACTATGGTTTTATTTCATTATTTAAAAAAATAAAAAAAATAAAAAATAATAAACCCATGGTTATTGGAATAAAATATGAACTGACTTATATTTGCTCTGTTATCACTAATTGACAATCATCGAGCTGAATCTTTTAAGGAGACTGTAAAGTAAAAGGGCACTGATACTATATGCTAATGCATATATTGTCATTAATAATTATATATATATATATATATATATATATATATATATATATATATATGATGCATATGGGCACCCATGAAGTTAGGATTAGATTGTTTGAATCAGAAAGAAATGGGTTTGAAAAAGCTAATTATATAAAAAATGAAGAGATAGAATCCAAAAGTATTGTCTCTCTCCCTGTCCCCCTCTCTGTCTTTCTCTCTCTCTCTCTTTCTGTTTTTCTCTAACTCTCTCCCTGTCTCTCTCTTTGTCCGTCTCTCTCTCTCTCTCTCTCTCTCTCTCTGTCTTTCTCTCTCCCTGTCTCTCTCTCCATGTCTCTTCCTGTCTCTCTGTCTCTGTCTCCCTGTCTCTCCCCCTTCTCTCTCTCACTCTCTCTGTGTTAATCTCTCCTTCACACACACACTCTTTCTAACATTATTTCCGTCTCTTACTATGGGTTTAACGTTACTACTGTAGTAATGATATACTTTTTCATTTATAATTGACTATTTATTCTTTGGTTTCTTTTCCACCTTCGACTGTTAAAACAAAGAGGGGCGAAGAGAGAGAGGGAAAGGAGGGGAGGGAAGCTAGAATGATATATACCGTAGTAAATAAGATCGGAGGAGTAAAACAATAGAGAATAAAAGAAGGCCAAGGTTACAGATAAGAACGTAATTAGAGTTAATTGCAAGTTACGGCCAATTAAAAGAATCAAAATAGAAGGGGGTTTTTTATTAAAAAAATAGGAATATTTTAGTATGTATTTTGTGCAATTAAAATAAATTAAAAAATGGCTTAGGGAAATAAACATTGATTGACTCAACTTTAATATAATAATAGATTAATAGATGCTGGCGTTGGAACATATATGTGTATTTGTGTGTTTATCCATCGTTACCTTCTCATGTCAGTGCTACATTGGTTTGTCATCTACAAAGAGTAAATATCGACACCGTATGCCCCTTATTGTTGTTCAATATATGAATCTTCGCATCAAATCATGATCTTTCAATTCCTTGTGTATGTGCTCCGGTCTTTGGATCGGCGAAATCTTTCTGATGATTTACGGGAAAATGATCAAAATTGAGTGGATTTAAATTAGTGTAAGCTCTATATTTGTCGCATTAGATTACTGAGCCTTCGGCGACTTCTCGTTGAATCATTAGCTGAAGTATCGTACCGTGTCTTCTTTGAACGCTATTGTTAAGAATTAGGTTCAGGGTTCAGGTTATGGGTTAGCGTTAAGGTTAAGGTTCGGGTTAGAGGCTAGGGTTATGGATTATAGCTAGCGTTAGAGTTAGAGTGTTTTCGTTACTCTTGTTCCGTTCGTTGACTTCTTGGCCTTTTGGCTAAGATCAAAGTGTAGTATCTGTTCCGATGGATACTACACCCCATAAACTGGTATTGTCTTGGCCTTCACGGCTTGATTTACGCCGATAAATGTGTCGGTCCTGTGCAGTTCTAAGAAGTCCACCCTCCCAGGCTTTGCCTCCCCTCTTATGAGGGAGTAAGTTTATTGCTTGCTGCCTGGGGCGCCTCTACCGGGGAATGCCGACGGGGCTGCGCAGGCAATTTTTAATGGCCAGAGTGCTCACTTTCTCGGGCGCTGGCTTTTCAAACCCCACTTTCCCGACCCGACCGTGGGTCACATCTTACTTGTGGGAGTAAGATAAAACTGGCCTTGTGCCTAACCTCCTGGAGAGGAGGTAAATAAATACTCTTGTTCCGTGATGATTGTAATATGAGGTGTAGATGGTATAACACAGTGTAGATATCATACCAAAGTAGATTCATGACACGTAGATAACACGTCAAAGCGACACCTTCGTTTCTTCTATCTATCAACCAAAGAACACAGCTGTTAAATTCTCATATTCTGCTCCATATCTGCTTTTTTGTGCCAACATCCTTCTTTAAATTGTAGACCTATTACTTAAATCTTTCCAGCAAATAAGACCATCCACGTCATAGGAACTACAGAATCGTTTGTGCGCGTGTATTTTTTACTTTTCTAAGCCATTATTGTTTATTAATAGTTTTTTTCGCCTTTTCCATTTCTATTCAACGAGCACATACAGTTTCTTGTTCCTATTGCCTCGTGCGTTTTCAAAACAACCTCATCCAAATGTTGATATGGAACAATGCAGTCGAAAAGTGCTCTTTTGTGTGGACAATCGTAAGCCTATATCTCAAACAATAAAATTGTTTTGTCATATTTATTCTGGTAGATTTAAAATAAAAGCCACAATAAAATAATAGTAAACAAATTGCATCTTCTTTCTCTCGGAGGCTAGAGAACACAGTTTATTTTTATTTGTATATCCATGATTTCCGATATAAAGGCGATTGAAGGTTGTTTTAATCTTCTTTAATTTTATATTAAAAGCATTTCATTTTTGCATTTGTTTGACAACAGTATTTAGAAAATCCAACAGGAAGATTTTCCCAATATCAAATTTAAACGGAAAAGAGGGGATTACATTATCATTAAAATCTATAATGCTTCAAGAGACTGCGTCTGTCTGTCACCACGTTTTAAAAGAAGAAAATATATTCATCTAAAATAAAAATAAAAATAAAAAACAGGGATTGTTATTCTGGATATCAATCTACGCATTCAGCGATTAAGTGGAACACATTACTATGGGGTTGTTTCTCTACCGACTACAACATGTACGTATTTTAGTCAACAAATACTTGTAGAATAATTCTTTATAGTAATACAAGTGTTCCCATCTCCTTCATTATTTGCAACCCTCTCATAGTAGTTTGCATTATCCAACTGACAATCTCATTGACCCTTGTCCTCGAGTGACGTTTGGCCTTTAGTAATTGGTGACTCATTACTATAAAAACGCTAGACCGACCGACTCACATAGCGTCTTATTTGCGATACATGGATGCATCTGAAAATGATATTTCAAATTTTAAAAAAAGGACAGACTGTTTATTTCAAACTTCGCAGTAAAGACGATAAAAATCACATTTCAAACTTGAGCGTGACTTACTCATGAAAATACGATGTCAACCTTAAGTATGATAGACCGGCTAACCGATCGGTTGACTGATATAGAGATGCATTGGTGCATCTAAAAAGTATAACTGAAACATAAGCTGATCGTTCGACGTAAATGCTGTTCCAAGCTTTAACGTGAGGGACCAACGTAACTGTTATTATTTATCTACATCCCACAAAGTAAGATGTGACACAAGGTCGGGAAAGTGGGATTAGATAAGCCAGCGCTCGAGAGGTGAGCCCTCTGACCATTTAAAAATTGCCTAGGCAGCCCCGTCGGCATTCCCCGGTAGGGGCGCCTCAGACAGTAAGCAATAAACTTACTCCTCCGCAAAGAGGGGAGGCAAAGCCTGGGAGGATGCACCTCCTAGAACTGCACAGGACCGGCAACCCCCAATAGACCGGCGTAAATCCAGACCCAAAGGCCCGGACGATACCGGTTTATTAGGCGGAGTACAAAACTGTTATTTCAAACTTAACAATGTTAAGTTAACGAAATGCTATTTCAAAATTAAGTATCGCAAATGACAAAAATGTCATTTCAAAACCTGACCGACCGACAAATCCTCTTATTTAAATGCTTGCCCGCTAAGTTACGCTAAGTGGAATGCGTTATTTATCCTACCATATAGCTAAATTTATAAGTCGCGAGTTTCCATTAAGTAATCAACGGACAGTTGTTTCGTCGTATCACGACTCCTCTGTTTGGCAAGACACACGTGTAATCACGCTGAGTTTCGAAACCTGTACGCCAGATTACATGACGCGGATGTCCTTTAATATTCGCTTGACTAACGAGCCGCACGATTAGCGAAAGCTGAATTTGTACAACTAACTCACCAGCCGCGTCTTTCAGAGGAACGGGTTCGAAGCTTGCACGAATATTATTTTTCAATTTGTGATTTTTATTGTTTATTGCCAGTCCTTATTTGTTGTATTCTCTGCTTATCTTCCCGTGGGTACCTGGGTGTTGTCTCTGTCGGCTGGTGTTTCGTGTCTTCTGCACAATAACCGATACGGCGCTGGTCTAGTTTCAACAGTTTTATTTGACATAAAACAAACGGCAGACTGCAGGATGTATACGAGAGAGAACAGAGAAAAAAATTAATGGAGGGTTTTACTTGATTCATTCTGGGCTACTGCCGCCCTTCCCCCTTTCCGTCTTTCTGATAGCAGCGGTCGTTTTTCACATCTGCATCGGCCGAGAATCTGGAACAAAAGAAATCGGAAAAGCCTCCCACCGACATGACGTCACTTCCTACTTCCGTTGCTGCTCCTACCCCCTTTCAGGGATGCCTCTTACTGTCTGCGCCCCCACTAACATATTAACTTGCTTCCCTACGAGGTCAGAGTTAGACACAAGGTCGGGTTTTTATGTGGGGGAAAATTCAGCTCTGCAAAAAAGAAACACTCTACTCTGGATTGGAAAAAAATTGCCTCACTCTACAAGGATAACCATTTTCACTGACTGAGGACTGAAAAGAATAAGTGCAGCATCATCTGAACGGATACACTTCTTTCTTAGCAAAAAAGTCCAGGAATAGTCTCGTGGATTAAACCGTTTATTTAATGTTATTACCGACACAAATACAGACTTCATAAAAGAAAAGCATAGTGTATGAGATAAGATTGGGTTTCATCTCCAAGACTAACTGTGGATATGTATATATAATCAAATAAAGAATAAATTAAATATATGAATAAATAATAATAACAAAGGAAAATTTTTTTAAAAAATCAATAAATAGAATACATTTATATAAATTTAGTTCTAGGAGTATTATACCTTTGGAATACTCTTAAATTAACATAAAAAATAAATATGTATTTAGATATTTACACTTTATATATGTATATGTATGTATGTATTCTTATCCCTAAATTCTCCCCCTTCTCCAACGTTTCTTCTTATTCCCCCCTCTTTCCCCCGTTCCAACGGTTCCTTCCTACCTCCTTGACGTTGATCCATCCCACATTTGATTTAAATTCCTTTTCAAATTACAAATCTCATTTCTATACATATTTGTTCCTAAGTTATCCCCCTTTGTTTGCACATATTATAATAATAACGACCAACACGTAAATTTAAATTTAGAATTGAATAAAGAAAAAAGAGAAAGGAAAAAAAATAAATCATATAAAATAAAATATAATAAAATTATAATAATTAGTATATAAATAAACAAATGTTAATAATATGTTAACTTTAGTTGAATAATTATTTAATTAAATTTTGACATTTTCTGCGTTCCTACTCCCAATTGTCTGCTGCGGTGTTTCAATGGTTTGACACCGGTTTTTCCCGGTTTTTTCGACCGTCTCGGTCTTCTATTGTTGTCTTTTGAAAATGAGAGTTTTTCTTTCGAAAATGTACGATTACCTTTTGCCGAACTTTTTTTTTACCAGACAGTATTTACTATTCTGGTATTTAATCAGTCTTTCGTGAAATTATTAATAAATCGTTTTGAGTTTCGTTTTCTCTCATCGTTTATTTCTGTTAACTTTTTTCCATCTTCCAGCAACTACACCGCATTGCTACAACCTCGGACTACTAATCTGCACTTATATATATATATATATATATATATATATATATATATATATATATATATATATATATATATATATATATATCGGGGTTTTGAATCGCATGACCAGTAGTGAATAGTCATATCTCAATGCTGGTAAGTCCCGATTATCCCAAAACGAAATGTATGTATATAGATAATGAACAAAACAAATATTTATTATTTGTATCTCCTAGAAAACCCGTCTAGATGGGCACTATAACTGTAGTATTTACACAGCATGTCGTCGCTAGCTATATGTGCATCGTTCCTTTCATTAAGTCGAACGCTCTTATGACGTCAAGCCGCCGGATAAAGTGTTAAAATTGTAACTGTTTACTCGCTATTCAGCCTGGTCGAAGGGTTCTAGACGTCGGGATTTGAGTTGTAAAATACTCAGAATGCGTTGGTTCGAATCGCATGACCAGTAGTGAATAGTCATATCTCTATGCTAATGAGTCCCGATTATAAAAGGACAAAAGGTATACGTACATAGATAATAAACAAAACATATATATATATATATATATATATATATATATATATATATATATATATATATATATATATATATCCAGCGTACTCCTGTGTATTTGAGTTGAAAAGTTCAAGAGATATGCGTATGTATATTACTCTAAGCGGAACGTTAGTAAAGGGCCACAACCACATATTAAGTTTATATATATATATATATATATATATATATATATATATATATATGTACATATATATATATGTACATATATATATATATATATATATATATATATATATATATAAGTTTACACCTTACGATCGAAAACTATTATGATTCACCCATGTTCGCACTCGCTATTTATTTACATATCTTACTGAAATATTAAAATAAAAGCATAGTAAGTAATGTAATGCTTCATATATAAATTATTATAATCATGTCTGTAGGAAGTGACGGTTAAGTTGTTAACGACACGGACTGACAAATCTGTGTGTCAAGTTCCAATCCACTTGGTTCCATAGGAAACACTTTCCATAGAAACACTTTCGCTTTGCAAGCTTCACGTGGTCTCTTCCGTAAATACCCAATGTTTTCAAGAAAGGATACTCACAAAAAAGATATCAGGGAAACTAATGTCAACAATAGAATCATCTTATCTATACGGGATGAATAAATGAATGAATCATATCTGTAAATTACCATTTTTCCGGAATTGACGTCCCACACTTAACTTTCGTTTACCTGTTGAGGTCATTCTTCAATCCATCAATCATTCCATCCGCTCTATTATTTAGTCCTTCCACCCGAATTAAGGTCCTCATTATGTGACAGTGTGAGGGTGATTTTACATAGAGTGTGTAACAGTTAATAATTATATCAACGTAGTATAATACGTATTTTGATAACAAACGCCTTGTTTGATTTCCAACAACTCATCTTCGATCTCTTGTCACAAGCAGCATTTTGTTATTACCCGCTTGTTCGGTATTTTTCCCAGCCAAAGTTTCTTCACGCGATATGACATTCTTTCTCTATCTCTCTCTCTCTCTCTTTCTCTCTCTCTCTCTCTCATTCTCTCTCCTCATTCTCCTCCTCTTTTCCCTCTCTGGCAAAAACGCAGCCATACAAAATGAGTTCAAAAGGGTGTGGCCATTATCTTCATCAGTAAAGTCACCGACCAATCAACGACGTCCACCTTTGTTTTTTTTGTTTCATTATCATACATTTGCTTTTTCTTTTATTAAAGCTTTTCCTTCTATAATAAATGTCATTTCTTGAGAACGAGGCACCGAGTTCCTCTTCCACTGAATATATATAACGTTTAGACCGGTTCAACATTTAGATAACAACGAATATTCGGAAAATCATTTCATTCAATCTGTGCATTAAAATATGAAAATGCTATTTCAAACTCAAGCATTACAGACTAACGAAAATAAAATAGAAACATAAGCAAGGCATACTAACTGGCCGACCGACAACGGCTCTTATTGAGAGGCTTGGACGCATCAAAAATAAAATAGGCCATTCAATCGGTGAGTTTAGCGATGAAAATGCTATTCCAAACTACGTCTATACACACACACACACACATATATATATATATATATATATATATATATATATATATATATATATATATATATATATATATGTATATATATATATATATATATATATATGTATATATACATAATTAATGTTGCTCCTTTTAACCTCTTTAATCTTTAAACCCATCTTCTCTCCCTAATGCATTTAGAAGACACATCATTACACCCTAAAACAGTAACGGCCAAATATACGATACTCATAATATTGACTCACAGGATTTATATAGAAATATTTTTTTATTTTTTTTTATATCTCTTTAAGTCATCTCCGGTTTAAATCTCAACTGTTACTTTTCACCCTTCCCCTTTTTTTCAAACCGGATTAAACCTTACTTACACTAAATTAAAACAAACATAAATAACACTCTAAGAAAATAACGCATCCAAACGAGAGTGACACGTGACTTTACATTTCCGAAACAGATTACAACAGAAACTGAAGAGAGCCGGATGGCAAAGTCATTCTGTGCTTGACACCGACGGTACGATGTTGTACTAATTTTTCTGTACCAAAATAAGTAAATATTACGCTTTTAATTTGTAACTTTAATTCTTAATTAATCGAGCACTCTACTGGGATTTTTCCTGCTATATTACAAAGAAGTATACATATATATATATATATATATATATATATATATATATATATATATATATATATACAGGGTGTCTCAAAAAAATATTCCTAATGACATGTTTCGCGACGTTTGCGAATCCCTTGGTGCGCGTTATCAGCTTTGTTTGAACAATAATGGTCATCAGTTTGAACATTTGCGAACATGATTCTTCAATTACATCTGTCTCATGTATTCGATGCTATTTCATTTCACTCTATGTTCATAAATAAAAGTTTTCTCGTCATTCTGCGAGTGAGTACATTTTTTTGAGACACCCTGTATATATATATGATAAATATTTGTTATTGTTTATTATCTATGTACGTATACGTTTCGTCCTTTATAATCGGGACTCATAAGCATAGAGACATGACTATCCAATACCGGTCATGTGATTCGAAACCCCGGATTACGAGTATTTTACAACTCAAATCCCGACGCTTGAACCACTCGGCCAATTCTGAACAGCGAATAAACGGTGATTTAACACTTTATGTTGACGTCATAAAAGCGTTTTACTTAATGAAAGGAAGGATGTATTTATAGCTAGCGACGTCATGCTGTGTTAATACTACACTGACAGTGCTCTTCTAGACGGGTTTTCCTAGGAGCTACAAATAATAATAATAATAATAATAATAATAATATATATATATATATATATATATATATATATATATATATATATATATATATATATATATATATATAGTGTTTCGGGGTATGTTGAA
This sequence comes from Sepiola atlantica, assembly GCA_963556195.1. Classification (NCBI taxonomy): domain Eukaryota; kingdom Metazoa; phylum Mollusca; class Cephalopoda; order Sepiida; family Sepiolidae; genus Sepiola; species Sepiola atlantica. The sequence goes on along the minus strand of OY744538.1, from coordinate 30,360,904 downwards.
AACCCTCATTAAATTTCTGGTTCGTAAGAATGCTAGAGCTAAAATACAAATTATTTATTTAAAAACTATGCATTAAAGAATCCAGAGATGTACAATGGTTTCATTGACACAGATAGGCCTTTACCATTTTGAAAACACCCTTACAACCCATCTCAAATCGTAAACTTCTAACCGAAAAAGTTAGATAAATTAAATAGGCGACGGTGGGAACTACTTTACTCGTCTGGTGTTCTTACTAAAGTTGTCCTTCATAGGAGAATTAACCTGTTTAAAGGGGCGAATCATGTGGTTGGTTAATCCTTCGTAATAAGTATTCAAGTTTTATTTCAATAATACTAAGTTAGAATTAAGAGCCAAACAACCATATAGTCAACCCATGTCAACAGAGTAATTACCCCAGAACAGGCAATTATCTGTTAGATTCATAAATAATTGAAATATATCAGAACATAACAAAATACAATTCATTTTCAATAGAGTTTATGTGTTTCATAAAAAATAAAATGAGATAAACAATATATAAAGAAATAATGTAATTTAAAAAGTTTTAAACATTATAATAATTAATTTTATTTGTATTTTTAAGAAATAAAATAATTAAATAAAAACGAAATCATCCTGTATTCGTTTAATATATTTCATCGTTAAAAGTTGCAGAATTTTTATTTTTAGGTAAAGACTTCGAACGCGTTCATTTTTTAAGTAATACTTAACTTGTGCAAGAATTTCGTTGATTTGTTTTAATAAAAAAAGATTCTTACTGTTGAAATCAAATTCAAACAATGTTTTTGTTCAATTTTCTTTTCTACCCGTTCATGTGTGATTATACTTGTTTAAATAACTCGCAATTATAACAATAAATACTTAATTCGCAATGGGATCAGTAAAAGATTGAGGGTCACTGTTATTGTGCTTCAGAGACTAATCTCCCTTCGAACCCTCGGGAAAAGTTCGGTTCCATGCTAATAGACAATAAAAGTAGATTAATTGTTATTAAATTTCCTCTTAAGTATATCTTATTTAAACAAGTATTTATCAAAAGAGGATCGTTATGTATTTAACTGCAATTTAACATCAAATGAAAGCCTTCTTTTCGTCATTGTGAGCGGCTGGCCGAAAAACACATATGACATGTAAGTAGTCATTTCAATGGTTAATGGCGTCTTTCTGCAGTAGCAACATTAGCAGTTGTCGAATAGATGTTGATGTTTCTCTTTTTCTCTTTCTGGTTGGAATTACGGAAGCATAGAACAACATTAACTCCAATATTTGCTCTTCATCTGTTTGATTTGTTTTTTGTTTTTTTTAATTTCATACCAAGTTCATTTTTATGATAACAGTATATTCTGAGCCATCCCAGTGGTGGCGAAGAGCATCGAAAACGGTGTTCGATCGCTTTTACGTTGAACACCCAAGAGCCAAGTTCTATCTGGACTCTTTGACACGTCACTTCCTGGCATAACAGGACTTCCTGTTCACGTCAGCCTAACCTCTAACTTACCTTCGAATGAAAAATTAAATTCTTACTAAATATACTTGACGTGAAAAAATCCGTTTTTAACAAACCCACGGCTACAAGAATAATCAACGTATTCCTGTTTATGTCAGCTTGTCGATCGGAAATACATATAATTGCTGAAACTTAAAAAATTGAAAGATAACCAGACGTAAGTTTCGTTTTGATCATTTTCTTGCAACTTTTGTACTATGTGACTCATTCACTGGGTAATATCTATAAAATAATTGTGCACGCCCCTCTCTTAGATACTTATCACAGCCGTAACGCTGCCAATGCGCATGCGTTAAATAAAAGGGATGTAATTCATCCAAACTCGAGGCAGCAGTAGTAGTAGATTTGGATAGGTATAAGCAAGAAGCAGACGGCAACTGATATTTTCTAAGTTTATTTAATTGCAAATTGTTTAGCTAAGTATTTTTTTTTAATTTTTAAAATGTGTAAAAATATAAAGCAGACATTTATATTGTACTTACAATTTAACAAAAAAATAATAATCATCGGAAAGGTTTACATTTTTTTTGTATTTGTACTACCTATCAACAAAAAATAGTTTGAATGAAGAAAGCAGTTATCTAATTGCCATTAGAATAAATGTTGATGAATCATAAAATTGGAAAATAGAAATGAAAGCAGGTTTTTATTTTTAACAAATTGCAATGCATAAAAATGTAAGTGCAACCAAGAGTAAAATTATAATCTTTGTAACATGTTTAGACAATAAATAAAAATGTCCCTGTATTGTTTTGATTATTCGGACTATTTTTCTCATCAAATGGGTGTTATTCTTACAATGTTTCGGCCGATTTAATCTTCGACATTCTTCAGGTGCATCTTGTCAAACACGGTAATATTCCTGTTAAACTCATGAATCGTTACGGAATTTCGTACTGAGCTGATTATTTAATCTACGGGGTAGCTTGTCCTCGTTCTGTAAGCCATGACAGACTAAAAGTCTTCAGTAATTCGTAATTATATTCTTAGCATCGCCTTCACATAGTATTGAACCTTTAACCGCTAGAATATTGCCTGAACCCTCAAGAAGAACTGGTTATTGTTCAGCACTTATATCTGAATTATCCAAAAAATCCAAATTATCTAAATAATCCAAATTATCCAAATAATTCAAATTATATATCCTTTTTCCAAAAATACCGAAACAAAATTATTTCTTGTCTATATAACCAAATCCTATGTTCGTAAATAAATGTGTGTATTAACGTTTAATGCACTGTTTGGTAAATATAAATAAATGCTAAGGATGTAATTCATAGACTATAGTTATAATTTATCAGCCTTCGCAAGCAAATTATTCCGGTAGTTATTAAAAAGAAAAATGTTGATGGGTTGGCTTTTATAATTAGTATAAGTGCATTCTGTTTTGTGTCGTATCTATGCTCTTTCTTCTGTTTAAGATAGCGGTAAAATAACTGTCACGTCAACGTATGAGAATACGTTACGCCATTGTGCCCGTTTAAGACTCAAACTGAATGAGCAAATGTAACGTGGCAGATAATGGAATCAGGTGCGGTTAGTTTAAATAGTATCGGATCTATAATGATTGAATTATGTTCTAATACATACCCATTTAGCATAATGGTTAGAATGTTCTCTAAGTAGCCCCGGGACCAAAATTCGATCCAGATTTGAATCTTACCAAACATTAAAAACATGAAACTTAATTTTATTTACCTCCTTTCCGGGAGGTTAGACACAAGGTCAGGTGAGGGTTTCAAAAGCCAGCGCACGTAGAGAAGCGCGCTCTGGCCTACAAACAATGCCTGAGCAGACCTGTCGGCATTTCCTGGTAGGGGCACATTAAGCCATGAGCAATAAGCTACCCCTTTCTCGAAGAGAGACAGTAAATACTAAGAAAGGTGGGCCTACTAGGACTGAACAGAACAATACCTTAGCTCGACAGCAACAAGGCAACGTCGAGACTGAATGCCGAGGATGTATCCTCGACTAGTACAAACAATGCCTACTTGATACTATTTTAATAAACATGCAATATTATAAGTTGAGGATTAAGAGTTAATGGACCAATCCATTGGAAGTTATGGCACCCTCCCCTACATCTCGGTGTAGTAGCCAATGAAAAGTCAGCCTTGCTTTCGCTCTCCACTACGATCGATACCTTTATTTATTTATAATGATACGCTTAGAAAAACCATGAGCAAGGTAGTGACATATGTTAAATGCAATATATCAGTAACATTAGGGATTGACTTTCAGCATTTACTGACCCAAAAATGGTGATATGCCGTAACACAGGCAGACTAAACCAATCCAACTCATATAATTGATTTTAGTGATGTCCTTCTTTCTCTCAATCAGCTTACATTTGTATTTATCAAAAACGCTGACACACACGCACGTTTTAATGAATGTGTAAAGAAATTGTCGCTCGGAGACTTTTGCACGCTCGATGAGGCTAGAAATAATTAGTGAGTTGCAATAAATAAGTCGGAGAGCGTCGACAGGGAGAGCAGAGTGTATGAGTGAGATAGAGAAAATAGAGTGCTTTTAGCTATAACTCATTACTAATAGAGATTTCATATACGTCTGTCTGAAACCGAAACTATACTATTACTTCTATTAATTGTACTTTTGACTTATCTGTTAATGGTCAATTAAGTTTGCTATACTATTTCAGACTAATGTACTATTTGTCAATGCACACTTCGAAGAGTGTAGCATCTGTACTGTTGTCATGAGACTATCCTCACAGGGATTTCCACTTCGTTTGGAAACGAGTAGTCTAGTATATGTTCTGTTCGCGGTGATACCATCCTTCTAGGCATTACCTCCTCTTTTTCGTGTGTGTGGGGGAGTGTAGTATCTATTCTGTTGTCACGTGATAATCCTGCTAGCCACTGCTTCCCATAAGCACGTAAGAACACATCGATTACTAATATAGATTTGATAGCTTTATGTCTAAAACCAAAAATATACTATTACTTATGTACTATGTTTCTGAATTTTTGAAGTGATGAGTTATAATTAGTATAATCAAGATTATTCGGAAAACTGTTTTTATCTTGAGTGTTATTCTCACAACGTTTCGGTCGATGTAACCTCCGACCTTCTTTAGGTGGATCATGTCGAACTCGTGTATCTTTCTGTCGAACTCGGGTATATGCACGGAATTTCGAACGGAACCCTTATTTAATCTACAGGTATAGCATGCTCTCGTTACGTCAGTCGTGACCGAGTAGAAGTCTTCAGTAATTCGCAATTACTAGTATTATCGCCCGCACTGAGGAGGTTCCGTTCGAAATTCCGTGAAGATTCCCGAGTTCGACAGTACGATTCTGGAGTTCGACAAGATACACCCGAAGAACTGAAGAAAGTCAGAGGTTACATCAGCCAAAACGTTGTGAGAATAGTAGTCCGAATAATCTAAATTATACATAATTCTGTAATATTTTTCTATCTTTTTAATGATCAATTCAGTTTACTATACTATTTCAGACTAATGTACTATATTTCAATGTTCAATTGGAGGTGTGTGCAGTATATGTTCTGTTTCATGACAACATCCTCCCAGGGGTTACCTTATTCTTTCAAGGGTTCTATAGTATCTGTTCTGTTGTAATGAGACAATCCGGCCAAGCTTACTCCCTCATTTTGAGTGAAGGGTAGTGTACGTCAACTAGAAATTGTCACAATCGGATGTTTATTAACAAACTTTATACTAACATTATATATAGTAACAATAATATTCTCCCTCCGGTCGCGTATTATTTTTAGTCTATATGTATACAGTTATGCAACAAGTCGTATTGCAGATCCCACATACGTTTTAAATATTGGTTTCTATAATTTTAAACATTATTTTGGTTTTATTAGTGTTTTTTGTGCACGATCTAACCTGGATTTTTTATGGACCCGAGATTTCCATGGACGGAGCTCCTCTTCCAAACACTTACTGCCTGTGGAACACACGACCGCAGAACTTCTTCCGCCCAATAAGTGATCAAACGCAGTTCATACCATTAATCAATGTCATTACTCCAATAGTGTTCTTCATCTTGCATCTTATTACCCCTTCTCTTCAAGTGTCTCTTGGTCTTAACAAGTAGTGATGTCATAGTATAAAAAAAAAGAAATGATTGATTTTCATCATTTACGCGAGCAAATAATCAGCGGAACGTTTGGGTGTAGCCGGATTGCATCAGTGTTTTCGCTTACGAGTGCAACAATCATTAAAATACGTTTGCTCAATAAAATCAAAATGGCGTTCTTCTGTACATAGCTAACGTTGAATCAATGTTTCGCTGTGCGTTCTTTCGAAATTAATTAGCTCGATTTTTTAAATAGCTTTCGACAAACCATCATTAAAATTGTACGAGTCTTTTATTTAGCTCTGTGAGAAATGCATTTTATAGAAAAGCTAATTATCGCTGTAACAGAAGTGGTCTTATTTTGCTTTTTAGGGCTATATCATAAATGGACGTATTCGGTATTCTAATCTAAAAACTGTATATATGTTTATATACATATATATATATATATATATATATATATATATATATATATATATATATATATATATATATATTAAGTGGAGAGCTAAAATTTAATAAATTGCTTTTTTTGCGGAATAAACCTTGCATTGAGCAACTGAATTGAAAAAAGATCTGCCTCCGTCGCTGTTCTACTTCCTTTTCATCCTTCTACCTATATATATATATATATATATATATATATATATATATATATATATATATATATATATGTGTGTGTGTGTGTGTGTGTGTGTGTGTATCTAAGCAGCATCTTCTCTTGCAATCAAGTATTGTTGAATATATGAGACAACTCATGTCTAGATATACTTTGGAAGATCATTTAAATAGTTCGAATCAGGATCTTAGTTTTGGAGGGGAATTCGCTAATGAATTTGCCATTGGGAGACAAGTCTAAACTATGGCAAATTCATCAGCCAATTCCCCTCCAAAACTATGATCCTGATTCGGACTATTGAAAGGATCTATCGAAGGATATGTAGACATGAGTTGTATCTTATATTCAACACTCTCTCTATCTCTCTCTCTCTCTCTCTCTCTCTATATATATATATATATATATTTATATATATATATATATATATATATATATATATATATATATATATATATATATATACGTTAATTTTGTTTGTTATTGTTACGGTCGATAGAGACATGTGAAGCATTAACCTAAATGCTATCAGAGCGTCACCTTCCTTACATTGTGGCGTACCTTATATTTTATTTCATTATTTAATTATATTTTTATATAATATTTATTAATTAATTAAGGAAGTTCAAATATATTGATGAGATGAACTTATAAACCAACATTTTTTTCAAAAGTGCTGTTCTAATGTTTATACAATTATATATATATATATATATATATATATATATATATATATATATATATATATGTAAAAATAAAAATGGAATAAAGAATAAGCAATTCAACAACTAACAAAAATAAACTCAAAAACTCATCTTGTAAAGTTCCACCGAGATATTTCGGCCGTAGATACGACCATTTTCGATCAGTTAATAAACTTTATTTCAAAACGGAAAAGTTTTCAAATTTATACAGAGAATGCGATTGGAAGAAAATGTCACGTGCAGAGAACCGATAGATTTAGGAATGACCTTTTCTTCTATGCATCTTTGCAAAAAATGACTTCTGTTTTTGTGAGATTGAGCCGCAACTTTGGTCTTTTTGTATCGTCGCATTGTTTTGTAAAATGTTGACTTATCCATTCCGACAGTATGGGAAAAAAGAAACAATGTTTCAGACAATATGTAAAAATAAAAATGGAATAAAGAATAAGCAATTCAACAACTAACAAAAATAAACTCAAAAACGCATCTTGTACATATTTTTTACATATTGTCTGAAACATTGTTTCTTTTTTCCCATATATATATATATATATATATATATATATATATATATATATATATATATATATATATATATATCTTCTTTGTGAGGTTCTAAAACCGTCGAGCAATCTTTCTGGTTTCAGGTGGAAATCCGTATAGTACTTCTCGAAAAAAATGGCCGAATTAAGAACTATCGGGGAAGTACTCTACGGATTGCCACCTGAAACCAGAAGGATAGCTCGACGGTTTGAGAACCTCACGAAGAAGATATACAAACGCGAAAGTTCTGTGACGTTCAACAACGCTTGCTTATATAATGACTTGCTGCCTAAGTATACAAATATATATATATATACATAGTAAGCAATGAAAATATATATGGCAATCAAGCTACACAGAGGCTCCCGCGTTTCATCCCTGGGGGGAATCTTCAGGCTAAATGCATTTTGCATTGCTTACTACCTAGCTCTACTTACGTATCAAGCACTGTTGAAGTAAATACTGAAAACTGATACATAAAAAATATCTTCTTATAATATTTTATGTGGATACATGAAGTACTATATATATATATATATATATATATATAGAGAGAGAGAGAGAGAGAGAGAGAGAGATAGATAGATAGATAGATATATATATATATAGAGAGAGAGAGAGAGAGAGATAAAGAGATAGATAGATAGATAGATATATAGATATAGATAAGAAAGAGATAAATAGATAGAGAGATAGGGTGTAATACGTGTGTAAAAATACACTTATGTCAAATAAGGTACACAGAAACGTTTATATTCCATTCTCAGAGGAAATATCAGGCTAATTGCGTGAATTTATATTTAACGCGTACTTTTACATGTCATTAGTTCTTACTCCAGTGATAAACCAATCAAATTCATTAGTTGTATTTCCTCTTTCCTTCCAATTTATTTCTATCGGGCATTTTACATTTGCATTACCAATGCCTATTGACGATGGAAGTAAATAAATAGGTAGGGAGGGTTCAATAAAACTAACTAATTCGATTTGTAAGTCACTGGAGTAAGAACTACTGGTATATAAATGTAAGAGTTAAATATAAATCCACGCAATTAGCCTGATTACTTCCTCTGGGAATGGAATATAAACTTTTATGTCCAACTTGCCAGAAACATTTTGTCGTACTACTACTACTACTACATATCTCTACTCACGTATTGAGCACTGTTGAAATAAATACTGAAATATATATATATACACGTAATATATTATATTATTTAGTAATATTAAAATATATATGTATATACATGAAATAGTGTCATATATATATATATATATATATATATATATATATATATATATATATATATAATGGCATGAAAGAGACAATATTTATTAATCATGATGAATTAAGAATTAAAAAGATGAAAGGGCAGCTGACCGGTTCCGTACCTCGCTGTGTGAGGCATATAATAAAACTGTAACTTCGATATATACACAGCGAATTATTGTTGATTATTTATCATAACTCGAATGTTTATTTTCAAAAACAAAACAAGAAAAAAGAAAACGATAAAAAAACTATTAAATATTTATAATATATATATTTACATACATGAAAGTATACATGAAAAGTATTTGTAGGGTTTAAATGTCAACGCTTCGTAAAATGTACGATCGATTTTTTTTTGTAAAATCGATTTTTTAAAGGACATATTTTTATTGACTTATCTTTGTAAAAATATAAATATTTTCTGACAAAAAGTCAATTAAGAAAACGCACAAAAAGTCGGGAGTAGACAATGGACGAAACAAAACTTTGAAGTTAACATAAAGTCCGTGCAACACTTAGTGGGGATAACGAGTAGATTAAGATATAAACATATATGAATGGGGATATGTAAAATCATATCTTATATAAATAATGATGATGTCTGACTGTCCGTCCGTCAATAACAATTTATCCGTAAATCACGATTTTTTAAACGTAATAAATACATTGCAAAATTTGTCTAATTTTGTAATATAAGAGATCTTACCTACTTTTAGATATTGAAGATATTACATTAATAGTAAACAATAAATTCCATACAAATTAAACGGATGTCATGACCGGAAATCGAAGATAGAAACATTGAGATGTTCAGTCTGAAATTCTACCAACTGAGCTATTTGGACTTTATATTGAATAGAGCCTAAATAGTTTACTTTACATAATACTTATAGCTTTGGCGTGACGTCATATATTTATGATTCACGTCATGTTTCAAAACATGCATTCACACAAAAGCGATAATAAGAATAAATAAATTAATGGGTAAACATTATCAATAGCGTGGTAAATTTATTTAATAGTTCGAAACGATTTATTTTTCTTTAACTACATATTTGTGCTAAAATCTAAGCTACATGTGAAGTATATTCCTTTGGAAATAGAGCACTATTAAAAAAAGTGATAACTTTTTTTAATAATAAAATAGAATTTATTTTTACTCTCATTTCATATGGACTCAATGGTGACTGAGGTTTGAAGTTTGATTCCTGTGACCGAAGAAATAGATAATAAACAATAACAAATATTTATTATTATTTGTCGCTCCTCGAAAAAGTAGAGCACTGTAAGTGTAGTATTAACACAGCATGACGTCACTAGCTTTAAATGCATCGTTCCTTCCATTGAAAAAGACGTAGAACGCTCCCAGACGTTATAGCCGCCGATAAAGTGTTAAAATTATCACAGTTTATTCGTTATTTAAAATTGTCCGTGTGGTTTAGGCGTCGGATTTGAGTTGCAAAATACTCGTAATCCGAGGTTTCGAATCGCATGACCGGTAGTGAATAGTCATATTTCTATGCTGATGAGTCCCGATTATTAAAAAGGACGAAACGAATACGTACATAGATAATAAACAATAACAAATATATATATATATATATATATATATATATATATATATATATATATATATATATATATATATATATATATATATATAGTATGTCAGGTTATATTGAAAAGAAATCAATCGCAAAAAAGTGAGAGTAAAATATAAATAATTTATTTTTAAAAAACTATACGTTACATGTTTCAGAGTCGTACCGTGGTTTCATCCAGATGGACTGGCTTTTGAAATTTAAAAAAACGTCTATCGCCCATAAGGGCTCGTCAGCTTTCAGAAATACATTTAGAACGCTGGGGCGTCCTTATGAGCGATAGACGCTTTTTTATTATTTAAAAAGCCAGTTCATCTGGATAAAACCGCGGTACGACTCTGAAATATGTAACGTATAGTTTTGTAACTAAATTATGCATATATATATATATATATATATATATATATATATATATATATATATATGTATATATATATATATACACTAATGATTATTTGTGAAGATAAAATATAGACGTACGTATATATTAAAAATAATATTTATTAAGAAATTTAAATTAATTAGTCAATCTCCCTGATGAAGCGAGCATTCTGGATGGGCAAATCAAAAAGTGTCCACTTAAATTAATTCGTAGCCTTCGAAATATAACAATCTTCAGAACCATACCCTTGTTCTTAATGATACATAGGATTTATTTCCCTCTCATTTCATGGGGATGACTCGGTAAAAGTGTTGTGATTTCGAGAGTCAATGGTCCGGAGTTCTAATCATGCGATCAGCGGAACATTTGTATATATAGTCACACAAGTGCTTCTTGGTAAAGATGAAACATACATCTGTTGAGGATACGTCCGTTACAATCAGTCCGACGACGGCTATATAAAAAAAACGGTTTTTATTCTAAGGTCATTTTTATTAAAAAATACTAGCAACCGAAAGACATTTAGGCAACATTAGAATAAAAGAATCTTTATTAAAAAAAAGTTAAATCCTAAAATAAACAACAGAGCGAAACTTAATTGCACATTTTTGGCAAAACCACGCACATCAGACAAAGATGCACATATGTGATAACTAAAGAATGACAGTCAGTACGAAACAATATATTAGTGTGTGCATGTGTGCCTGAATGTCAACGGACACGCATTGATGATAGGGTGTATTCTCTCACATGTACCTGGCGCCTGTGAAGTGCGCCGGAACGCAATACTGGGACCCACCTATGTAAGATGACAATAAAAATGTATATATGTATTAATATATATATATATATATATATATATATATATATATATATATATATAGTTTGAGTATCCGACAATTGTTTCAGAACCTCTTCGGCTCCTCCTCGAGGATATACTGATGAACAAAGATTAGTTCCGACAATACACAACCATAAAATACAAAAAAAAATACAAAAAAAACAAACAAACAGACAAATTACATTTTAAAATTTTCAGACGAGAAACCCTTTTGCATGAGATGACATTTTGCCAAGAAAGTCGGTCAGCTCAAACTATAAGAAAGACTGGCTAGAATCTTTCTTAACTACATACACACACACCCATACATACCCACCCTCACACATACACACACATACACGCATACACACCTACATACATATATAAATAAAAACATATATATATATATATATATATTTATTTTGCGTAATGTTTTAAGGGATTTCCATTTTTTATGTTATCTTTTTTTCTTACTAATCATGATGTTTATAAGCTGCTAAATAGAGTGTTATATACATTAAGACAATCGTTATTTATTAATTAATTAAAAAATCTTAATAAATATCAATCATATTTACCAACGAACTAAGTTGATCCAACAATAATATTATTACCTTAATTATTTATAAATATATATATATATATATAAATATATAATTGATAATAAAATGTATATATATATATATGTATGTATATGTGTGTATGTATATGTGTATACAACATAATAAATGAACAGACAATAAATAAAATAAATAAGCAATGAAGAAACAAACAACAATATATTTTTAAAATAAAGATAAATGATAAAAAAAAGAGTAAAATAGCTAACCTAAAGATGTAATGGTTGTTTGGCAACTTCATTTTAGGAGAGGCCACTTTAAATGACTCCGAGATCCATAGATATGAGTTGCGCCCCCTGCATCTGAATTACATATTATATATACGCTCACGTTCTGACAATAATTCAATAAAGTTGAATTAAATAAAAACACAAAACAATAATAAATAATATAACTATAATTGATAAAATATTAATACAATAGTCATATGCGAACAAACACACACACACACATATATATATATATATATATATATATATATATATATATATATATATATATATATATATATATATATGCGAGCTCACAATCTATTTCTGCGAGAATAATTTGCTATTTCTGCAGATCTAATGCAATAATCCTCATTCACTTCCGACTTGCGGGCAAAATACATCTCATCCGAAGTGTGCTCATATTTTTCTTCTCTTTCTGAAGATGAGGTATACCGCGAAACTTCAAAGAACTCAACAACACGGATATCATCCTAATTCGACACACTAAATTAGTAGATAAAATTGATCATCAAAAATTATTGAAACCTTTCAATGTTGTCATTTGTTCGATTTACTTCGCCTCGTATCCAATGGATGTCTACCAAACAGCATTGTCATAGCCTTCAAACACAACTTCTTACATACTAAGCGCTATGTATCAAGCTAACTACGACATACGTTCAATATATATATATATATATATATATATATATATATATATATATATATGTATATATATATATATATAGATATATATAAATATATATATATAATCCAATTAATTATATATATATATATATATATATATATATATATATATATATATATATTTATAGATATATATAAATATATATATATAATCAAATCAATTACATATATATATATATATATATATATATATATATATATATATATATAATCAAGGTAAAACATCCACAGGGTAGTAATCCAAAGAATTTCAACTGGGTTTATAAAAAGTGCTCACTATCAAATATAGCCTTTATATATGATTATTTTTATTTACACAGACATGTACAAAATCTGCGACACTGGCATGTCGATGTTATCGATCAACAGCTATTATAAATTGAGATCTCATCAGGCAGAGTTAGAATCCGATCTTAACCTTAGATCACATTTGGAAAGAAAGTTTTTTCCAAATATGATCTAAGGTTAAGATTAGCTTGATTAGATCTCAGTTTATATGCCAGTGTCGCAGATCTTGTACATGTGTAAATAAAAATAATCATATAAAAAAAAAAATATATATATATATATACATATATATATGTGTGTGTGTGTGTGTGTGTGTGTGTGTGTGTGTGTGTGTGGTGTTCGCTGAATCGTATCCAATCGTGTGTAACACTGATTATCTATTTTCCATATGATTCCATGTTAGAGTATGTGCGTGACATAATGAAATAAAATTCGGATTTTTTGATGAAAATAGAAATCAAAAACACATAAAATAATCGCTGCAATTTTCGAGTGGCTTCTTTTCGCATAAATGTAGTGTAATTTAATTTTTTCAAATTAGCGCGCAAAAGTATTTTCATGCGTAAACCACTTAGAATAATTATTTATATAAAAAATATTAAAAGCTTGAAAAAAGATAGATAGATAGATACGACTA
>OY744538.1:30281917-30341917 GCA_963556195.1 Sepiola atlantica | reverse complement strand
TTCCATAATAAATGCCAGTATACTGAAATCATATGCCCTTAATAGGGTTAAGATGAAAATTCATATACACTAAATGTACAAAAGCAAGGAAATTCCCAAATGTTTACACTTTTATTGTCATTAAGGGTATGCGAGCACAACAGAGCTATGTATTTTACTGGTAGGAATTTGTATTCAGCGCACCTCACACACTTCATCCACTCAGGCATAGAGATTTATACTGTAGTGATGTGATAATGAAATGGTTTGGTTGATATGTAGTCATACCCTTAATGACAACAAAAGTATAACAATTTGGGAATTTCCTTGCTTTTGTACATTTAGTGTATATGAATGTTCATCTTAACCCTATTAAGGGCATATGATTTCAGTATACTGGCATTTTTCATTGAATATATCTATATATATGAAAGATAATGAAGAGTTGCCTAAATGAATCGTGGACGAGTCCATTGTAGGTGGGACGTCGAGAAAGAAAGAAAAAAGGCGACTTGATAACTGTTAAAAAGTCGAAGGTTCCGCAGTACAAAAGGGGCTTGAAAAACGGCGGTTTTCAAAACGCGAAGAGCCGAAACGCTTTGTTATGGGAGTATCAATGTACCGGAAGAATGCGAGTTTACCGATATTTATGGCAATGATGAAGCTTTATTGGCTATGGTACCCAAGCCTGTCTTGCTGTTAGACTTTTGTGTCCACCGACTAAAAATTCGGCTGATAAGCAAGTTGGTACAGGAACGAATCCCCTGACTTTTACTTCACCAAATTGCTTGCATGAACAATTGCTTATGTTCACGCTCGGATAGACAATGCAGAGCAAATTGCTTTCCAATCGGATGTATATATGAACGAGTTTCTAGCGGAAACCAAGTCTGTGACCTCAGCAAGAAAAGACTTTCATGAGACAAAAGTATGTCAAAAGAGTGTTTAATATGTGTGCGTAGCCGGCGTAAACCATCCGGTAATGGCAAATAAAGAAAACCAAAGTTTTTTTCATATACGTTCTGTTCTTTGTCATTCTTGTTGGATCTTACCCTTAAACAACGGTTAATGCAACACACACACACACATATATACATATATATATATATATATATATATATATATATATATATATATATATATATATACTACTTTTTTTTACCACTATTATGTAAACACAGAAGGTTTATAGGATGAACTCTTATGAACAAAAACTCACAAGTATATATATATATATATATATATATATATATATATATATATATATATATATATATAAAATAAAGTATAATAACACGAAATTACATAATCATCGATGCAATAATTTATTTCAACCATGTGGTTTTTCAACCACCCGATCCAGACGATTACATTTTTGAAACTGAAAAAAAAATTAAATTCACACTCGATAATTCAGTTATAATTGGAGAGAGATGGGGTAACAACCTATTTAATACATATTTAGAGACAGGGGGAAATTTGAAGCATATTTAATCTTTAAGTATAAATTGAGAGGGGGAATTGCATAATTTATTACAGACAGTGAGGGGGAGGTCATATTTATAATGAGAAATTGTAAAATTGGGCATAGATGATGATGGAGGCTGTAGGAGGGTTTCATGTTTTTCAAAAGAATCGGGTCGTGTCAAAAATTAACATTAAATAATAACACTTATAGTAATGCATACTTATATATACATATGACATAAAAAAACAATATCACCCCTATAAATAGCCGAGCATAACTGACATTTACTGATAACCACCTCTTAGGGTTAGGGTTCAGGTTAATTCTAACTAGAAATATATCGGGGAAACCAATGGCAACAATAGAACTATCATAGTCATACAATATGCATGAATGAATACAATATGAATGAATGAATGAATACAATATGCATGAATGAATACAATATGAATGGATGAATACAATATGAATGAATGAATGACGTTTGACATTAGTTATACGTTCTAAAGTTCGACAGTAAGACTCTATGTTTGAATAAATGCAGAATTTAATTGTAAAATAATTCATTTACATTACATTAGTTTTCCTTCAAAATAAAGCATACTCATTTACTATTTCGTTGATTATTGATATAATCCCTTTACTTTTTATTAGTGAAAAATAGAATAAGCTTTCTTTTGTCGAATAGCTATGAAAGGGTCCACCAAAAGAAAAATAACGGAAAAGGGGTCCATGGGCGAAAAAATGTTGAGAACCCCTGAGCTAGACAAACGACCACTTAAAACTACCGCCATGAGCTTGCCACCCGGTTCCCCGGCTTTCGCTCCCCCAACCTTATCGCTGATGACTAATGATGCGTTAATGGAGTTTGGAGACGGTACCATGTCGGATACATGTTTCCCTCAAGAGAGTGAACATTTATTCGATTCAGTGAACGTCAAATAGGATTTTTCTGGAATATGAAAATTAAATGAAACGATGTATGGTTATATTGTGAGAGACGGAGTGTGAAATAGAGAGAAAATGATTGAACGAACGAGAGAAATAATTACTATGTAATAAAACAAGGGAGAAAGGTTGATATAGATAGAAAGAAGGGGCAGAGAGGGTGATAGAGAATGATTGAGTGTGAGTTAGTATGTGAAAAAAGAAAAGAGAGGGGGATAGGTGGAGAGAAAAGAAGAATATACAAAGAGATAGATAGAATACGAAAGAGAGAAAGAGAGAGAAAGGGAGTGTTAAAGAAGAGGCATAGAGAGAATAAGCAAAAGAGAATATATAAGCAGGAGAGAGTAATAAATTGAGATAGAATGCGAGAAAGAGAAAAAAGAGATGAATCACGACAGCGCGTGTAAGAGAGAGAAAATAAGAGAGATAGAGAAAGAACTAACTTAAGTCTTTCAAAGTCTCATCCTTCATCTCAGTCCCATGAGACCTCTCATCATAATCGGCGTATACAACATAAGGGGTAAGCAAAAATAGAGTGAATAAAAAAGAGCCTTATTTTATAAACATATCCGACGGAAAAAAGTGTTTTATTTTGGACAGTATGTCTGGGAATAAATTGGAAAGACAGATTTTTATCTCTAATATGGGTTGTTGTTGTTTATTCATGTTTTTTTCATTTTCTGAATTGTATTTTGGACATTTTCCCCAATAAAAAACAAAAATTAAGAAAGCCAATACACTTACGTTATTTTGAACATGGAACAGATCGATAAAAAGAACTATCAATATGATCGGTTTGTTTATCGGAAAATATCGATTAGCTTGCTCTCCACTTAAAGTACACCTTTTCTGACACCGATGTGACATATTGATATATATATATATATATATATATATATATATATATATATATATATATATATGTATATATATGTGTGTGTGTATGTGTGTTTGCATGTGGATGAAGTTGCATAATATATATATATAATTTCCCAATTTTACTTTCTTATATACTTTATTGAACTTCACTTCATTTTTTCATTTCATTTTATAGTATCCTAACATTGTCGTTATTACAAACAAAATTCTGATTCGATCCTAATATTGATCACTGCTACCATTGTTTACATTTTTATATTTTATTTTTTCATTAATGTATTTTTAGTCTAGGCATTTTTTTTGTTATGTAATTGCTCCACCTCGATTAAACCCGGATGTTCAATGCTCCGAATGTTTTGAATGTTTTTATTAATTAAGTCAATTCGCTGTCCTTCCTCTGCTTCGAAACCCCTTTTTCACCTGTGTTAAATTTTGGTACAGAAATCTCATTTTATTTCTAGAGACTTCTATATGTGATGTTATAAAAGGCGCTGACGAAGTGACGTTTTGATATCATCATAAATAATGTACAAGATATTGCCACAAAGTCTTGAAAACGATCGTACGTCAAATAGTGGTTGGTTTTCAATACTTGAAACAATGTTTAAATTTTATTCATCTCAACTAACATTGGTCTAGCCGCACGGAAGAGCTGTGATACAGCGAAACAGTCTGTATGTGGATGACTATATGAAGCTCCCTCTCTGGGTAGAGCTTATTTGTAAGGATATCGCAAACTGCCATTAGCTTTAAGACATAGCTCATTAAGTAAAACTAATTCGAGCTCCCGGCACTTGCAATGTTTACATTGATATATTACTTCAGTTAGTGTCATATGATAGCGTAGGGGTAGGAGCGCCGACTGTCAGCTAGACAGTTGAGTTTCAATCCCGGCTTGAGGCACTAACTGGTCTAGCCGCACTGAAGAGCTGCGAAACAGTATGTATGTGGATAACGAGATATATATATATATATATATATATATATATTGTGTATATACATTCTGCGTCTAGTAGTTTTGTTGTTCAATTTTAGTTTGTCATTCATATATATATATATATATATATATATATATATATATACGTCGCCTAGGAAGTAAAATAATGGCTGCTTTTTGATTCTTTAATTTTTTTACAAATTCTTTCAGAATGTATACTCCTATATTTTTGGTGATTCATTTCACTATCAACAAACACTCACTTGGATTTGAATACCTAAATCTCCCAGATAAGAACTTTTTAACAAATTAGATGCCTTTATAACCTTCAACACATCACTTACTACACTTGCTTCGTGTTTTAATCCTCAATTGTGATAAAACGAACTTTTCTTTGCTTCTTCAATGGTGATTATTTACTTTGCATATGTTGAGCGTTTTAAATTGTTTGTATTTTCATTTCTGTTATATTTTTATATTTTCAACAATTGTTATTACAGTAAATATTTTCAGAATTAGCTGTCGAATTTTCATCTGATGATAGGAGCATATCTTTGAAAATACATGGTCTGAAAAAAGAAAAAAAGTTGTTTTTATATTACCCTTGCTTGAAAAATTGATGATTTAATAAATATTGCATTCTATCCACTTGTTATTATCATCACTTTTACTTACACTATCTCGTATATCGAACTTTGACTATTCAAATGGGATTTAATATAAAGATATAATCATTATCTTTATTTTCACTATATTCATGTCCCTCACTTGAATAGAGTATAGGGGTTTCTATGGGCTTCATTTGTGGGTTTTCATATGAGAAAACAGTCCAATTCGAGATGTATACATCTTATCACAAATCAGGCATGCGTTATTGTTTGGCAATTGATTTTCGCGGGATACTATTCTTGCTGCTTTCAGTTCGTCAACGTGATGACGCCGTTCACTTTCAAATATTTCCACACTACTG
This sequence comes from Sepiola atlantica, assembly GCA_963556195.1. NCBI lineage: Eukaryota > Metazoa > Mollusca > Cephalopoda > Sepiida > Sepiolidae > Sepiola > Sepiola atlantica. Next base: position 30,336,736 of record OY744538.1, on the reverse strand, counting down.
CTTATTCTATCCATCCACTCAATTCTACCGTGTGCACTCGCTTCCCATCTTGTGTGATCCCTTCCACACCACTTTATATCCTCTTTCAAACAATCTTTGTACCGGTTCTGCTGTCTTCCAACCCTCCTAGCTCTTATATTCAGTTCGGAATATGATATATTTTCTTAGGATTTAGCTGGTCGCCCATTGTTACCACGTGATCAATCCATCTCAAACGAATTTTAACAATTAAACACTTTATACTAGAGCAACAAGATTCTTCCAGGACACTGATGTTGGTTCGACGATCTTACCAGTTATTTTTTTTATTCTTTGTAAAGGTCTTTGTTGCGGTTTTTTAGTGCTATAAAATGTAGACGGTATGTCGTCCAGGTCTCCGATGCATACAAAAGTGTTGGAAGGACAATGGCACGATACAGTAATATTTTAGTATCAAGCCTTACATGTTTATCATCAAAGACTCTGGAACGAAGTGTACCAGAAGCAGCACTTGCGCACCTAATATGATATTGGTGGCATTGGAAGCGAGGTGGCTACCCAGGTACCCGAGGCGATCCACGTTTTCTAGTTGGATATTAGAAGGGTTTATGTTGTTATCTTGAGATTGAAGCTTTTTTAACGTTAATCTTTAGTGCTAGTTTGGAGTATGCATCAGCAAAGACATTTATCGAGGCTTGTAACTCCTCTTCAGTCAGAGCACAAACCGCATTATCATCTGCATATTAAAGTTCGAAAAGAGAATCAATGTTTTTTTTTCTCTAGTTCTGGCCTTCAGACGTATCACATTGTAAACTTAACCATCCACTCTGTAGTTTATAGATATACAAGGTTGAAGTTTACTATCTATTATTACAATACACACGCAATAAAGATTGAAAAAAGTCGGTGCATCTATACATCCCTGTTTGACTCAATTTTTTTTACTTTCAATGGATCTGTAGAGCTGCCATTTGCGATTACCGTTATAGTCGTATCGTTGTGAAGAATTTTAATTACTTTGATGAACTTCTCCGGACAATCAGATTTTGATCAAATTTTCCAGAGAAGTTAATGGCTTACACTATCAAAGGTTTTTGTTAGATCGATGAAAGCAATATAGAGAGGTTGTTGTTGCTCTCGGCATCTTTCCGAAGCTGTTTTAGACTGAATAGCATGTCGTTGGTGCCACGAGCCGGTCGAAAGCAACATTGTAACTCGAGTAAACCAGACTCAGCGAGCGGTGTTAGTCTCTTTATTAAGATACGAGCTATTGCTAGTTGTGTAATACCTCTATAGTTTCCAGTTTTATCTCCCTTTATATCAGAAAATGGTTTTGATTAGACCATCCCTTCACTCAGTTGGTATTTCCTCTTGTACCCATATTTTGACCATAAGTTGATGCAGTTGTAAATACAGGAGTGGTCCACCCGACTTATAGACTTCGGCATGGATGTTGTCCATAACAGCAGACTTATTATTTTTCCAAGCAAAAACGGCAGTTTTTTCTTCTTTATGAGGAGAAATTCTTCTCAGTGAATCGTGCGGGATTTGATGTATCGCATTGTCATCGATGACTGGAACTCGGTTTAACACATCCTCAAAGTGTTCTTTCTATCGGGCTAAGATTTCTGGTCTACTTTTGAAAAATTCGAGAGACATCCTACTTCGCAAAGGAGCTAGGCCTTGTGTGCTATGTCCATAAAGAATTCTAGTTGCACTAAAGAAATTCTTCATGTCGTTTTTATCAATATAAAGTAGTATTTGTTCGTCCACCAGTTGTCTTTAATGGCTATTGTAGATGTTTGTTCTTTGGTGTTAAATTCTCTATGTTTTCTGTTTTTGGCTTCCGAGTCCGGGTCATTGAGATTTGACGTGAACGCTTTTCTTGTTTGCTCGATTAGATCTTTTATTTCTTTGTTATTTTCATCAAAACAGTATTGATTCTTATATTTCTTCAAGTCAATCGACTCCCCGCATGCGTCAGAAAAGTGCAGACTTCAGTTTTTGCCAATGTTCTCCAGAACTAACGGGAGGTTGGCCAGGTTGATTCTGAAGAAGTTATTGCTGTAGATGAATCTCGCAGCAATTCGACATTGGATTTTATCCTCTTAGGTGTATTCCCGTTTTTCTTCATACGCTGAAGCTTGATTTTCATTATTGAGAGAACTAAACGATCGTCTGTCCAGCAGTCCTCGGTGAGTAGAGCCGATTTTGTAATTAGAACAGTTGTCCTATCACGTGCGCGAATAAATATATAGTCTATAAAATGCCAATGTTTTGATCACGGATGTTAGCAAGTGGTCTTGCATTTGTATCTTTGTCTAAACGCGGCGTGTTAGTGACAATGAATCAGTATTCGGCATATTTTAAAAGTAAAATTGTTATATTCGAGTTTATTTTACCCACACCCTCTTTGCTAACGGTTCCTCTCCAAACCAACCCTCTCATTAAAATCACCAAGAAGAATGATTTTATCTTCAATAGGAACGGCGGAATACAGTATATCATATCATCGTAGAACGCCTCCATGGTTTGTTCATCGGCATCGAGTGTTGGAGCATATGAGCTGATTACTGAGGCACCAGAATTTCCACCAGTTTGAACTTTCAGGGTTATAAGGCGTTCGTTTATGCCAACTGGTAATTCAATGAGTCTAAACAGCAATGTGTTCTTTATAGCGGGTTGTTATCCTCGTAGCCCTTCCAGAAAATGTTGTGGCTACCATCTTCTTTACGCAGATGTGCTTCGTCTGAAAGGCTGGATTCTGAAAGTGTTGCAATATCGATGTCAAGTCTCTTGAGTTCCTGTGCGAAAAGAGCAATTCTTCTTTCGCGTCTTCTAGGGTTTAAGTTCAGTAGGGTACAGAAAATTCTGTGATGCCATATTTTACCGCCATTAAGGTGAAAGCCCCTAAAAGCGATATTCCAGGCAGGTTAAGGTAATGCAAACTATTTTAGGACACCTTTTCTAACCCCATTCCCATTCGGGGTGAGAAAAGTGGATCCTTGAAAAAGGATGTTTAGTCACGATGACACTACAGAATCACTCTTATGTATCGGGTCCAAAAGCGAAGCGACTGAACAAAACATCCGCCGATGGACGTGCCGGTTGAACACTAAAAACTTCCAGATATCACAATCATGTCCTCACTGTGTTCTTTAGCTTGCTGCCAGAGTTTCTTTCTAGTCTTCTCTCCAATCCTTTGTCCAACGATTAGTGTCCCTGAAAACGGTTATGCGGTGATTTGTTTAACATGGATAGGTCGATGCACAACAACAGACCCATCATCTTGGTCAGGCAAGTGTACGTTTAGTGGACAGTTCGCTGCGACCCAGTATGGCTCAGCTATACTAAAGTCATCCATACCCCGCATACCATCGGAAAATCCAACGAAACTGATTTCCTTTTGAATATTTACTTTTTGTAGTCCACTGCTGATGGACGCGTTTCGTAGATTGATCAATCCGCTTTCTTTTCCTTTTCCTTTGTTTTTGAAAATGAAAAAAACTTGAAAATCTTGGCACCTTTAAACAATTGAACGAAATATTATTTGCTTTTGAATATTTGCATATTTCACACACACACACACACACACACACACATATGAATATCCAGTGTAGCAGCAAGTCCTGGGAGCATATACCAGACAGAACAGTTGGAAATACTTTATACACCATCCACTATGACTATGCAATCCCTACAGCTACATATCTATAAAACGGAGCTGTTAAACCTAACATCGTAATATGGGACAAATTTCCCTAGTTGAAGTCAGTGTCCCTAATGATGCAGGATTGAACAGAGCAGAAAGGGAACAGATTACGAAATTCCAAGGTGTTATGTACGACATGAAAAGAAACTGGAATCTTGGGAAAATCTCCATCATACCAGTAATTCTAAGAGCAAGAGGACTAATGAAAAAGAATTTCAAGAGCTATATGACGAGTATACCCGGTGAACCGAGTGCAAGAGAAATACACTTAACTGCACTTAAAGGGACGGTTAGAATCTTAAAACGATCTCTAGGCTGGAGTGTCTTAAATAGCCGGTGAATGTCTGCGATTCGGTAGGATGCCCCATCTCCAGCAAAAACAGAAAGATAAGAAAAATTAAAAAAATAAATAAATATATATATATATATATATATATATATATATATATATATATTCCGTGTCTATTAGTTTTGCTAGTCATTTACTAAGATTCTAATAAAATTACGGAAGTCAAGGTATAAGTTAAATTATATTTTTCTAAAAGTAAATTGTTGCCTTAAAATTACGCATGCTTATACGCGCATATATTACTTAGTTTTCGGATATATTGTTGTGTGAATGATATGACATTTTAAGTGTTCTAATTAACATCAATTCGCATTTAACTATCATCGTCAGCCATCTGAACTAAATGTCTATCTATCATTCCCATTGTTTTCAAGCGTATGTTGTTTAATATCCGCTCTTATTTCATAAGTTATCACTTCAGCTTCCATCACTTCATCTCCATGTTTATTATCAGTCAAGCGTAATAAAGAAAGGAAAACAATAAAAAGATTGGAATAGTTCATTGTAAACAACAGAGGGTATCACCATGAGTACTCATACTACTTAAACCGTCAGTACAGAGACAAAGAGAGAAAAAGAACAGAAAGAGACAAATTTGAGAGTTTCTCATTTTATTTGTAATACTAAATTGGTTTTACAAATGCATTTTCCTTGGACGATATATCGATGTCAAATCAAACATTTGTACTAAAATAAGGGGTGCTTCTGCAGTTTACGGACTGTGCTATATCTTATGTAAGAATAGTTAACAAAGTCCCCTCCCCATGTTAAGAATGGGTTTCTAAATAATAACGTTATTATTTCAGCACGTGTGTAAACTAATGCTTGCGTTCAGTTTTCAAAATCAACTGAAGTATCTATACCATTGCCACTAACACACTATTTGGGCCTGCTTGCTAAGCTTTGAGACTATCATTACAAAACAGCATATTCGGTGCTCAAGTCACATAGTGTGCTTTATCGGCAAATGGCTCTCTTAACAAGAACCATGTGGTGAGTATGTAAAATGCAAGCGCACACAGTGCAAGTCTTAAAAATACTTTTTTCCAGTCTGACTTAAAGAGACCATGATGAATGTCACCATTACTATATACACATCGGTATACATTACCACATATAAGAAATAATAGAGACATATAGTTGCTACCGATATCAAGATTTCTGAAAACAACTAAAAAACTTCTTCTTCTTCTTTCGTGTGAATCAGATGATTCTGGTGTTGGCATTAGTTTCCCCGATGTTTTTCTAGTTAGAAATCTTTCTGGAAAGACATCGGGTACTTACGGGAAGGACCACAAGAAGGTTGCCAACATCCCTAAGAGACAGTGGTACTGTGGAACCGACTGGATTCGAACTTGGAACACCCAGGTCTTCAGTCCGTGTCGATATCCACTAAAAAACTAATGAACTGAAATACTCAGTCAAATAACCTACAAACACGTCCAAACATATATATTTTGCAAAAAAATATATATGAGAATTCTATGAAGTCCGCGTGGTTTTAAAAATATTTTTAACTTAAAAACTCTGAGAAAAAAAAGAATTGCATATTCTTGTCGAAGAGCTTCGTTACATGATTGATAACAGAACTTCTGCCTTGGTTGTTCTGCTGTGTAAACACAAGTGTCGATTAGCAAGTTATACTGAAGTACATGCTAAAGGCATTCTCATGGCTGTATTATTTTTTGCAGGGAGGTTTCACAGCCTTACAACATACAACGCCTGGTATCTACACAGGGTAATCCATTTGCTACCGTCCAGACTCAACCTCGTTTAACTTTGGTTATCTAACGAGATGGTTTGGTTTGGTTTGGTTGGGTTTGATTGGGTTGGTTTGGTTGGGTTGGGTTTGTTTTACGGCATATATATCATCTGTGGGTGATTTAATGTCGAATAAAGTTGTCAAATATAATTCTATATGTAGGATAATTATCTATATACCTTAAATACATTACTCTTTGAAGACATTATCCTTTGAAGACATTACACTTCGAAGACATTTTTCTTTGGAGATATTACTATTTGACGATATTATTCTTTGAAGATATTACTCATTGAAGACATTACTCTCTACAGATATTACTGTTTAAAGACATTACTTTTTGAAGGCAGTATTATTGTAATTTATTACTCTTTGAAGACATTTCTTTTTATAGACGTTACTCTTTGAAGATATTACTTTTTGAAAACATTACTCTTTGAAGATTTTACTCTTTGAAGATATACTTTGAAGACATTATTCGTTGAATATATTACTCTTTGAAGGCAGCATTCTTTCAAGATATTACTCTTTGAAGACAGTACTCTTTGAAGACATTACTCTTTAAATACATTACAATTCGAGAATAACTACACCAAAGCTGGTAAAGACTCCTACAATACTACTATCAACCAATAGCTCTATACCACTAGTTATGAGTTTGAAATATAGTTGTCAAATATAATTCCATACGTAGGGTAATTATTTATATTCCTACGATACATTGCTCTTAAATAACCAGAATACATTGCTCTTAAATAACCAGAATACATTGCTCTTAAATAACCAGAATACATTGCTCTTTGATAACGAGATGATGTGTATTGAACAATAAATAATATTATTAATCTGTTGAACATATTTCAAGCTTAAGATGTTCTCGCTTTTAAATAATTGATTATTAATGATACGCTCAACCATTTGCATGTTCGTACGTACGTTATCACGCTCCACCTTTTTAAACATGAGGTCGTCCGATTAGAAAAGATGGCGATTTTTATTTGATCTGATGTCGCCAAGGTAAACAATTCCGACTTTACCCATTCTAAAATTATTTGTTCGAAAATGTAGTAATGACTTATCCGTCGACTAAAACAGTATAATTTTACATGAATACATTTAAAAATGCAACATTCGTGTTCGTGATCTGAAAATATTTAGTTGACAATGTATTTTGTGGTAGGAACACAGACTATTTATTATTTCAAACCGAATTAACTTGCTACAATTTTAAATAAATAAAGCAAGAAAGAAAAGACATATACGTTGTATTTACATAAATAATATTTAGCTGACATTGTCATTTTATTTTGCGGAAGAAGAAAGAGCCATTACTTCTTTTAAGTATTGACCCTAACAGACATTTATTATTTCAAAAAGAAATATAATGCTTAACAGTAAATTATTGAGATCGATGTGAAAAGCACCGTGGAATTTCTACGGTCCACCTAGTAGATTATTAATCGCTTAACTTATTCGTAATCTTTTTTTCTTAAAAACTCAAATAAGTATCCTTTTAAAAGAATTTTTATTAATTAATTAACCAGAAATGAAAGTGAAGTTCATATTTTATATGATACTATTGTAGACACGTGACCTACACGTGATAGTATCGTGATCCGTGGGAGTGTATCTTGGCGTGTCTGCGCTGTAGGGGCGTCTCTCGTGACAAATAGGCACCGACAGAAATATTCCAGGGTGGTAACTTATCGTCCTGGGAACAGTTCCACCAGCTATTGAAGGCTAAGAACGTCACATCTCCGTTTCGAGCAGCGGTTAACCATTGTTTCTTTTTATTTGAGCCCACACTGTTTAACATCTTTAAACGTGGTGGTCTGTTTCTGTCCAAACAGGTTATACACTCATTGTATGGCGTCATTAATTCATTATCGAGAATTAATTATCTTGGCTTATCGGGAGATGAACGATAGCAGCTGAAATTTGAATACTTAGTAAAATAAAGTGAACAAACCATTTTCTAAGAAAAGTAGAATTTACTTTTTCTTTATTTCAACAAACATAAAACTCGTTTCACCGACGCAAATCTCCGAGACTGTTTGTTTTTCCCTCGAGGGGACAAAAAGAGAAAGAGAGAGCGAAAGCGTAAAAGAATTCAAGAAAAAGAATGCGATAAAAAATCACCAAATAGAAAGAGAGGTTAAAGAGAGTAAATAACTAAAGTTTTTTGTTGTATTCTATCAACAGGCCCACATCCACACCCCTTCGCCGGTGCCAGGTGCAGATGTTTTGGACTCTTAACATTTTGAGGCGTTCAACAGCCCTGGGTGTTATAAACAACTGTAATTTCGAGGTCAGTAGAAAGTTGATTGGCGACACACTGCTGTTTATGGCGTATGTAGCGACGTATTTAGCTACTTGCTTCCTCACGAGAGAAAAGTCACACACAAGGTCGGCCTTTAATGTGTAGAAATCAAGCCCCGCAGAAAAAAGCGCTAATCGTTGTACTACATTGGTTGGCTTGACTGCCATTGCTGTCCAAAGAAGTCTCTATTTTCTTGCCTCCTTACAACGACAGAGTTAGACACAATCTCGCTAATAAATATGAAGAAAATCCAACTCCCCAAACCGGTGCAATCTGGTCCAATTACCTCAGTATAGAAGGGTAGACTAAGGACAGAACAGATACTACACTTTGATCGCAACCCAAATGCCTAAAAGAAGTCATTACAAGGGAGTAGCAATACAAGAGAATCCTATATCTGTATCTGTATATGTTTCACGTAATTTGTTCCAACACTCATTTACTGCGTGACTCCTGTCACAATGGAAACGAGCCGGTCCATGGACAGAGTTTCTATCCAAGAACTCCGCATTTATGTAACACGTTACCACGGGACTGCGTCCCTGTAGATAACAACGTGGTCGTCTTCAAATTCAATGCCCCCAAATACTTTCTAACGCCACTCATCAATTTAATACTCTCATAATATTCTTTATTATTCTTTAATATATTCTTTAATATATTCTTTAATATATTCTTTAATAATAATAATAAATAATAATAAATTCTTTAATATATTCTTTAATATTCTCATAATATTCTTTATTATTCAACTGATAATCCATCCATCCTGTTAACACTTATTGTGGAATGGCTTTTGGCCTTGATAAGCAGTGACCATTAGTTAGCAAAAAAATGTATGAATAGCAATATTTTTCCTATCAGTTGACGGTTGATTTTTCTTTAGATTATATTTGAAATTAGATTATACTTTAGATTATATTTGAAATTTCTTTAGATTATTAGATTAAAAAAACTAATTAAATAGATTAAATAATTAAATAGATTAAATAATTAAATAGATTAAATAATTAAATAGATTAAAAAATTAGATTATACTTTAGATTATATTTGAAATTTCTTTAGATTATATTTGAAATGAGATGACAATGGAAATATAATGCATCCTTAAGTGAAGTCTTAAAGACTCGATCGATTTTATATGCAGTTTTTTTTTATATTAATAAATAATATTGCTTATCAGCCCTTCAGCTGTAGCTCATATCAAGGTCGCCTTTGCATCATATGTTCGCTGTGGCAAAAAATGAAAACAGAAAGCGCTTACCTCTGGTCGCCATTACCGTACCATAATCATGAAGTAAGATTAAGTATTCGTTGACTTACCTGAAAAACAAAATATACATTTGTTAGGAAGTTCAATTATTTTTAATGCTCTAAATCATATACTCAAAACTACACACACATATGGACATAAATATTTGTCAATGCATTTGTATGTATATACATCCACTGGATTGTATGTGTATGTATCTCAATTTATATAAAATTAGGTATGTGTATATGTTTATGTATTTGTAAGTATTATATCATTATAAATTTTGAGGCACAACTGCTAGGCGTAAGGGATCGTAATGGTAGTTTGTTTAATTCGTTGTTTATGCTAAAGAGAGTAAAAATAGAATGGAAGCCCTTCGTTAAAATTCAGATACCTTCGATTTTTGTGAAATATTAAGAATTGGTATTCAATAAACATTAATAAATAATATATATATAAGATTGTGTATATATATATATATATATATATATATATATATATATATATATATATATATATATATATAAAATATGAAACTAAAGTATACTTTTAGTAGATAGAACCTATAGTGAAATGGTTTCAGCTCAATATACGAGATAAGTTGGCAGTGGAAAAGCCAAAATTCAAAATCTTTAAAATATTACTTAATTGAATTTTTGCTTTTCCAATGCCAACTAATCCATCTATGTAATTCCTCTGATGATAAGATGTTAATCTTTGAAAAGCCTTGGCTTATGGAAAGAATAACAAACATGTTTTTACCGAGTACACCTTGCATTGAACAATCGAAGGAGAAATAGATTTGTCATTCGTACATGTTTATCGCTCTTCTTTCATTTATCTTTATATATATATATATATATATATATATATATATATATATATATATGCATATACTTTGATTTTATTTTATTTCAGTAAGTTCTCAAAAATCAAAGACCCATTTCTGGGGTTAACACTTGATTCTACATAAAATATATAGATATCTGGGTCTTCAATCACGATTATCTTCTGCCCCTCAAACGTTGAGTTGATGAAGCAGTGAAGAACACTAATTGTCCTCTCCCCTAAATCCGCCACTTAATCATGTTATATGTTATCTTTATTGTAGCCTTTTCTGATTGTTGCTGAATTTCAGGACAAGAATTAATCTCGTATGATGTAGTATCTTACAAAGTATTGTTACGTCACTAGGAGAAGGTGTACTATTCATCGTATTAGCCAATGTATAACCGTGTCGAGGCGATCTTATTTGAGTTTCGAATACTATGTTATTTTGAATATTTAGTCAGAGTTTACTTGTAGGATAAAGTATCCTCATGTCAATTTGTCCTGACAAAGATTGTGCACAGAGACTGAAGACATTCGAAGATGATTTCTAGTAGGTAATTCCAGTTTCTGTGGATTGTAGAATGCCATATCGATGCGTGTGTTGAAAACAAAAGTGAACCCGGTACAAACTGTTAAGAAAGAAGTATAATTTTATAAATAATATTTCGAAGTGAAAACCCATCATCAAGTTGAGGCAAGGTGGTTTTGTCACTTTTTTGTTTCGCTTCTCTGTATCTATTTTTTCTGTATATTCGTTTTTATATTCCGCATTTCCAGAGCTGAAATCTACCCTTCTTATAAAATCCTTAATTTAAGGTTTAGTTCATAAAACAAATTTTTAAAACCTGGTTCGTGAACCCTTTTTTTAAGTTTATTTAATAAAATCTTTATTTAAAGCTTGGTTTATGAAAACCTTATTTAAAGATAAGAGATGCGAATCCAATTGTACATCAATCGTTTAGTAGATCATTTATACATTATATTGATCACGAGGCTGGTGCGGCAGATGTATTAACTGCTAAAAGGAGTGACACTATAGTACAAATTGATATGCGATTTACAATGGTAAATATACCGTACAATTACCTAAATGATAGTATGACGAACGTAGAATTAGAATCTTACTTAAGTGTAGCCAAATACTTTAGAGTGAAAAGTTGTGGTTTTAAGATCACGAATATTGTACCTATAACAGATGAGTTGGGGCAAGTTCAAAATACGACTGTTACTAAACTACGTTTAATACACGACCTTGGGTGACTGCTTACGTGGACTCTAAATATGCTGTATCCCAACAAAGAGATTGTTGGGATTAAAATATTCCTGTAAATAAAGTTCAATTCTCGCACGTGAGAATGGGGAAACAATGTGCAGACAAATCATCAAAAGAGAGATATAGGACAAAAGCCTGAGAGAAAGAAACACAAAACACCAGAATGTAGTTTAATAGCAATTTTACTAAGAAAAGGAACGGTGCAGTCATAGAATATTTACAAGCAGAGTTTTCAAAGTTCAGTTAGGCATAGTGAATTTGAGAAGGGGGTTTGCGAAAACGTGATTCGCGAGAACTTATCTGTATAGAGTGCGGGAGGTCATTCTCTGTGACTGCCGTCGTGGGCTGTTGTCACTGTGGATGCCAGCCGATCTATTGCTGACTTGAGCGGAGTCGTCGAAAAAAAGGGGGCGGGAAGACGTGTGCAAGGGTTTTTAAGGGCTGGCTCACGTGACACCTAAGGGAATAGGGCTTGCAATGCCTAACAGCCAATCCGTGAGGGGGGCTTAAATAAATTCCAACAGGATGTTAGTAGTAGTTTACCTAATAAGGGATTTACTGTAAATATTCCTGCTTAACGTGCTGAAGGACGTTCGGGTAATTGTGTAGTTTTCAGGGAACTACCATATATTGACTGTTGTTCATGAATTTAATATTCAGACGTTGGTTCATGTAATTCTTATTTAAAGTTTGCTTCATGAAACCTGTTTTTTTTATTCAAAACGGCATCATCTCCCCTGACCGGGATATCAATCACTAGAGGTCGCTTGTGATATATTCCCTAGAAACGCATAAGTTATTTTGTTTAGAATATTTTGATCAATTTAATACGATGTATACGATTAACATGTTATTAATGGGTGTGTCCTGTGCAGTTTTAGGGGGTCCACTCTATCAAGCTCTGCCTCCTTTCTTTGTGAAGGAGTAAGTTTATTGCTTACTGCCTGAGGCGCCCCTACCGGGGAATGCCGACGGGGCTGCCCAGGCAATTTTTAATGTCCAGAGTGCTCAACTTCTCGGGCGTTGGTTTTTCTAATCCCACTTTCCCGACCTTGTGTCACATCCTACGTTGTGGGATGTAGATGAACATATCTATCTTCATGACTTTGAAATGTTAGTAGTTTAAACAGATTCAGTCTGTGATTCTATAGCATCAATGACTGAATCGATATTTCAAAGAACGTGTAATTATTTTAATGATTTTTTAAATACTACTTGCACCTTATTTCATAATAGATTCCACGTTATTTAATAAAAAAAAGAAATACATAATCATACTTTATCTTTGAAACCGTGAAAAGATCTTTAAGCTAACTAATAATAGACAAACACGATTTACGACGAGTAGACCAGCATAAACTTCACAAAGCTGATGAGTTTTCCCGAACATTATACATTTACACTTGAGTCAACGCAACAGACAAACACAAGAAGATACATCTTCGTTTGATAGAACGCATTCCTTTTTGTTTGTATGAAATTGTTTATTCTATTTAATAGGCTTAACATGATTACGAATTTTTTTTAATCTCATAAACAAAGCTATAACATCACTGATCAAAAGAAGTCCTAACATCATAGGCCCAGATCAAGTGACTCTCGTTTTGAACAAGGACAGAGTATTAAAACGTTAGAGATCAAAAACAACACTCAAAGGCAAAGCCTACATTAAAATGTCTGTTTACAGAGGTTTACGTTGAATTTGATTTGAGAGCTCTTCTTTCTGTTGTGTCCATCAGCAAATTGTAACATATATATATATATATATATATATATATATATATATATATATTAAGTCATATAGTCTGTTTTTTTTTAATTTCACTGGCGATAGTAACAGCGTTGTTTTAGTGTTTTCCACTTTCTAAGCGGTAAAACGTACGCATAATATTGCATTAAGTCGCCCTTAATAGGGCGTTATATTATTTTTATTATATATATATATATATATATTTCTTAATTCATTTTACGTAATAACATAATCCATGGACACGTGTTTCTGGCTATCAGACAAGGATCAAACCCTCGATTACATTGTATGTAGTCTGAAGTTTTATCTCTGGACCATGACACCATGCCCGAAATATGTACGATTTTTTTATCATAAAATACAAAAAAAAAACGCTGTTACTATACATATTCCGGGCAAGGTGTCATGGTCCGAGAATAAAACTTCAGACTAGAGATAATATAATCGAGGGTTCAAACTTTGTCTAGGTTAGCTATGCTGATGATGATGACAGCTAATAGCCAGAAACACGTGTCCATAGATTACTTTTATATACATAAACATTAATTAATATATATATATATATATATATATATATATATATATATATAAAATGACAAACGAAAAGCCAAAAACTATATTATTGATGGATCCATCAACGTTTCGTCTTTATTATAAGACTTCCTCAGGATGAAGGAAAATGAAGAAAAATCATACAAGCATCAATTTGATTTGCCTGAAACCGGCGAGTTTCAGCTGCTTAGTGAATAAAATAAAAATTTTAAAAAGTAAGAAGGGCAAAAAAGCTGCCCGTCAGCAGCAGCAGTCTATAGAGGTTTTATGAGGGGAGAGGGATGTTCTAGTTTTAAATGACTTATTTGCTTCAGCCTTGAAGGAAAGACCTTAGTTCAGATTTTCGCCCTCTTCCATCATCGACCCCTACGTTCGTTAGACACGATAACTCAGACAAAACCTTTCTTTCAAGGCTGAAGCATTAAACTCAATTTAAACTAGCACATCCTTCCTCCTAAAAACTCTATAGACTGCTGCTGCTGACACGCAACGATGTTTTATCTTTGATTTTTCTTTTACTTACAAACAAGCCATATTCAGGCAAATCAAATTGATGCAGGTATGATTTTTCTTCGTTTTTCTTCATTTTGAGGAAGTGTTACTATTAAGACGAAACGTTGATAAATACATAAATAATATATTTTCTTTGCATACAACTAAATCAAACTCAATATTGCCCACAGTACAACCCCATACGCCTAGCAGTTATCTTTTATAATTCATAATGATCGGTTCATTATGTTATGAGTGAATTATGTACATATACATAGTTTGTATATAGAGAGAAAGATATAGATCGAAATGCGAACACCCATTTGGATGTAAGCAGTATAAAACCGTTTCTGCTATAATCCTGATTTTAAATATGTGTAACTATCTATACTTGCATCACATTACAGCTAAGTTGGACATGGTGTCAGTTTAGAAGAAAGTGGATAATACATATTGCCCAAGTAGAAGGAACGGAGTAATGACTGGGAGGATAGGCTGCTAGAACTTAACTGAACAATAACCCATAGAGTGGCAATGCACATTTGTTATTAGATATTTTGCTAGACTAAGTGTTATATAGTGAGGGAGCCAGAGAGCGAGAGAGCGCGCGAGAGAGAGAGAGAGAGAGAGAGAGAGAGAGAGACCCAAAAGGGAGATTACGCCTTTAAAGATGGTAAGAGTATGAATTTACTCCTCTCCAGGAGTTAGGCACAAGGCCAGTTTTTTTATCTTACTCTGACAAGTAAGATGTGACCCAAGGTCGGGTCGGGAAAGTGGAGTTTAAAAATTGCCTGGACAGCCCCGTCGGCATTCCCCGGTAGGGGCGCCTCAGGCAGTAAGCAATAAACTTACTCCTCCCCAAAGAGGGGAGGCGAAGCCTGGGAGGGTGGACCTCCTAGAACTGCACAGGACAGACCCATAGACCGGCGTAAATAAAGCCCCGAAGGCCAAGATAATACCAGTCTATGGGGTGCAGTATCTATCGGAACAGATACTACACTTTAATCTTAGCCAAAAGGCCAAGTTATTTAACACCTACACACAATAGGAGTATGTGACACAAGGTCGGAAAGTGGGATTTGAAAAGCCAGTGCCCGAGAAGGTGAGCACTCTGGCCATTAAAAATTGCCTGGGCAGTCCCGTCGGCATTCCCCGGTAGGGGCGCCTCAGGCAGTAAGCTATAAACTTACTCCTCCCCAAAGAGGGGAGGCGAAGCCTGGGAGGGTGAACCTCCTAGAACTGCACAGGACAAACCCATAGACCGGCGTAATCAAGCCCCGAAGGCCAAGACGATACCAGTCTATGGGGTGTAGTATCCATCGGAACAGATACTACACTTTGATCTTAGCCAAAAGGCCAAGGAGTAGATAAGAGTAGCAGGGAAATCGGAAATAATGTCACTTCTATTTCAGGCTGTTTCTTCCTTTCTGTTCCTTACGACCCAAGAGAAAGCAGGTGCGAAGCGGTGCGAAGCGGTGCGAAGCGGTGCTCCGCAATGGATAGCACGCAGTGGCGCACATGGCCTGATAACTTCCCCAGTAGTTAATTTCCACTCTCTCCCTCTCTCCCCTCTCTCTCTCTCTCTCTGTATCTCTCTCCCCTTCTCTCGTGCAAGCGAACCCAAAACGTGCCATATGTTTTATGTTTAAGTTAAACTTTCTGAAACCCATCCACGGCGTTCGCGTACTTTTGTCATGACGGCGATGGTGATGATGACAACAGCTACGACGAAGAGCCTTCGCAACAAGTGGTGGTGGTGATGGTGGTGGTGGAAGCCTCGGTCACGGCGAGGCAAACCGCTACCCACGTGCGTTTGTCACAGTGGCGCCTAGCGAAGGTATACCCGAGAAGGTAAGCGAATATTTAACATAAGAAAATTGTATCATGACGATCGAACGTATACTAAACTCCCCCCAAAGAAGGGTGGTAATACCTAGGAAGATAGTTTCATAAAAATATAACAGATACTACACTACTAACCTCCACTAAAAGCGATGGAGTTGTGCTTTAAGGGATAGTCTCATGAAAATAGAAAATATACAACATTACTTCTTCCAAAAAAAACTTAGGAGATAATGCCTCGGAGTGTGATATTATGTACACAGAATAGATGCTATAATACCCCTTGCATTAATCAGTAAAAGATTACACAATAGTGCATTAACACAAGTAATAGTATAGTTTCAGATTCAGACAGACGGATAGCAAATCGCCATTAGAAAAGGTTATTTTCTATGGTTTTAACAATGAGTTCTAAAGACTTCACGTAGCAAATACTGATGGCCTCTCTCTATATATCGTCATTACTACGACTTCTCACGCGGCTCGTTAACAAAACGAAATAAGGGCGAAATGCGCACGTGTTTCTTGTAATAGCACCGCGGCTGATTACCTTTCTCTTAGGATATCGTAGCTAATCGAATTGAAAACCTCGATAGGCCGAAAGGATGAGAGCCAATCGCGTATTATTTCCCTTGCGTGCACACAGTAACGCAACTTGTCAAAGGAAAAAAGGAGGAAACACGATAAGGGGGGGGAAGAATGACATTACTTGTGCTCAAACAATTGCCTCGGAACATTTTTGATGCTTCGACATTAAATGAATGCAATCACTTACTACACATTGAATAATCCAGTTAAAGTCGACTTTACTGGATCTATAGCATAGAGAGAAACCGAGAAATTGACAGACGTGCATGCAGACAGAACGGCAAAACGACAGGTAAATATGAACGCAGAGGACATAGAGGGATTTAGTGACGATATATCTGCAATGGGTTTCAGCCTTTTGGTAGAATAGGCTCACATATATGCGATAGCAACTTATCTAAATGAAGGAAAACTCTGCTCTAAAATCTCCGGTACGTTGTGACAATACCCATCATAGTCATGGGGTTCGTGAATAAACTGTGATGTAATACTCAGAGCTATAGTCTTAAAAACAATCCAACGTTATAGAAACTCCTGTGACAGCGTGTGTCAACGTTTGCCTTTCCAGTGTACAATTCCTGCAACGTGTAAAGGGGGATGTCTGCTGCATGGGTTAGAGTTACGGTTAGGGTTAGGGTTAGAGTCTGCCATCAATACTTTCTTACACAGGCTATGTCGCTTTATACGCAACTCCATATTCTTCCAAGACTGATAAATACTCGTCTCAGGATGGGTAAAATAAATTCCTCTAACCGAACAGTGTTTCACCACATTTATGTCGCCTTACGAAGAGTAAAATCAAAATGTAATTATGCTAAATATCATGTCTACAATTATCATTCGTATTTTGTTCAAAATGCAAATCTGAAATATTTAAATTTTCAAATGAGAGATTGTGCCTATATTATGCTCAGTAAATATCCTGTAAAATACTATAAAGAAACTGAAATTTATGATTTATTGATTGATATCTTATGACTATTGTTGAGATTTTGCAAAAATCGAAGGTATCCCCTTTTTCCTCTTAGAATAAAAATAAATCAAACTAGCCCACACTTAAACCCGTTATGCTTAACAGCAGTGTGCTAAACTTCGTTATGATCGGTTAATTAGTTTATGAGTGAATTATGTACATACATGTATATACACATATAAAATACCTAACTTTATAATACAGAGATATATACATCTGCATTTAGATAGATAGATAGATAGATAGATAAATAGCCATAATACATACATACATATATACATACATAGATACATACATAGATAAATACATACATACATACATACATACATACATACATACATACATACATATGTGTAATAATGCAGTTATATGTGCGAAGTTTCAATGTATGCATCATTACTGTTTCTCCGGTACGAAAAAAAGAAATGCAGAGTTAGAATGAATGTCATCTTCATTTTTGATAGTGTGAATGGCCAATGTTAAAATCCGGTTTGTTTGGAGGAAAGAGTCAAATTATGTGATGTTTTTTATCTACTCGAGATGTTTCAATTCCATTGGTTACGTGCAATATTCGTTCTATTTTTCTAGTTAACTTTACGTAATGTTATTCTATTTCAGCTTAGCTATGACTAGTCGACATCTTGTTTTTATATGGGTTGGCTTCCGCACTCGAGGATTTTATTAATAGTTCATCTGTTTTCACCAGTGTCATCCTTTGTATGAAGTCAAGCCTTCTGCTGGTTCCGACTCTTCCTAATCTTTTATCCAGGATTTTCGAATTTGTTATTGCCATTATTGGTATTACAGCTGTTGTTTTATTCCAGTGTTCCATATTCCATTCGGTTCTCTGGAAAACTCCATGTATTTACTTAGTTTGTTTCTACTTCCTCGATCTTCACTCTGTGATCTGCTGGTAAGACGATATTTTCTGTTTGGCATGTTTTTTTTTTCATTTTTGCACGTCTGGTCTTCTTGCGTGAATGAGTTTTTTTAATTTTCCAACTGGCTTTTTTCTGCGATTTGTTTATACATTTAACATACATCCGCTTTCATATTTCCATGTCGACCCCTTCCAAAACCAGTCATGTTTGTTTTTGTATTTCGTTTGCTGAGTTTCCGCCTGAAGTGGTTTACTATTTCGTCTCTTTGTCGACAGAATCTATCTATACTGTTTTCTTGAGTTTTCTTTATCTTAGCGTTTATGTAGTTCGTACTGATCGCGTTGTTTTGTGTGACTGTCCATAGCGCTTGCCGTTATCTGTTCAAGTGACTTTTTCGTAGCCATGTTACTAGAGTGTAATTGCCAATTATTTTAATCAGTTTTACAAATTGTCCATGTAGCTGCCTTTCCACTCATTTTGCTTTTCTTCATATTTTTGTTTCCCGTCTCGCCGCACTACATATTGTTTATTTCGATGGTGTTTTCGGTAACAGTAATCAGCTTTTCTATTTTTTAGGTGATGTATTTTTCTAGTTCTTTTATCGGAGTTTCAACACAATCTTCTATACTCACCAGTTCTCTTCTCACTCCTTTCCTTTTTTTTTACATAGAGTCGGTCACTATCATCCGTCGAATGCAGTTCATTGAGTATGTCATTGGTTTCCTGGTTATTCGTTCTAAGTATTGTGTTGGTGCAAAAACAATGGCGTTTTTTGACGTTCAACTTCAAAAGACAATAACTTCTTTTATACCAAACTTTATTAATCAAAATAAGAACCATTAGAATCAACACAATTTTGCTTATTCCATTATCATAAATATCTGGAGTTCTGGAAGCGATGAAATCATTGAAGGCCGATTCGGCATCATCTCGACATTTGAAGCATTTTTGGCGCAGGAAGTTGTCGAGATGCTTGAAAAAGGGATAATCGGTGGGCGAGAGGTTCGGTGAATATGGTGGATGAGGCAGAGCCTCGTAGCCCAATTCGTTCAGCTTCTGCAGAGTCAGTTGTGCAACATGCGGGCGAGCATTGTCATGGAGGAGAATTGGTCCCTGCATATTCATCTATTTTGGGCGCATACGTTGGAGCTTCTGGTGCATTTCGTCAATTTGTTGGCAGTACTTCCTCGCGTAATCGTTTCGCCCGGATTCAAGAAGCTGTGATAGATGAGACCGGTCGCAGACCACCAAACAGTCACCATCATCTTTTTGGGGTGCAATTTCGGCTTCGGGAAGTGTTTCGGAGCTTTGTCGGCATCCAACCACTGTGCCAAACGTCGCCGATTGTCATAGAGGATCCACTTCTCATCACACGTCACAATTCGCTTGAGAAATGGGCAGTTTCTGTTGCGCAGCAAGAGCGTAGAAGACACCTCAAAACGACGATTTTTTTATTATCGTTCAATTCGTGCGGCACCCATTTATCCAGCTTTTTTTACTTCCCTATTTGCTTCAAATGGCGAACGACTGTTAAGTGGTCGACCTCGAGTTCATCAGCAACTCCTCTTGTGGTTTTGCGAGGATCGGCTTCAATTAAGGCTTTCAGATCTTCGTTATCAACCGCAACGGCCGGCCTTGACCGTCTTCATTTTCGAGGCTCTCGTCACCATTCCGAAATTTCTTGGACCACCTTTGTGCCGTACGTTCGTTAGTGGTTCCTGGGCCAAACGCATCATTGATGTCGCAGCTGTCTTGGCTGCTTTTCGGCCTAGTTTGAACTGGAACAAGAATATCGTGCGGATTTCAATTTTGCTGTCGAAAAGCCTGCAAAAACACGATTCGATAAAGCGAAAAACGCGCTTTAAAATGACCTATAACTACGCTATATTTATCAATGAATTAATTCAGAAAACATATATAAATATAACATATGTGAGAAAACGCCATTGTTCTGGCACCAACCTAATATCTTGTTTCCTTTTTGTTTTACAGTTAATAAAGGCTTAAAAGTAACATACTTAAGAGTAAAATAGTATTATTTATTCGCTATGAGTTTTCACAAAAGTTATTATCAGTGGGTTATCGCAACAGTCGTTTACCATTTATTTTGCGCTTACAACGACTGTTAGTTTTCTCTGGAATTTGAGTTGCAATACCCTCCCTCCCAAGTTCCAGTATTCTCCGAACCCCTCTAGTTGAGGTCTGGTTCGTACTCTACCCCCTAGGTGTTTCCATCCTCCTATACTCTTCTCGATTGTTTTGTGTAGTGTCAACCGAATGTAGTGTCACCCCGTGTGTGTGTGGGGGTGTCTGTTATTTTTATTATTAAGGGAGGGTCAATTCCTGAGAGCTTCACTTCCTTTGGACCTATGTTATATTATTATTATTATTATTATTATTATTATTATTATTATTATTATTATTATTATTATTATTATTATTATTATTACTAGTATTATTATTATTATTATTGTTATTATTGATGATGATGATGATGATGATGATGATGATGATGATGATGATGATGATGATGATGATGATGATGATGATGATGATGATGATGATGATGATGATGATGATGATGATGATGATGATGATGATGATGATGATGATGATGATGATGATGATGATGATGATGATGATGATGATGATGATGATGATGATGATGATGATGATGATGATGATGATGATGATGATGATGATGATGATGATGATGATGATGATGATGATGATGATGATGATGATGATGATGATGATGATGATGATGATGATGATGATGATGATGATGATGATGATGATGATGATGATGATGATGATGATGATGATGATGATGATGATGATGATGATGATGATGATGATGATGATGATGATGATGATGATGATGATGATGATGATGATGATGATGATGATGATGATGATGATGATGATGATGATATTTCACAATGTATTCTAGATTATCTATGTCTTTGTAACCAACCCCTCTCCTCCCGAGCGATGTCTACATTTGTTTGATATTTAAGTCATGTCTCTGAGGGGAGCAGTATTTCAGTATATATTTACATGTTCGTCAGCCACATTGTTGTATTTCAAAGTATTGTAGATCTCAATCATGCTGCGAAAATGTTGCCTTCCTTCTAGTCTGGTATTAAATGTCCCTTAAGCAACCGGATACAATTGGCGCCATTCCGATTACTGCAATGGCACTCTTTCAACTTTCGGTTAAAAGAGCTGAATTAGCAATTCTTTTCATTTAAACGAAGCTCTCCTTTTAAAACGTTCAGACTACGTGTTCTTTTTTTATATGTATTCTAAACAAACTGGCCGGCGTTGCCCAGGTGGAAGCGATGCCATTCCGCATTGCCATAAAATAGTGTACAGGTAACAATTAATAGTTTAATTGTAATTTATTTTTCGAGTTTTCTTTTAAACAATATTATTATTATTTTACAAATGAGTCACCACGTATCAAGGCCCGTTGGCCACTTTAAGATAAGCGTTAAAGCGATCGTCAATTGGACGTCAGATAGGAACGGAAACAGTATGGGATGGCAGAAGATTATTTAATAAGAATTGATTATCCAAGAAGACGACTCATCAAGTATTTGTTTACTTCAGGGGCGGGCAACCTTTTGAGAGTGAGGGCCAGATGAGACTTTTGGAAAGAGATCGCGGGCCGGGGTGAAAAACGAAATCTCAAAATTACTATATTTAGTTTACATGAATAAATTGTACAAACATTGCATTGAACACTACAAATCTGATATTTTTTCTCAAGAGACTTCTGTATGTGATGTTATAAAAGGCGCCGACGAAGAGCCATTTTGGAATCATAAAAATAATGACGGGGGAAGTAGCAAGTTGATCCAGCACACGTTTTGACACACCTCACATAAGTTCTATGTGTCATGCCCTTTCCTCGTCTCACGTTTCCTCTTTGCCTCTCTCTTTCTCTTTTTCTATTTTTATCTCTTAATAGTTAAAGAATAATGAAATATACATGCATCATCATTCGCTGATATTCATACATTTTTATCCCACTGTAAATCTTAATTGAAACCTACCGTTACGTCTATGCCACAAAATGATATGAGTTTTACTGGGAGGTCCGCGGGCCGGATTGCAAGAATAAAGCATAGCAGGGCGGCGGGCCGGACGCTAAGCCTTCGCGGGCCGGAAGTTGTCCGCCCCTGGTTTACTTTAAAATTGCTGTGGTTGTAGTTTGTGTTCTTGCTGTGAATGTCTTAGAGGAGGTATTAGAGCTGAGTAGCGCATGTACGATACAGTAGATATGTATTTTGTTTCAATTGTGTATTGAAATTATACGTCGAAAGAATTTTATCAAATCTTTCTTGAAGTTCATACATCAGATCCATTGCTCTTTCTAGTTCTCGTAAGGTCGGTTCTCTCTATCGTTCCAAACACTTTCTCACACCTGAAGCTATTCTCTATCTCTACAAATCTACTATCAGACTATTTATGGAGTACTGTTGTCATATTTGGGCTGGTGAATCTCTGTCACATTGGAGGGTTCTTGATAAGGTGCAGAAACGTGTATGTAATCAGATTTGCTCAACCTTTTCTTCTTCTCTGCGCTCTCTCTATCTCTCTTCCACAGACGTGATATAGCTAGTCTCAGTCTTTTCTATAAATACTATTATGACATGTGTTCTTTAGAATTGTGTGATCTATTCCCCGCTTCTTTTTGTTCCAGCTCGTTTGACTCGTTGGTCTAGTGGTATCCATTAATTCGCTGTGTTGATACCTCTGTGTAATACAGCTTCCTATACCAGTAGCTTCTTTCCAAGAACCGTAGGCTTGTGGAACTCTCTTCCTGCTGACTGTTTTCCGTCTACCTATAACCTTGGTCTTTTCAAGACTAAGACCAATAGGCATCTCCTGTATTTGCGATAATCATATTTGTTCTTGTTAGCTCTTTACATCAAGTGGCTTCATGCCTTGTCTGGAGCGATTTCCATTAAAAAATTGTCACTATAACATAAATAAATAATAATAATATGATCTGCCTTTTTCAGATACCTACATTTTCAGTAACGATGTTGGCAACCTTATTGCGGTCCCTCCTAAGAGTACGTGATAAACATTTTAACGGAGAAACCAATCACAAAAAAGCAGAATTCACCAAAATATTGTAACATACTAAGCCATACGAATTACAATTCCCCACAAGAAAACGGGCCTCGAGCATATATTTTTTTATATATCCATTATTAATTCATCAATCACCCTCATTTTGCAGAACATGGTGAAAACAGAACCTGTTAACACGACTAGATCTTAGTCGGAGCGCCATCATAGAATATACTGCGTTAATCATTGCTATATGACAATTTCGTTCAAGAAACTGCAGAACCATTTCGTGCATCAGTTCAAATGTAAAAACGCCTTAGTTCAAAGGAGTATATAGAACTTGGCGAGCAATTTTAGAATAATGGCACAGTGGAGAACATAACTGCAGCCAGTGATAATCTTCTAAGAAATTCCAAAACGCCAGAGACGTGCGTTTATTTATAGCGTGAGAGGGTCAGTTCGGCAGAATTCAGAACATTGTGCGCAAGAATAAGCTTCAGACTGGTCATTTATTTTAAACGTCTGATTACAGAAAGATGGAGCGCGCTCTTACACTTTTAACCTGTACCAGGATTAGTTAAAATCGAACTTTGGATGTTACGTGGTCAGTTAAAAGACTTGCTTTTAAGTGGGAACTTCAGAGCACAGACGTTAGTCCTCAACGCCACAGAATTTATTTTGTTTCTGGGGATACTTTAAAGACAGAGTTATGAATAAAGACTGACGCTTATTACGGAACTGAAAGAAAGCATCAGAAAGAAGTCATAGCTCGGTCGGTTTGTACGAATGGCATGGAGAAATTTGTGTTGCGCCGAAAATAATACAAAGCCAAACGGAGGTCATCTTGACCACATAGTTGCAATGTTTTGATTTTAATTGTGTAAACATAATAAACCTTTTGTAGCAAAGGTTTCAATTAATTCTTGCATGAAATTAAAAAATAAGGCCCACCGAAATTTCGGGCCAGTTTTTAAGTAGTCACCTTGTATAGACGATTATGTCAAACACAATAATATTTTAGCCATACTTCTATTATACCTTTTTAAACTAAAGCACAAACCGATTACATACTAGCTGAGAAAACCAACTCGCTATCGTTTCGAAAAGTTTTCTACTTAAAATATTAATTTAAAATAATAAACATTACATTCATAACCTTCTTGTGAACACGAAACAAAATATTTCTCATTTATTCATGTAGATAGATAACCATTGACATTTTAGTAATTTTTAGACCTAATTATTTATATTGTAAATATGACCATAAAGAAAGGAAACGAAAGAGGGAATCAATTTGCCTTTTTACTTGCAATTTAAAAACAAATCGCCAATTGTTGAAAATCAAGGTTGTCTCTTTGGAATAAGAGACATTTTGAAAACAAATGCTAAACATTTGTCCAACGAAATATAACAATATTGCGAAACAGTACTATTATTGAATTTTAAAAGATAACGATAGTTTGACGTGAACAGAACAGATATTACACAACGAAGCCTCCCACCAGGGTAAAATCAGACATAAGGTAGATTATTTTTTAGAAGTATTAAATCTGACTTAATATGTAACTAGCTGATTCCATTGTCCGGGTTGATATCTATTAAGTCGTCCATGCTCCCCACTCCGAATTGTACGTCTAAAGATACGTCCACGACAATCAGTCCGGCTGGGCATAGGCAATTTTGAAGCTGGTAGCCTTACTCCTGTCGGCCGGTGTATGTTTATGTCTAGCCCTATAAGGCCTTCTCTCCCAGGTTGTATCTTCTCACGCTTTGAAGTGTTAGTTTATTGCTAATCGCCTGAGTCTCTCTTACCGGGGAATTTCAAGAAGGCTGCTCATGAACTTGTGTAAGCAAGAGTGCACTTTTCCCTGTGCTCTGTTTTTCCAATCTCCATCTTTCGACCTGTAGTGGGGGGGGGAGAGGTAAATACAAGCTTATATTTTATAACGAAATTTACGACACCAACATCGGCATTTTTATCAATAAATCTCCAAATACGGGATCATAATTGTTATGGGTCCCCCCAAGCGACATGATAACGCTCCGACGCATTAGTTCATATCTTTGAATAAACAAAAAAATATTGTGCAACTGACTTTAGGGAAATCGATGTTGTTTCTTTTATAAACTGATCCAATTCATCGGATTTTTTTAGTGCCAGTTAAATAAAGAAATCCTTCGGTACAAAACATGTTTTAGAAAATATTAAATAGATAAGCAGGGAATAGTATTTTAAAGAAATATAAACGACACCGATTGCCATTTTTTAGCAAGTATTACTAGTCTTTTTGAACGGGGAAGTGGTGTAATGGACACCATACGAACTGGCGACTTGGCGTCTCATGTTCGAGTCATGTCACTTTCGTAACACCAAATTTATTAAGAATATTGGTAACTTTGCTTCAATGCCTACCTGATCCGATCTGTTGAACCAATATCAACAACAAAGTAAGGTCAAAATATCATAAACTACTGATTGATACGCATTAAATTCAAATCAAGAATTTCCCAAGGTACAACGACACCAAATAACTTTCTTTACTCGCTCTCTATCCCCCCTCTCTCTCTCTCTCCCCCTCTCTCTCTCTCTCTCTCTGTATTTGTACAAAAACAAACAAATAAAACTTCTATGAACAAAGTTTTTTTCTAAAACGTCCTATCTGTGAAGGAAATGGCGCGAGGTGATTTCCCAACCGACGACAACAAGGTCATCTTCAAGTCTAATGTAAACAAATACTTGAGTATCCTCTTAATTAAACTTCTGTCCTATTCCGCCCATTGTTTCCAATCTTCTTGTGGCAGCGACCATCGTCCAATTGAAAATCTATTTAACCCTTATCCTCAAGTGGCCTTAATAAGAGGTGAACTATTAGTAAAAAAAGTTATAATATTCGAGTTACAAACTTGTTTCGAAGACTTACACGGATATTAAGAGTGGGTACTTCCTTTGATTAGTGACTTTTGTTCGTAAAAAAACGAGCTGTATGCTGTCTGCTGTCAAAAATGACAAATGTAAAAATCAAGTGCATGTGACAAGAGTAAAACAGAAAACAGTTATACTGATTAGCGTGCCTTTATGATTTGTACAACAAGGTTATATTAACTTTCTAGTGCACCGCTTCTGTAATGGCTGCCATATAGATTGGCGGTTAAGTCTTAAAACACGAGGTGTATCAATCTTATCGAATGGAGCCGAAGGACATATCGACGCCTCTGAAGTTAAGACTTTACAATGCATTGATAGTTACTATTGTTGGATGATGGCCCTGTGAGGCCGGACGCATGTTTAGTGGACGTATGTGTTGGGGATCGTTTGGTTTGGCTTGCGCTATTTAGTGCGGGTGGACCCGTACAGTCTAGTGCAGAATAAAACTGGTTCTCACAGTTGGAGCTCACAAACGTTGACAAGCCACCATCTTGATGAGACCTTTTAGGTCGGGGGTTCAAGGGAGTCAGGCTGTAACGAATGCACCTGCGCATAAGGGTTCTGGACGTCACGGGTTCTTGTGTGGGAAACTGAGTTTTGCCAGTCTGATTTTTGGAAGCAAGCCAAACAGACGCATTTCTTTATGTAGTCCGAAATTAAAAATGGGAATGTGTTTCTCTAAGAGAATACAGGCATGTGATTCCTTCTTCCACCTCCTCGAATGGCCAAGGACTTAATCTAGAAATTAACTACGATAGAGTAGTAATTTGATCCCTCCCTTAACGTTGGTGAAACATCCCCAAGAGCGACGGTAGACTGACGCCTGAATAAAACTAATCAAAGTTTTAAAGAGTGTTGCCTCGTGAATCGTGTTAAGAAGGATTTTGTTGCAGACAGCGGACGGCGATGTTCACGGCAGTACAGAAACGAAGACAGAACTCAACCACTAGACGACATCGAGACGACACCCCTCCACGACGAAGAAGAGAAGGTACGAGAATTTAAAGACTATGCAACACTATTGCTGTGAAACTGACAAAGCATGAATGGAGGTTCAATGTCTTTGAAATGACATGTTGCCGAACTATTCTCGGGGTAAATTTGCGAGATAGACTAAGATATCCAGATATAAGAAAAAAGTTCAATATTAACAGACCCATCAAGAAGCTTATTCGAAAAAATACATTAACGTGATTTCGAGATGTTTCCCGGCTACCAAACTCCAGCTATATAAAGAAATCATATCAAAAATATTTCAAAGAAGAAAGAGCAATTCGACGACCACCAAAAAGATGGGCTGAAAACATAGGGCTTGAGACTGGCATGCCGCTTCTAACAGCTGAAAGGGTGACGCAAGACAAGGATAATTAGCGGAATTTGGCATGTGGCTAAACTCTCTGGGGGTATGAATATAAGGAAGCATATACGTAATCGAAATATCGTAATAAAACTTCAGGCAATTTCTTTCAAGTTTTCTTTCGACTGACAAATTATATCATATTTCGCTACTATTTGGCACAATATGTATTTCTCTGTAACGAAAATGGATCCATTGAAAGAACCTGCACGATGATTAATTCAGAAATTCGGAAATAAAACATATGCAAAAGTATTGATATCAATTAATCCGAACTGCTTCTTTAAGTAATATGTTTTATACCCATTAAGAAGGTATCAAATATGTGCACAAAAGTATATTGTATCATCTGCATCCAGTATAAAACGTTCAAACACCCAACTAAATCAAATGTAAAATTATTTAGAAATAACAAAACTATCAAGGATCAAAACGTATGTGATATGGCGTATTTAGGACGCTATTGTTATAATGTGTGACCCATCAGTCGAATGCTATCTACACCATTACAGTTTGTAATCTCCCCAGTCGAGTGTGATCTACATTAAAACAGTCCATATACCAGAAATCATTTCAATGACAATTGAAAATTCCCTTCGTGTCTTTTGGTGGGTTGGAGACCTACAAATACCTGGGAAAATTGCACTAAATTGGTCAAGTTTCATTGGGGGAGATTAGATTTAGATTAAGATTTAGATTTAGATTTATATTTAGATGATGATGATGATGATGATGATGATGATGATGATGATGATGATGATGATGATGATGATGATGATGATGATGATTTGAAAGTTCCAAATCTATTGCCCATTATTTTACCGAATTAAGCAACATTGGCGTAGGCTTGCCATTATTAAAACAATACTACTGCTACCACTACAACGAATTCTACTGCTGTTTATTGTTGTAGCAGTAGTAGTAGTGTGAGGAGGAGGAAAGAGTAGTAGTAATAGTAGTAGTAGTTGTAGTAGTAATAGTAGCACGTATAATAAACGATTGCAGTTCAATTGTCGCTTTTTGGGTGGTTTTAAGCTATGAGTAACAGAAGCAAGAAATAATAATATCCATAACAAAATTAGACGACTAATTATTAAGTGTTTGACCGACTAATATACAAACTATAATTATAAGATTTAATAACTTCCGGTCTCTTAAATCCCACCAAATTCAGAAGCTAGTCTCCTTATATAGTTTAAACTAGGGGTGGGAAAACTTTTCAGGGCAAGGGCCACATTAAAAAAATGTTTTCCTGGGCCGCATAGTATATTTTCCAATATAATTGATATCTGAAATAACCGAAATATATTGATTGCAAAGTGAAAATGCAATCATTTTTCATTTACTAGCATTTTGAAGGGCCGCATGAATTTCATTGGCGGGCCGCATACGGCCCGCGGGCCGTAGTTTGCCCGCCCCTGATTTAAACGGCCATCGCTTCTGAACTTAATCCCAGAACCATAACACGCATATTTCCCAAATTAGCGACTTTTGATGTAGAACGTACACTCTAATAAAACAATGCTGGTATAACACATGTCTTGGTAAAATTATGCTTTTAGACCACAATATTCAATAACATAATATTTAGTATACTGTGAGAATTTTCCAAAATAGCTATTCGAATTTGAAGAGAGTAAATCATAGCTTAAACTATTGCTGCTTTTATTAGAAATCGTCCATTGAAGTAGTGTCATTTTGGAAGATTTTTAACTGTTGTAGACTTATGCCATTATCGCTAAGCTATAGTAAACATTTGCTGGTAGAGTATACAATATAGTCACACTGTATGTACTATATAGTGGTAATTTTAAAATGTTAAAAATAGGTACATTTTCTGTAGAATTTGGTGAGCAGAAACTACGTAAAAAACTATTAAAAACTATTTTTTTACTAATTGGGTAACAATTATAAAGGCCCAGGGGATTATTAAGTATGTACTTAGTATAAGTTCTCTTTATTCTTACAAAACGAAATATAAAGAAAATTGAACATACGTTCCCTTCACATTTTAAACATACCATGTAGAACGTCTTTTAAGAGAGATAACTCTTATAGGTGGCACAACAGAATACAAGGCAGATAACATTTTAGTAATGTGTTTTTTGTTAAATATTCATTCACTTATCCATAAATGCAAAGGAGAGAGCAATGAATTTCAGGATTGGCTCTGACAAATTTAGTTCCGTTGAAGTGCTTTTGTGTTTGAAATATTTAACAAAAAATGTAGAACTATAAAAACCCAGCGAACCTGAAGATATGGCAAGTAAAAACAATCAAATTTTAACAAAGAAATTCAAATAAAACTCCCAAAAGAAATGACATAGTGTTACTTCATGGTGAGAATTTAAAAATTAGAAGTGCATATATTCTCGTCGGGGTTTAGCGAACAAACCCCACGGGCAAACATAATTAAATCGATTTTGTTTATTTCCAATGGTATGCCCTACTTTTCCTGCCCCGAGGACACGACGTGTTTTATACAAAAGGCAATAATCAATTACAGAAACAGCAGGAGCGTGGCTGTAGTGAACCGTATCGTTATTAAATGAATCGAGCTTGAATCTCAAGTACCTCTTATCATCGCTTCGTCGATTGAAACTGATCTGGTTATTAAAAGACTTGTAATTCCTCGGGGAAATTACTAACAAATAATAATAATAATAATAATAATAATAATAATAATAATAATAATAATAATAATAATAATAATAATAATAATAAATTAAAAACTCGTAATTCAGATGATTAAATGTTTTTCCTCGTATGACATGGAATGCATAGTCAAGATTAGATCATGCATTGTAACGCCCTTTTCACAACTGAAGCTTGACAATCCTGCCTCCCAATGCAATTCTCTTGAAATAATTGCTCTCTATACGTGGAATAGCTGATGGAATATTTAGAGTACCCTTAATTTGAGGAGAAAGAGATACAGTCAGTTTTAGAGCAGAGGGTAATATATTGCAGTTTAGAAAGACGAACTAAAAGTCTGTCAAGTGAGTATATCATCAACTCTATAATAAAGACCAATGTGTATTTTTTTGTATATTAATATTTATAGGAGTATACGTACTCCAATTCCGTCGCGATAAGTTTAGCGAATACAAAACGTGCCGGATGAAACCATTTCAAGGGTTGAGGGGAGGCAAGAAAGCAGATAGCAATTCAGACAATCCCCGCCGTCTGAAATGAATACAGAGAAAATCACCCACTCTAAATAAAAACGTGAACTGTTGGTATTTTTCTTAGGTCATCAGAAATGGTAATAATAATTTATATATAAAAATTAAATTACTGATGTATTTTTTTTATGTTAGTACGAACATTGGCGAAGCATAATGTTTCCTGTTATTTTTGACGTAGGGTGTACACAGGTATAGGTATTGTATTGTAAAACTAACAAGATCCGGAGAAATTCTACGGTTGCTTACCTGCTCGTTTATCTTTGCTCCTACCGTAAAAATACTTGTAAAAAATATATTCTAATAAATGAAAAAAAATGTTTACATTTATTTATTTATTTATTTACTATAATAATTTAAATCCGCTAAAATAAATAACCTATTTATAAATAAACAGATCGTCAGATTTATATAGACGATTATGATTAAATTCTATTTATGACATCTTATTCGATTTTCGAACAAATCATTTCGAAATGGGGAAAGTCTTACTTTTTAACAACCGGTGACAGCATATATTTCTTAATTATTTTTTTTATTTCAACTTTTGTTTAAATTGACGTGGAAGGAGATAACATAGGTCAAAACGAATGTACTATCATATTATTATACTGATGAAAAAACAATCCTTGGCCTTTTGGCTAGAAGCTAAGGTAGTATCTGTTCTGATACTAAACTTATAGTTTCTGTCCTCGGACAGTTAAATCGTTCTAGAATAAGTTAATCTTATTATTACTCTGATCAGATTGCCTCTTTGGGGGAACTGGATTTCCCCCCACATTAAAGCCCGACTAAGTGTCCAATTGTGTTCTTAGGAGAAGGTAAGTAAATAGGGACATTACAAAAGGAAACTTTTGTTTTATTAATGTTGTGAAGTTGTCCAACAGTAAATAATAAATAGAGGAAGTCAAATCGAAGGTTGGTTTAACAAGTGTATTAACAAAGTAAAAAAGTGACTAGCACTTGGCTAGACAGTTACAAGACTGTGCTTTGTCTTCTCTGTGTCTCTGGTGACTCGCACTATTTATAGTGAAAACCGGTGCTGTTTCTCCTGTGTAAGAACGGCCAGTGTAACAATTAATATATATACATACTGATTAATTTATTTTTTAGACCCTCGTCGAGAAGAATGTTTCCCATAATCAAAGTAATAATTACTTTGTAGTCATTGAACAGGCGACAAATGTCAAAAGCTCTGTATAGTAGAGGTAATCTGTTTTTAAGGTGACTATAATAACGTTTTACGTACAGCAGTTTGTATTCCAAAATGGTTTTCTAAGTACATGGTAACAACATAGAACCAGTACAGGAGAAGTCTTTTCGACAATCTAACAATACAATTTCTCTATTAACCAGTCAGGAAGAGAGCTTACCTACCTTTACGTAGACTCCTATACAAACTCTTAGTAGACATTATCGCTTTAACAAGTGGTCAAGATACGATTATTATTATCATCACTATGATAAAAATCATAGTGATGTTGACGATTAAAAATAAAAGCGGCATCTTGTAATAAACCCTGCGCATGCGCATATGACACAATACAAATGGCGATTCCTAAGAAGAAAACTATTTTGTAATCACAAGTAAAAAATGCTGTTATGTACATGATAAAATCTGTCCAATTTGAATATACACATTCTATTGCTAACAATAAATCCAGATAGATGTCGAAAGTTATAATTTCGTTAACATTTCAAGATTCCGAAAATAATATTTTAACATGCGCTAAAAATTGTCGTCTGCTTTTTTATAATGGCCACTTATATAATGTATATATCTTTGGAGCTTATTTTTATGCATTTTTTTCATTTCTTGTTTTCATTTTTTTTCTTTCTATGTTTCTCCATCAACTCACATATCTCTACAAGTCCTGTACTTTTTTTAATAACTTCCGTTTCTGGATTTTTTTCTTTCGATTCTATCTCTTTCTAACGATTGTAGCTTCATCTCTATTTTCTTTTTTCGTTTATTTATTTTAGTTCTTTTTTTTTTCACTATTTATATCGCGAACTTTCTATCTATTTTACGCAGAATCACTTAACTGTAAGATTTCGTAAAAAATAAAAACGTATATATTTCAATATTGAAAGAGAGTATTTTTTCTAGCGACTAATGCGACTATCGATTAAGTGTCGACAACAGTTTCCTCCGCTCTATAATAAAGCGCAATGTGTATTTATTTTTAAATAAATAAGTATACTTCCATTCAGTCACGCAAAACAGAAAGTACAACACTTACTTTTTTGTAGATATCAGAGGAAACTATTTCAAGTGTGAGTAAAAGCGATCAAAGCAAACAGTAATTAAGACACGAGCTGCCTAAACTAAATTTGGAAATAGTGGTCCTATTTACTTGCCTCCTCGCGTGAGCGACGTTAAACAAAAGGTCGGTTTTTAATATGGGGAAAATCTCGCTCCCCAAAACGTGGCACTCTGTATTTGAATACAAATAAGTATCGCCTCAGTTTAGAAGAGCTTTTGACCTGGCCAAGCACAGAAATAGACTATTTGTAGCATGAGAAGAGATACTACACTTTGTTTCTCCCTAAAAGGTAAGTGTGAACGATGAAGGTCTTTTTATTATTTAGATCATCAGAAGTGGTAATCATTTATATATAAAAAATTAAATTAGGTATATATTTTAGTAATATATCTAGATAAATGACGAATGCGAAGACTGGTGAAGCATAATTTTTAGAGGTGTGTTCTAGTCTACGAATAAACAAGAATGGTTATTTTTACTCTCCATCCATATGTATGACCATGCCGGTCCCTCGACCCCAACGTTCGTGATTTTCCTTTTCCCCGTTTTCTACTCTGGCCGTGTCGTCTCTCGTATTGACGATCGTCGATGGCGCGTGCATTGGCTTACAAGTGTTATACAAAAAGAAAGCAACGCAGACTCACAAACAAAAACACAAACTCAGATATATACATTGTGTTTATGACTTGTTGGTAACGGGCGTATGTGTGTGTGTCGCTGGACCCCCGCCGTTAGCCGCCATCTTTGAGTTAGGTCTCAGTATATCAGCTAAGACCTGACGGTGATTATTTGCCTGTCGAGGCAAGTCATTGTCCATGCGAGGTCATCTGCTCGTTAGCTCTTCTCATCATCTGCTCGACCCGATCTAAATCTCTGCCGAGCTTTTACTAAACAACTCTTACGGGCGCCTCTGTTCTTGGCCTTTTGGCTAAGATCAAAGTGTAGTATCTGTTCCGATGGATACTGCACCCCATAGACTGGTATTGTCTTGGCCTTCGGGGCTTGATTTACGCCGGTCTATGGGATTGTCCTGTGCAGTTCTAGGAGGTCCACCCTCCCAGGCCTTGCCTCCCCTCTTTGGGGAGGAGTAAGTTAATTGCTTACTGCTTGAGGCGCCCCTACCGGGGAATGCCGACGGGGCTGCCCAGGCAATTTTTGATGGTCAGAGTGCTCACCTCTCGGGCGCTGGCTTTTCAACCCCCACTTTCCGACCCGACCTTGGGTCACATCTTACTTGTGGGAGTAGGATAAAATTGGCCTTGTGCCTAACTCCTGGAGAGGAGTAAATAAAACTCTTACGGGCGCCTCGTGTCTACCCCATTTTACCTGTCTCTTAAATATATCAACATTCGACCGGAAATCCTAGATGATCGGTCTTTCTATCAGTCACCTCCAGCTGATCGGCGAAACCGACTACATCTGCCCGTTTTCTCAGCCACTCTCAGCTGACCATCCGGAAACTCTCAAACAAACTAGTGTCGCCCACTTATCTTACCTTCTTATCAGTTTTTCTTTCTGTGAATCATTTCCTAACACAACTAGATGTGGGTGATGAGAAGAGGAAGTCTATAGTAACACACACCCAATCTGTGATATTTCAGATTAAAATGTAAAAGGACGACAGCTTGACTTACTGACCGACGTCAGCTGCGTTAAAGAAAGATAATTTTAACGTAAGGAAAACACTGAAATTGTTGAATTAGAAGTCAAGTCCGAATTAGGTATACAGGAATTTAGTTGACGGGAGGAAATAAATAGCAGGTCGGTTCTGCCTTTTCGGTGTTCAGCGTTAAAGTGATCGGACGTCTGTGTTCGAGACTTCTACAACCGTACGGGGAATCGAATGGGGAAGTCGCACTTCATCTACATGTATATGGTTATAAAGTGTAAATCAAATCCCAGAGCAAATAATAAATTCATTTATTATTCTTTTTAATTGTTTCTATAATTCATGCCACAAATAAAAAAAAAGTAGAACAGGTCAACATATTTACGATTGCTCTTGCTACTGTCTAGAGACGTCAGTATCTAATAAGCAAACTACTTACGTGCCAACAAGGGAGACGAACAGCTGTTTCAGTCGGCAAAGACAACGATGGGCTATCTGTGAGTATCGTATAATTCTCCACACAGTATTCGTTCTTGTTACATTATTTTGGATTTAGGAAAGTGTTTCAAAACGATAAAATGACGATGATTAAATTCAAATGAATGTATCAAACTTTTATTTTTAGATTACTGACGTACATTGCATCCTTGTAGACATAAAATTCATCTGCCAACGCTTATGCGTACGTCACGTTGTGTTCAAATACGATGATTGAGACTGCCTGAGCAAGATTATGTCTTGCACGTGCTAAAACCAAGTCTGGGCCAAATTAATCTAGTCTTGACCAAGAACTAATTAGATATACACTGATCACACACACACAAAGAGGACATTTAATAGAGTAGACCATCGATGAACAATTCGTTTGGTCTTGGTGCGAGACAACAGAGAGAAGGAAGGTTTGAGCTACTTCATATCTTAGAGAGCGTATCAATTAACATCGATGTCTGCACTAGTTTCATACTATATCCGCTGTCTATCTGTCTGTCCCTCTCTCTGCCCGAGGATGCAATTCAGTCAACTAAATCCTATACAAAGCAAATGAAGAAATTTTATATGTAATATCGCGTTGTCTGCGTTCGAATCATTGAATTTATGAGTCAAAATATATTTAGAATGCCTTACAAATGCACATTTAACAATAAAATAAAATAAAATACAATAACTCGGATGTTAATAGGTATTATCATATGTTCTAATGATATTTCAAGATAAAACTCCTTTTCAAATAGAATTTAGGACATACTTTTTTTACTTTATTTGAATTATTCGGACTACAATTCTCATTTTGCGTGAAGGCCGACCTTGTGATCAGTGGAGTGGGGTTTTCTTTTCATAGAAAACAGCTGGCTTAAAAGGAATTGTATAAAGTGAAAAGGTTTTATTTCTTTTTTTAATGCTCAAGTTGTGGTTTCTGTATGAGTTCATGTTGGGTCATTGTTATTTACCGGCTAATAAGTTCGGCACATGAACGTAATTAGATAAAACTTAGCAAAACTAATTAAAATACAATGACCCCCACATGATCTCATACTGGAATCACTGCATAAATATTATGAAGACAATTAGATACCCTTTAAGCCAGCAATTTTCGCTGAGAAGGATAGTCCACTCTTATATTAAATACTAAGCGCCACCTTTACACTTCTGCCAAACAATTAGAAAAACCCGATCCTCTAAGTAATAAACTACAATATAATTACCCTTTTTACTCAAACATAAGAACCCCCAAGAATGAATATATAAATATAACACATAATCACTTTAATAACATTAATACATCCCTTCTGTAAATTGGTAACAGTTAGCCATGCCCAAATTAAAGCCACACACGCATGAAAAATAAATTAAACTCCACACAATAGAAACAGAGTAACATGCAACCTCTGTAATCAGTAATTTAATTGTATTTAAATAATACCTAACAATTAAGACAGAAACAATTATATAGTCCCCCGTAAGCACGGCAATTTCCCCTAAAAGGGACAAATACGCCGGGTGATAAAAGCGGTGATTACAACCGGCGGTTATATCTTTCGACCTGTATTCTTTCTTTGAGAGGCTAATTACTTTAATTTATTGTACGAGACTTTACTAAACAGTAAAGGCCTGCATGTGTCAATGAAACTATGGTGCATCAATGGAATCTTGAATCTTGAATCTGGAATCTGGAATCTGGAATCTGGAATCTTTTTAAATAAATATTTTTTTATTTTGCTCTTGCATTCTTACAATCGAGCAATTTATTGATTTATTTTCAACAGACACCGACATACACTATATATACAGGGTGGGCCAAAATAAGGGTCCTATCTTTAAATTTGAATAACTTGAATTTGAATAACTTCCACAAAATAAAAGTTAAACTCACCAAACATTATGTGTGTGTAGACTGACCCTTCCGAGATTTTTTGAAATAAACAAAACAAATTTTAGCCGAAAAACACTTCTTAAAACTTACAAAAACTAAAGTATTGTTTTTTACACTGTTTTGAGTTTTTTAAGCAAAAATAATGTTTTCTAAATGAGGGTACGTTCCTTAGGGCTAATACGGCTCATGCTTGCTTCGGAAGGGGTCCTTTACTTATTCTAAAAAAAAAAATTTTTAAAATCAATAAATAAAAAAGTTATGAATTTTTAAAAATAGGACCTTTATTTTTGCCCACCCTGTATATATACATACATATACATATATATATATATATGTGTATATATATATATGTGTGTGTGTATGTATATATAGTACATGTATTGTATTAGTTTCTGTAGATGTAAATCCGTTGAAACTCCAGTGTTTATAAAAAGTGTTGTTCGTTGGCATAAATTTTTATTTATAGAAACATTATTGGTTACATATGTGCATACATGTTTCGGTTGTATTCTTCACAGAGATTCCACCTGTGAAGAGTACAACTGAAACATGTATTCACATATGTAACCAATAATGTGTGTATAAATAACAATGTATACTATATATATATATATATATATGAGGTTAGGTACGTTTA
Source organism: Sepiola atlantica (assembly GCA_963556195.1). NCBI lineage: Eukaryota > Metazoa > Mollusca > Cephalopoda > Sepiida > Sepiolidae > Sepiola > Sepiola atlantica. Next base: position 30,298,737 of record OY744538.1, on the reverse strand, counting down.
TATGTTTATATATTTGTATGTGGGTTATTCACTTTTAAATAAATTAACCGATCATTATGAATTGGTCACACAGTGGCGAGGTTAAAAGATTCAAAATATAGGCTATATTTAGTTTGATTTAGTTTGAAAATTCAAATATATCAGGTTTACGCCGAATTTTATCCATATACATTAAACATTAATAGAGGAAAAATTTAGTTAATGTCAGTTTCTTATTAAGACCCCTTAAGCTTACGCCTTTAATTTTAAATATTTTCTCGAATCAAAATCCTGTAATGAATTTTTATCAAAATTAGAATAAGAATTCTTGACATAAAGTTTAATGTCATTGTATCATGATGCTAATTCTCGTAAATGGTCAGAAAAGTGGTTCAAAACTGTTGTCTTCGTAAATCATTCTTTTACCATTAATAAAACATATTCCGCTAATATCTTTATAATGTACAATGCAATGGTTACTCGACAGAATAGAATATGTCAAAGCTCATTAATTAAATCGTGGCTGGTGTGCGTGTTTGTGTGCTTTCATTTAGATTGTTCAAAGTTACTTCAAAGGCTGAACATTTTCTTTAGTATTTCTTTGATTTGCATCAAAGTGAATGTTCTTTGAAGCACAATGCCAGTGAGTGCTCACAGTACCGTGCGGGTGAACGAACAAATGTATTTCGTTGACTTAACCTGATAGATTCTTCAATTAACAAGTGGTTATTTTCAGCTTTGTTTTGAATCTTCTAACAGGATGATGTGCGTTTCAACGTGGTATTGTAATTCTGGTGTTTTACTTGTTGCAACGATTCATCGCACTTAAAATAAGGAAAAGTCAACCGGCATATTTTTTTTTCAAATCTGTAACACATCATATCCCAGGCCTGACATATAAATATTGCCACTAAAAATATATAGAGATTTTTATTAACTACTAACTTTCGAATGTCACGTGTCACGATTTTAACCCAATCAACGCCAACGGATTATTAGTTTACCAATTACAGTTACTGAAGTGAAGCTAATGTTGCAAATTTTCAAAACAATGGTAAATCTGAATTTATGTATTGGCAAACCATTGTTTCCTGATGGAAAAATTACTGTTCAAGCTAAGCAATGGATTTATAAATGTTATCCGGACTCTGCTTCGTCGGAAATAATAGTTAAGAAATGTTATCCTCTCTTTAAACGCTTTTGTAAAGATAAGAATGATGCTGCATGCTGAGGTCACCCAAATTCGGTAGTTGTTATACAAAACATAAAAAATCTCCACAGACCTGATTTTCCAGATCGTAAATTTAAATTATATTAATTAAATAAAGAGTTGAAGTTATCACAAGATAGTGTATTCACAATTTCGCATGACGATTGTCAATGAAAAATCTGAAATTAAAGTGGGTGCCGCGCATTCAAACATGTCTATAAAAACCTAAAAAACAAGTCCACAGACTTGGTTTGGCCGATCGTTACTTGAAGTTGTGTGAGATAGCAGAGGAGTTGAATATATTAATCGGCTGTGTATTTACTAGTTTGCATTCATATTTATCAATGAGAAAGTTGTGTTCAAAGTGGGGGCCGCGTTTGCTCACAGTCGATAAAAAATAACGATGCTTCGAAAGTTTAGAGTGTGTTTGCAACTGTTTCGACGGAGAAAATTATAATTCTTGCTTCAATATGTCACAATTGATGAAGCCTAGATCAATTACTTCACTCCAGAACTTAATTGACATTCAGCTGAATTTGCAGCAGCACGCAAAAACCGTTCAAAGTGACCAAAGACGTGTCAGTCGGCAAAATTTTGGCCTCGGTATTTTAAGATGCTTAAGGTATTTTGTTCATTGATTACTCTGAGAAATGAAGAACCATCAATAGTGAATATTATATAGCATTGTTGATGCGTTTAGAGGAAGAAATCGCCCAAAACGGCTACAAATGAAGAAGAAGAATGATAAGAAGAAGAGAAAGAAGAAGACGAAGAAGAAGAAGAAGAAGAAGAAGAAGAAGAAGAAGAAGAATTAAGTTATATTTCACCGTTTCACAAGTTGATCCCAATGATGGCAAAATTACATGGATTGCAGTTCGAATTACTACCGCACTAATCATATTTTCAAAGTGTGGCCCGTAGCGACTACTGACTGTTTGAAGACCTCAAAAGAATGCTTCACATGAAGAGATTTGGCTTCAATGAAGAAGTGACATTGTAAACTGGAGCGTATTTTTTTGCCTCAGATGAGTTGCTCTACAAAAAAAATGTATGGAATATTTAGAGATGCGTTGGAATCAGAAAGCGGCTATGTTGATAAATAAAGTCGAATTTCGCTTAAAAGCTGTGGTTTTATGATTTAGGTCCGGGTCTTATTGAGTGATGCGTCTTGTGAGAAAATGGTGAAACTTTTATAACCTCGTAATTTAGGTTTATTATAAATAATAACTTGTAAATAAATGGATGAACTATCAAGAGAAACGTTTAACAGATTTATTAAAACTGAACACAGAATGAATTAATGAGTTAATTGACCGCTGGACGCGATTGATATATTCACAGTCTGACGCCGTGCCTTTATTTTCTTTCTCTCCGGTCAGACAACCTTTTCCAAGGGCGATAACTCTTAACTCCCGAAATGGTTCAAGAGAGGTAATTCCGTTTTCGTTAGGTGTCCTAACAGAAACATCCCTTAAAAAACTGCAAAAACTAACGTCGTTAAAATTATCTCGTCTGGGGGTCTGCTTGTGAGTTTGCTATTCCCGAGAAACTTCTTCTTTCGGAGAAAGTCGGCTTAACCCACCCAGAGTTCGTGCCGAATCAGGGAAGGTTGGGAATTTTTGAAATCACGAATACAAAACATAATAATAAAAGATTAAACTATTTTTATCCATGCTAGAAGAGACCACAAAAATAGAAAAACTCTTCCCAGGCGTTCAGGTGAGGATCAAGGTGTTTTATCTGTTCTGTCCTCGCTCAAAAGAAGATAACTCGTTATAGAGTTAGGCAATTTTTATTTTTGTATCCATCCAACGTGTCTTTTTTGGGAAGATGAGTTTTCCCTACAAGTAAAACCCTTGTTTATAACCTAATCTAGAAATCTAACATATATGACGTCATCGCCCTTTTTAATCACTTAAGCACGAATAGACAAACGTTTTAGTATCAAACGGCGATAGTGCAATTAATATAAACGCACCTTCTAAAATGAACAATTCTGACCTCTTTCAAAATAATAGGACTTGCTTAATTTTAAAACAATCGCAGGTGCAATTTTAGTATAAGCTCCATGCAGATAATTATTTTCATGTAAAAGCATTATTTTGTACGTACTCGGTCATAGTTTCTCTCTCGCGGCACGAAAAAGAATTTAAAAATATCAAGCAGAACTTAAATTAGAACGATTTTTCCATTTCCATAAGGGCGATATGAAACGTCGACTCGCTGACATTTTGGGAGTGGCCGGTTGATGGAATAGCTAACTAAGGGCAGATAAGTGTCGCGAAATTGTGTGCCCTAGGTAGGCACGTGTGACCTAATTAGTACTTTTGAAGAATATCGTGGAAATTATCCCGGTGAACAAATTAAAAATAATTATTTAATTTTCTATTTTTTAATTTAATAAATATATATTTTATTATTATTGCTTATGTGTTTCTTTCTTTTTAAAATCCTAACAATAAAAACGGAGTTAATGCCCTTGGCTATTCTATCGACCGCTCACACCCAAAATGTCGGCTCACACCCAAAATGTCAGCGAATACAGGTTGTACATCGAAATGGAAAAATCGTTCTAATTAAAGTTCTGCTTGATATTTTTAAATTATTTTTCGTGCCGTGAGAGAGAAACTATGACTGAGTAAGTACAAAATAATGCTTTTACATGAAAATAATTATCTGCATGAAGCTTATACTAAAATTGCACCGAATCGCACCATCTTTCAATACATCACTAGTATATCTGTCGAGATTGCTGTTCCTTCTTATATAGTGATCGCAAATACAAATCAAACCTTCTTTTTTTCGTGCAGAGTATCAACGTCATTAACCTTATCTCTTACCCTATGCATCGATAATCTGAAAACCCCTGCAGCCTTGTATTTGTTGGTGTGTCTTTAGTTTACTCCAATGCAGTACAGTATATCACAAAAGGGAAAATAAAAGTATGTTAAACTAGTTCGCATATCTGACATACAATCTATCACATAAATACTTTAATCCAATGATAATTGAAGAAGATATAAAGTAGTCAATTTTCCACAGATTGCCAACAGTAACATTTCGTCCTGGAATGACTGCACGAAGACAAACATCTCTTAATTCAGATACTCTCCAGATTACCAACAGTAAATTTTCGTCCTAGATTGACTGCACGATTGTAAACATCTCTGAATCCAGCTTGCCAACAGCAATAATAGCAGAATATTTATTTTCGAGCAAACCGAAAAAAAGGAACGGCGTCTATAATCTATATATTAATAGGCAAAACTAATTCATAAATGTGTATCCTCTGTAGCGTTGTCAATGTTACACTTCCTTGTGCGTGTGTCTCTCTCTCTCATCTCTATCTCTCCGTTTCCTCCATTTTTCCTAAATATGTGTGTCTTCTTTATCTGGTAAATCTACTTCCATACCATTTTTTTAAACTAAAATTAATATTTCCATCTTTATTCTTTGGTTGTTGTTTCTGCTTAAGCCATGAACAAATCTCTCTTCATCTTGGAGAAATTCCGCACGCACCTTATTTTCTAGATATTGCAGTCTCTGGATACAATTTCTTCCCTAGTTAACAAAATCACTTGAATGAACCGCTAATTAGAAGCACGAAAAATTTGAAAGCTGTTTATTTATTTTTTATTTCCCTTTCTTCAAAACTAAATGGGATTAAGAAGTGTATGAATCATGGGAAAATGTTATCGATAGTAAGGGAAGTTATATTACGTCAGCATGGAAATCATCATCATCATCATCATCATCATCATCATCTGTCCCGTCGTCTGCATAATTGTTGGGGCGCCAAAGATCACCTGGCAACCAACTCTATTCAGCCCTCCCGATCTTCTGCACTCCATAAGTGCTAGTCAGTGTTATCCCTGTCCACACTCAGATGTTGTCCCTCCATCTCTTTCTTTGTCTGCCTCTACTTCTTGTTCCCTGTACAGTTCCTTGAAGGATTGTCTTTGCGAGACCTGATGAATGAGTGTCATGTCCGTATCACTTCATGTTTCCTCTTTAACAGTGGTCAGTAGATCTTCATATGGACCGACTGCTTGTAGGATTTTCTTCTTCACTTCTACATTCGTAATGTTGTCCATGTATGAGATTTTAAGGATCTTTCGAAAGCATCTCACTTCTGTGGCTTTTATTCTGCTCTCTAGGTCCGCAGTTAGGGTCCACGACTCACGCTCATACACAAATATGGAGATTACCAGGAAGCGTATTAGTCTGTCTTTAAGCTAACTGTCATTTTACTGTCATTTCAAATGGCCCCTAGTTTAGTCAGTGCAATTTAATAGCTCCATTGTTGCAATGTTTGCTAAAACTTCAGGCTTGGATCCATCATCCGTCAAAACCGTCCAAAGGTACTTGAAGTTGTTGATAGCTTCTAGTCTCTCGTCTCTGACTTTTATTTACTTGCTAATTCCTGTGGTGTTGTAAGGCATAACTTTTACTTCATACACACAATTACACACACCAGCACACACACACACACACACACACAAAAACACACACATATATATATATATATATATTTATATATATATATATATATATATATATATATATATATATATATATATATATATATATATATATATATATATGAAGAAGAATGGAAAGGAATTAGAGAAACAAAAGCCAAATTAAATTTCAATTCAATTGCTCAGAGCAAGGTATATTCCGAAAAAAGGCAATTTATTCAAGTTAAATTTTCCTTAAGCCAGGCTTTTCAAAGATCAACATCTTATCATCAGAGGAAGTCGCTGGGATGGATAAGTTGGCAGAGGCCAAGATTTAGGTTTTACCTTTCCTAAAAGTTCGCCTTTAGTACACCACTTTATATATATATATATATATATATATATATATATATATATATATATATATATATATATATATATATATATATATATATATAGCATAAGAGAATAACATATATGTTGTTTAAAATATGTTATTATTGTTTTTTCCCCAGGGAGCTGTTTCGTCCGTATTTAATCTCACTGTTGGTCTTGTTCATCTGAAAACCAGTGATATGTTTGATCGATCTCATCAGCTGATTTTATTAAGCCAGAAAAATGGTATTTCTTAATTAGAGAAGTGTTTATTTGTTTATTAGTCTATTTTAATTAGTGTCCGTGAATAACTATGTTATCCATATATATATATATATATATATATATATATATATATATATATATATATATATAGTAAGCAATGAAAATATATAAATGTCTGACGATTCCCCCCGGGGATGAAACACGGGAGCCTCTGTGTAGCTTGATTGCCATATATATTTTCTATTGCTTACTACCTAGCTCTACTTACGTATCGAGCACTGTTGAAGTAAATACTGAAAACTGATACATAAAAAATTATATCTCCTTATAATATTTTATGTGGATACATGAAGTACTAATATATATATATATATATATATATATATATATATATGTGTGTGTGCGCGTGTGTGTGTGTGTGTGTGTGTGTGTGTGTGTGTGTGTGTGTGTGTGTGTGTGTGTGTACTACAGCAATTAATTGAAATCACATGTTCACTTTTGGGAGAAATACTTTTCACATTTCTCACTCAATTACCTTTTTTTAATTGGACAGCTTATACTTAATTGTGTATCATTTCGATATATATGCGTAATGTAGAAATTTCTCCACTGATACTTTTAATGAATTTCATCATTTACATATTTATAGTAATTTCATAAGAAATATCCACGGTCAAAGTATTTGCATAAAAAGAGTGAAATCTTCGGTGTTCAGAATAATATTGCAGAGTATCATCAAGGAGCTATCTATCAACGTTGGATTCTCTCGAAGATATCAAGACGAACGTGTTCGAAACTTTAGAAATGCAATTCCAAACCAAAGTCAAGTTATAAAGGTGAACGTACACTTAATATGATTCTTTATTCCCAATCGTGTTGCCAAAAAAAATTGTCTTTGGTTTAATTCCAAAAATCTGGAATGATGGTTGGGTAGGCGTTTTTTTTTATTCTCAAAGCTACAGAGACTCCATCAGTTCGTATATGACAGCTACTACTACCATTTAAGCAGAAACGGAAGCGTTCAATATAGGGTAGGAATCTTCAAAATGGGTATGTTAATCAAGCGAACAAGCTCATCTTAAGTGATTAATCAAAACTTTAGATTTCATTCGGCGGTTGTAGTCTCAACCGTTGGAGAAAAACTCATGACAGATATGATATGTGTGATGAAAAGCGTATGGTTACCTAAGGTTTTACTAGTTTGGAGTTGCGTATCTGTCGACAACGGCGTCGGAAAGGTTTGTTTTTTGGAAATATCGATAAATGCTTCTGTCTCGAAAGATTTCCTTAATCAGTGACCTTCTCTCTTACATCGAGTACACGTATGGCGACATCAAATTATTCCTCAACCATGATTGTCTTCAATCCACAGAGTGAAATGTACACTAAAAGGTCAGTGAGAAGGGGATAGCTGGTTTTGATTTAACTGCAAATAGCGCTTAGGTAAATCCATAGAAACTTCATGGGGAATTCCAAAAAAAAAATTAAGAGAATTAAATTTACTAAATCTTGATGAATTAAAGTGAGTCATGACTGAGGTCTGTCTATTAGTGTCGTCTGAGACTTGGCGTGATTTAATCGGTTGCTTTGTAAACAGAAGATAATGAAAAAGTTGTAATCATTTCTTTAAAATTTGTACTCATTTATAAATACATTTTTTTTAATAAACAGAATCTCAGATGCGTGGCTAATTTTTGTTTGTAAATAATTTTGAAAATATAACATTTGAAGAAGAACTTGCTTTGCCAGTGACATAAAACAAGATTATTTTCATATATGAAATTGATATACTGCATGAAAATAAACTGTCGAAATGTAAGCTAGTAACGACTGATCACATGAAAATTATTCGAAAAAAGGGAAATATTTTCATTTGTCTTAATATGTTTAGGTTTCTGTGAGTATATCTATATATAAATGTATATTTATATAAATATATATTTATATGTGTATGTATTTATACATATATCTATATATATATATATATATATATATATATATATATATATATATAGATGTATACATGTGTATATATGAATACGCATGTATATGTGTATTGTTTATATATATATATATATATATATATATACTTATATATTCACTATATGAATATATGTACAGTATATATATATATATATATATATATGCGTTAATAGATTCATATATTTATTTATATATCTGTTTGTGTAGATAAGTATATATATATATATATATATATATATACATATATATATATATATATATACATATATATATATATATATATATATATATATATATATATATATATATATATATATATATATACAACAGCTAGGAGCGGATGAAATATTCATTAAATACATTTTATCTGATGCTAATAATTAAAATTCTCGCCTCATGTAGATTCGTGGTTTGGGTTTATTAAATCCAACGACACCTGTCCAAAATAATCGACTTTGATATCATTTTTATTCAAACGAAAATGACACCCCTAACAATCATACACATTACTGTAGATATATATATATATATATATATATATATATATATATATATATGTGTGTGTGTGTGTGTGTTAGTGTGTGTGTGTGGGTGTGTGTGTGTGTGTGCATTTCTATACTATAGCTCCACAAATAGCTACATTTGAAATTACCTCAGTAGAAAAATAGAATACATATAATAAATTATCATAACTATATATATATATATATATATATATATATATATATATATATATATATATATATATATATGTGTGTGTGTGTGTGTGTGTGTATATTATTATTATTGTTATTATTTCATGCATCCACATATAATTTTCTAAGGAGATATAATATTTTATGTATCGATTTTCAATATTTTCTCCAACGGTGCTCAATACGTCTGTAGGGTTTGGTAGTAAGTTATGTAAATATATTTATGGAAATGAACCTGAATCAAGGCGTCCGCGTTTTATCCCCACAGAGAATCGTCAGACTAAAATACATAGAATCTGTGTTACAGGGGGTCTATATATATATATATATATATATATATATATATATATATATATATATATATATATATATATATATATATATGTATATATATATATACACGTTATGTTTAGTCTAGCTGGCTAACTAATCAGATTATATGTTATTCCCTTTCACGGTGGAATGTTTCCATTAGTCTATGGCAGGTCTTCTCACAAATAAAGGTTCGGCTGACTTTTCTTTTCTAATCATTTTTTTCGTTTTCTATCAGGTTGACTCACCCTAACCGTTTTTACTATATGTATGTATGTATATATATATATATATGTGTGTGGGGGGGGGTGTATGTGTGGGTTTGTGTGGGTTTCTCTTCAGTAGTTGAACACTCTTGGCGACAGCTGCCTATAACAGGTTTGAACTCTCGCTGCTTTATCAGATTATTCATAGTGGCCGAGTGCGTTAAGGCGTCGGAATTTGTGTTATAACATGCCTCCTGTTCCGGATTTCGAATACTGACTTGAACCGTATCTGTAACATTATTAACGAATAAATTAATATTATGCATACGTTATTACATATTTCAGCACGTTGTTTGATTTATAAACACACACACACAAAGATATATATATATATGATTAGAAAATACATTTCATAAATAACAGTCGCATTTTTACTATACAATTGCATTTCGTATACGATGAAGGTGATAGAGATCATTGAAAATTAGAACTACTCAATGTGAAAATGAAAACAAAACGCTACATATTTAAAAATATATTAACCCTTACTCTGAAATGTCCAAGAAAACAGCAGACTAATTAAATAAATAAAACGGTGATTCATAGTGATTTTAATTATTATTTATTTTAATGTTAATTCCCTATGAAAGATTATTTTTACGTCTTGTTTAATAATTTTATTTTGTCTTGGAAAATTGATATTATCATCTGAAAATAATTTACAATTTTTACCAGTTATATTACCAGATGTTATACATTACAAGATGTTATAAATTAAAAAAATTACAAGATGTTATAAATTACAAGAAGTTATAAATTAAAGACTACTTAATATTAATAATTTAAAGACTAATTAATTAATAATATAATTGTAACATTTTCTCCCTTTACATAGTTGGATAATGTGGTAATATCTTTTTTTTTCTTTTTCAATAATTTTCAATTATTTTTATAGTATTTGTCTAATATTGTTTCCATATTTTTCCATGCAACAATAGCTAACTTTAATATTATTTCTATTGATAATTTGGGACACTTGTTTATTACTAGTAAAATATTTATTACCCTTCTCCTAAAAAATGCCAAAATATGCTTTTCCTTCACTTGAATAAATTTAATTTGTTTCCAGTTATTTTTATTTTCATTATAATTTTTTGTCATTATTTATGATAATTTATTATTATATTCGCTGTTTCTACGACTGTTTCGTATTTTTTCTTTGATTTATATATTTTTTACTAGTGTACATCTTACGGAAAAATTAGCGAAAAAAATTATACTTCACCAGTGTTCACATTCACTATTTATCTAGAGATATTACTAACATATTCATATGTAATAACCGAATTACGCCAGTTATATAATTTTTCATATATAAATTATGAAGCAACAAACAATAACCGTTGACTTTTTATTATAGAGTGGAGAATCTTTTTTACAAAATCAATTCAGGTTGCTTAGTAAGTCTGACGTGGTTTTCTCACTCGCTATTTTCTTTCTCGCTTTCCCTCACCACTTGAAATGGTTTTACTCGGAGGCTAAAAACATGCACGTGTTTTACTCGCTAATTTTTACCTGACGGGATAGAAGTAGATACATCTATATATATATATATATATATATATATATATATATATATATATATATATATATATATATATATATATATAAAGTGTTAACTCTGTTTGTGTATGTGTCCGCTTACATAGAGAATATGTATTGCTAAAATCCGTCTTCTTCTGTCTAATTTCAGTTATGAATGAAGTGTAGTATTTGTTTTGAGGCTATACTTAGTCTATCCTGTCTTCGGTCAGTGATACTGAGGACATTTTTAATATTGTGTCCAATCCAGAGTGACCTATTTGGAGTAGCTGTGTTTTTTTTGCCTACATTAAAAACCGACTTAGAGGCTCACTCTTTCTCCGTGGGGAGGCAAGTAAATAGGAATATATATTAATTGGAAGACATACATACATACATACATACATACATACATACATACATACATACATACATACATACATACTGTTGTGGTTGCAAGGTTGAACAATAATTAGTGAGGAATACAATGAAGACGCAAACAACAAGGAGAATGCAATAATAAGTGTATTAAAGAAAAGGTATAGTTACAGTATGTACAAATGAAGGTGTCGAGTCAGAGAGTCTTGGTGGGAGGACATGTACGCTCTTCGGCGTCACTTCCGGTGGCATTTAGGTAACACACACTAAGGCCAACCTAGGCTTGCCATTTATAGTGTAACGTTATTCGTATATGCAAATGAGTGGTTGCCACCACAACACATACATACATACATACATACATACATACATACATACATACATACATACATACATACATACATACATACATACATACATACATACAATTATATATATCAAGAGAGCATTATTATTACTGAGTGAACCCGAATATTGGCGTTGCGCCAGGCTAAACAACGCCGTGCAAACCGGATATGCAGAGGCCTGATCTTAGAAGGTTCTAACAAAAAGAACCTATAATTTCCGGGAAGAACTAAACACGTGGGTGGTCACGAGGACATCAATCAAGTACGTGGAAGAGGAAACGTATGGTTATGTTGTGGAGGCGTCCGAGGGTGTCACACACCACTTACCTAGGCTATTTATATACACCTCTGTCTACCGCGCTCGCTTCTTTTCGTTCTGTATATATGTATTTGTTGCTCTTGCCCTTTATTTCTCTTTGTTTATTTCTCTTTCTTTCACGCACGCTCGTTTTCTGTTTCTAGCTCTCTTTCTATATACTAGAAACCTAAGATGCACCTGCTTTTCAATAGTTAAATATGGCATCATTTAACCTTTAAAATAATTGATGAGAATTCTAAATAAGGAAAACGCTTTTGAAATAACGACAAGCAAAAATACAGGAAAAAAAACTCACTTTAAAATGGTTACAAAAATCACGTACCCTCCCTCAAAAAAATATCTAGGTCCCAAAATTTGAAACAAGCTGTCAAACCGTAACCTATAATCACGCCATTGTTATACTTTGCCGTCATTTTTGACAGGATCTTTAAAACTTTTTTCAGTCTTCCTTTCTCCTGTTTTTAGGATAATATGTTTTCATATTACAATTAAATGAATTATTGCCTTGATCATCATCAAAGTTAAACTAAAGACTATATATTCCTCTTGACTTTGCTGTGAAACCGGCGTAAGAAAACCTATTAAATTTGGAAAAATAAATTAAAATGTTGTTTTGTGAGACGAAGAAAAAATACAGGTATTCGCTAAAATAGTAAAATAAAATTACTGAAACAATAAATGAAAAGTATGGTTTTGGATTGAGGTTTACTATGGTCATTGGAATGTAATTATAAAGAATATATGCTCTGAAGCGTTTTATACAACCTCATTGATACATTTTCGAATATTATAAGGAGTACATACTTAAATATATTTTGTATAAGAACTCACAAATGCACAAAAAAAACATACGGCTTATAATATGCATTAACGTGTAGAATTCAATTTTATAATAAGACTGTTCTTGTAATTTGGTTCGTTTTGTGGTAGAATGTTGAACTTTTTTTACACTTATATTGAATGGGTTTATTGCGAAAATTAAATTTTAATATTATTGTTCTGGTAAGAGTAAGCATTTATAATTGGGTCTTTTTTATTTATAGTGTGACTTAAAATAAATATTTTACCAAAACAGGTGTAAACAACCATAATACTTTGGGTGGATGTTCTTTATTTCGGACTTGATTTTAAAAATGTATTGAATCGTCCCAAACCTTCTCTGTCTCTCTTTATATATATATATATATATATATATATATATATATGTAGTACTTCATGTATCCACATAAAATAGTATAAGGAGATATAATATTTTATGTGTCAGTTTTCAGTATTTACTTCAACAGTGCTCGATACGTAAGTAGAGTTAGGTAGTAAGCAATGAAAATATATATGGCAATCAAGCTACACAGAGGCTCCCGCATTTAGCCTGACGATTCTCCCCGGGATGAAACACGGGAGCCTCTGTGTAGCTTGATTGCCATATATATTTTCATTGCTTACTATATATATTTATATATATTTATATATATATATATATATTTATTTATTTATTCATATATATATATATATATATATATATATATATATGGGCGTGTATATATGATAAAAATAGAAATAATATTCAAACGTAATAGAAAATGAAAACAAAAATATCATGTATGTATTCATCAATGTGTCGTCTTTATTTAGAGATTTTAAAAAGTAATATATATATATATATAATTTTCTTCAAACCTAAAAATTAGATTACTAATTAAAATAGCAGATATCTATGCACAAAACAACTGCTCTATTTTCATAAATCGTTTACAATGGTTATTTTGCTATAGTATTACATAACATAGAGCCGTTATATGCTTTAAATTGGCAAAGCAAATCAAAGAAAACTGAAATGTGTACTTAGCAGAAATCCCATCGATGAAACGCTATTGTCGGAAAGAACGGTTTGATTCTGACTTCCAATTGATAAAAGAGTACTAAAGAAACGTAATAAACGGATATGTCATAATTGAACTTAATTTTTTATAGTATTTCTTCGCGCACACAGATTTTCGGCCGGCTCAAAAACGCCATGCTAATCAGTGACCGCAATATCCGTATACATTAAATAAAGGGTTCAGATTGAGATGTCGTATACATTCTCGAGTTCGACAAGGTGTACCTAAAAAGGGCGGAAATTAAATCGATCGAAATGTTGTGTGAATAACACTCAAGATAGAAATCGCAGTCCCAATAATACAGATAATAATATAGATACTATCAAAAATTCGTAGGAATGACCTATCTACCTGTTATTTTCAACTTTGGAAATAACAGGATAATTATTTTTATAAATATACCTATGGTGTTCTCATTTACTTATCTCCCCACGAGGGCAGATTTAGACACAAGATTGGTTTTTAATCTGGAGAAAAAATCACGCTCCAAAAAAAGAAGCACTCTGGATTGAGAGAAAAATAAAACCTGATTTTAGAATTATTTTTCCTTCACTGACCGAAGACAGAAAAAAATGAAGTGTAGTATCAGAACAGATACTACGTTTTGCCCCTAGCCAAAAGGCCAAAGAATCTGGGCAATGGGGTTGAGTCATTGTAGATGAGAATAGTAGTCCGAATAATCCAAGTAATACAAGTTATCAATCCTTATCTAAAAAATTCAAAACAGAATATTAGTATTTTTCAGTACTGTTTAATTATTTCACAGGTGCAGACATTGATAAGAAACAAAGTAAAAATAGTGAGTAAACAGATTTGGAAACATGGGCTATGGAAATAACGAGGAAAAAATAAAGAACACCAGAGAGACGAGGAGAAGAATGAAGGATGTAATCGAATTATGTGGAACACAGTACGTATGTCAATCCCAATCTTAACCTAGCTTATATCGCTGTATAGCCTGTACGAAGAAAAATATGCTCGGAATTTCGTGGAAAAAAATAGGCTACTTAGTATTTGTATGAGAGAATAAGTAACTACGACGAATGTACTTGCGCATTATTTTTATTGACAAATTAGCAATCTTCCTCTAAGAAAATCCAGAAACATACCATTAGTATCACTCGGTACAGTTTATAGATTTTCCAGGTGCAGACATTGATAAAGAAACAAAGTAGAATTACAGAGAAAACAGATTTGGAAATATGGGCTATAGAAATAAGGAGAAAAAAAAATAGGAAACAACAGAAAGAGGGCGACGTAGAATGAAGGAAGTAATTGAATCGTGTGTATGTGATTAAGGAAAGAGAATTGGGTTATACGAAAAGAATAACCAATATTCGTTACATCCATCGAACCCGCGTGTTTACAGATGAAAGTGATATTTCAACCGTATGCATGCGCGAGCGACGTACGAACAGGCAGAGAATCTCATAGAGATTCGAGGAAGCATCTACAAATGTAAGCGTGACAGACCGACGAAAATGATGTTTTAAACTTAAGCGTGACAGACAAACGTAAATACACAGGGCATCTGATATACATATTTTAAAGCATCGACAAAAAAGATGCGCAAATTAAATCTGCGCGCTTTGCAATGAAAATGTCATTTAAAACCTTTAAGTAGTATATTAATGAGCCGTCATTTATCGGAGTTAAAAGCCACTCAAGGATAAGAGTCAATTAGATTGTCGGTTGGACGAGCTTAAAAAAGATGAATGGAATAAAAAAAAATGATTACTTGAAAGAACGACTCGACAAGTATTTGTCTACATTGGACTTGCTGTAGTATGTTGTGAAGCAGTTCTGATGCAATGTTTTTAAGTGCAAAAGACGAACGAATATGCTATTTTAAATTCAAGCGTGACAGACCGACTGTTTGTATACATAAGTTCTACCATTTGTAAAACTGTCCTTTTCTTGGCAGGGCAGACAACTCCATATTTCTTAAGCAGGATTACTTCTCTTGGCTTATATCTAATACCGACGAAAAAATATTTCAAACTTAAGCGTGACAGACCGACCGACCGACCGAATTTAATAACTACTCTTAAGCGATTTTTAAGAGTTTTTTTTTTTTGTTAAATAGAATAAGACATGTTTTTTTTATTTTAAAGAAAAAAGTTTAAATTGATAGATTTTTGTTTATTTAGCGTTCAACGATCCACAGTTTAGCCACATCAAAAAGCAAAGGGCAGATATTCAGGTATATATCTATGATAGAAAATAACAAAGTTCAGAAATATGTATGCAAAATTCTAAGAAGCAACTCAACGCTCCCCATGTTAGCGAAAACGAATGGAAATTAAAACTTGTTTTATATAACAATGCTTAGTGGGCTCCAAACAAATACGTCCTCATGAAAATGTTATTTAAAACGGAAACATGGACAGACCGACTGACGGACAGAACCTCTTCTATTATTGCGTGGACGCATCTAAAAGAATATATTTTTTTATGATGTGCATACAATCAAAGAGAGGTAATTGGCTTATAACCTAATTACGCCAAAGCAATTACATAAATTTAATTATATTCCGCAACAAAAAAGTGTAAATTCTATTTGGGCGCCAAAATATTAATCACCCATTAAAGTGGGTTACCGTTTTAGTATTCCGGTTTCCGCACGGACACGCGAATTAATTTCCGACCGACCACATCACCAAATAATTCAATGATAGATATTTAGCCGTCTCTTTCAAGCCTTGATTTTCTTCTTTTTTTTCTTTCTATCAGGAAATATTAATCTCATCAGTTGTTCGAAAGCGATCGGTGCTTCCAGGAAGACAAACAAGCAAACTGACCTATTCGAGATTTTTATGCTAACTAGTTTATACCCGCGACGTTGGTGCGGTATGTATGTCAATTCTTAT
>OY744538.1:30249417-30276917 GCA_963556195.1 Sepiola atlantica | reverse complement strand
ATGGTATGTTACGAACCAAATGCTAAAATGCAGACATGTTTTGCAATAGAATACAATGTTAAGAACGATAGGTTTTGATTTGATATTACCATTTGCAAGAACTCTATGCGAACCACTGGATTCAGTTTTACGATGATGTCGTTGAGAATTTGTTTAAATGTGTGCGATTTGACGCACAGACAGCAATTGTTACTATCCATTCTACCCCCTCTACACACACACACACACGCACACACGCACACACTTGCTTTTTTCTTTTTATAGCACTTGAGCGAACCTGTTTGTTTGAAATCTCTCTTATTAAAGGGAGTCGCTATTTTGAGAGGCTCACTGTTATTTTCGGATCTGTCTTTGTTGTGATTGAACCAATCGGCCTAGCACGGACGGTTGTTTTCTTTAGAGTGTGTGTGTTTTTTTTTGGTTTTTTGTTCTTTGTGTCTTTATCATTTTCCCTGAAAAGAACAAAAAAATGCCTTGCTTGTCTTTATCGTGGAATGAACGGATTATTAGAGTTTTTATAGTTATTTTTATTTTAGGATTCCGTGTAGAAAGAAAGTTTCAGTTTTCTTTTTTTTACTTTCTGACATGTTTCCATTTCCTTCACAATACCCTATTCCCTATCACTTTTGTTTTATATCTCTAATCAAGGATTCTTGCTCATTTTTACATCAGACACTACTTTAAGTACCTAGCTACGTTACGAAAACGAATATCTTTATTAAAATGGCGAAGTGATGGAAGGAACGAAATCTTCGCCAGGAGTCCAAATCTATTCGCTAAGGTTTTTGAATCTCGGTTGTTGAGACATGCGAGAAATTTGTTTGTGGATTTTTTTTTAAAGAGTATCGACGAGTATTCGAAACGCATGAAGATTTACGAGTTTAAACGTGACTCAGAATATTCACTTATGGAAAATAATGCTTGAATGAAAGAATACGCAGGAGATTCATCAAGTATGCAATCTTTTTTCTTAATATATTTGTACCTGGCATCCATTTTATTATTTCAAGAGAAATGTTATTAGTAAGAGTAAATTATGCGGATAGATGGAGAAAGCGATATGTAAGGGGTCGCGCTAGTATGTACTATTATCGGTGAACTAGAATGTTGGCTTTTAATGAGGTTACAGCTCCAACCGTGTTCGTTTATATATATATATATATATATATATATATATATATATATATATATATATATATATATATAGGGCGAGCCAAAAGTAGGTGGGCAGTAAAAAACATTTATTTAGAGATCACTTATACGTACAATTACATGCAATAAAACAATGATATTAATGAAAATTAAATGTTATTTATCAACGCAAGTGTTCAAACTGTTTTCCTCCTTGATTTACACGGCTTTGAAGTCTGCCTCTTACGCTTCGATAAACATTTCAATATATGCTGTCCACCTAAATTGGCTCACCCTGTGTGTGTATATATATATATATATATATATATATATATATATATATATATATATATTAATTTTAAATAAATAATATTTTGCTCTCATCAGTGTAGGGAATGAATCCCTAGCCACAGAGTCAACCTAGACTCTGCAAGCAAGCCTCAAAACCATTAGGCCACGAGAAATCACAACGTCAAGAACGGAATTTAAGTTCTAGTTATGCGAAGGACGGCATATCTAGAAAGACTAACGAATGATTCTACGAACGTTGTCGGAATATACCTTATAGCTACGTGTGAGTTTATTTTATTCAGGGCTCAACTTTAATCTTATTAAAGGGGCTTATAACAATATTAATTTTAAGTAAATAATATTAAATTAGTTTTACTTACATACGCCAACGTTTCAAGCTTTTGCTCCCATAAGTGTAGGGAAATTCATATATATATAAGTTCCGTCCGACCGTGCTGTTTATTACAGCCTTCTAAGTATGTTCGCTTGTAAAAATATAAATAGACCGTAATGCTCTTCCTTTCACTGTGGTTGTTAAGATACCCACATGATTCTAGGCGTTCAGACAGTAATTACAAAAATATGTTGACTTAGCTCTGAGGTTAGAATCGTGTGACAGGCAACACCATCATCTTTTACACTAATGATTTCCGGAAAAGGATTAAACACATGTGTACGTAGATAAGAAATTAAAAACTATCTATTGCAATATTAGTTATCTATATCTATATCTATATATATATATATATATATATATATATATATGCATATGTATATATATGTATGCATATGTATATATATGTATACATATATATATGCATATGTGTATTTATGTATACATATATATATATGTATACATATATATATATATATATAACAAATTAAATAATTCTAATATATATAAATTCGATTGATTCACGAGAGAATCGAATTTAAATTACAAAAGACAAACTCACCACTTAGCATTAAATAAGGCTTATGGATATATTTATTTCAATATTTATTATAATGTCATTGTATGATAATTTATACCCAAAGGACCACTTAAGGGTAAGGGTTGATGCGTCTGTCAGCGGACGTTGGGATAACACCGTGAGGATTGGTAACGATTGTTTAAACAGGGAAGAATTTGATTATTTCAGAAGAAAGTTCAACGGGAATTTGTAAACATTGGACTCGAAAACAACTGCGCTGGGAAGCAGACACGTGGTATTGTGTTCGACAGTAGGGTTCTTTGAAAGAAACTTTTTCTACGAAAGTTTTGTTTAGTTTAGAGAGGAAGAAAGGAACATTATTCTAAAAAAAAGAAACGTTGTTCGTCTTTCTTTACTCTATCATTATTTCTATGTAAGGTGCTCGACTGAGCTCCAATATTTAGTTAGGTCCCTGCAAAACATTTACAGCAAGAACTCTATTTGTTGCCGACACTGCGAAAAACTTTCTATTCTTTCTCGGTGTCCCTAGAACAAATCAGAGTTCCCATCAAAATGTTCTTACTAATACCTATTGGTAAAATTTCTAAAAAATCGGAGGTATCAGAATTTTCACGAATAATATAACTCCCTCTTTACCCTTTTTGCATAAAACTAAATAAAACTAAATATAGCCCACATTACTTATCCTTACGTCCATGGGCTTTGTTCTAAAATTCATTATAATCGGTTAATTAGTTTAAAAGTAAATTCTCTACATAGAAATCTACAAGCATGTACATATTCCTAACGTTATATAAATGGATATACCCAGACAATGCTAGTAAATAATGTTATTTTCTTAAAAGCTGACTAATTCTTTTTGGTATTCAATCTTAGATAGCTTTTCCTGGGTCTGATTTCCATTAATTTGGTTCGTTTTTGTCCCCGCCTTTTTTTCAACTAAAATTCTACCGATCTAGTAACTGAGCATCCGTGTTCCCTCAGTCTGGAATGATTTCTCTTTCACTGACTGAGTAGAGAACAGATAGTACACTTTGATCTTATCCCAAAGGTATAAGGTTGTCTCGTAGAGCAGTAATAACAAAATGCAAAACAGGAAAGGGATGCTCGCTTTCTTTCTAAGCGAAGTTGTTGTATTGGACATGATTGGTTTTAGGGTGTGTCGGCAATTTTAATGAGATTGTGTCGACAGCGTCATCTTGTTTGATTAGAACGGTTGTCCATTTGCTGAAGACAAAACAATGACAGAGCATTCGAAGGAAAAACTAAAATACAAACGGAAAAAGAGAAAACGACGAGTTTATTATTTTTGTTCGTGTTTATTTAAGAGGGGAACTTTACCTTTGCATTGCACAGGTCTTCGCCATTACCCGGGAATAGCAGTTTTATAGAAGTTATTATCGATATTGGCCTTTTCATCCTGATTCTATCTGCTCGCGTGGATCGCTTTGGTGCTTAGTCGTTGTGAAAAGTTTATATTTTCAAAGCGATCCATACATACATACATACATACATACATACATACATACATACATACATATGTATGAAAGACAGAATGGAAAAATAAGTTCAGAAAAAGAAAACGTGTTGAATTATTATTCCATTTTGTCTTTCATACATTCTGTCTCCATATTTCATTTCGTGTATTTTCTCCTCATACATATATATATATATATATATATATATATATATATATATATATATATATATACACACATATATATATATATATATATATATATATATATATATACAGGGTGATTCATAAGTCACTTCACTTAGCTATTTAAAATGATTACCATATGAAGCACAAACATACTATGAACTTTTGATAATTGTTATCTTACTCTCTAATTACTGCTATCTGTTATTTTAAATTTGTTCGTTTATATATTTGTTTCTATATATATTTATTTCATAATCAATCAAATATGCTACAAAGAGTCGTAAATTTCTTTGCAAAAAAGAATGGGGCTATGCATGCATAACGAAGGTGGAAAATTTAAAAATTCGCTGTATTTTTAAACTCCCATAAATGAATTTGTTAAATAAACTTTCTGTTTTGTATTACCGTATTTTTTAACTTTGGAATTTCAAAAATAAATAGCTAAGTTACTTATGAATCACGCTGTATATATTAGGGGATTTTTTATGGTAAACAACTGATGATCCCTTAGATAATATTAAGACAAGTGTTAATTCTTGGAATCAAACTTATGTAGTGAGTGCAAAATATTAATTGACTTACAAGCGAAGTAGTTTTCCAACGAAGGACTAATCGAGTTTCATTCTTTCTATATAGTTTTAATGGTTGAAAACCTTCCAAGATTATACATCATCATCATCATCATCATCATCATCATCATCATCATCATCATCACACTAAAGCGTAGTTTATCACTATTTATTTCTCTACGGCCTTTTTCATATATATTTTAATCACACAAGATACATGTTAAAATTCTCAGCAGGTTCAGGATTGAGTTATATTTAAAAACACTTCCATTTCTTAGGTCTAATAAGCCATAATTTGCAATTAACTGACAAAGTGACCTCTCTCCCTTTAGTTGTCTATGACATTTAAACTCTTACACTGTGTTGTTTTACTCCCTAGCTCTCTCGTGCGTGTTACCTCCCCATTCTCTCTCTCTCTCTCTCTCTTTCCCTCTCTCTCTCTCCCTCTCTCTATGTATTTACACTCAAGGGTAATAAAGAATGTAAAGAATAAAAAGATTGGAATAGTCCATTATACGCAAAAGGGAATAACACCATAAGTAGTAATACGGTGTAATCCATAGCTGATAGGAAGAGGGAGGAACAGCAGGGGAGTATATAGTGAACAGGAAGCGACTAATCTGGGATATTTGTTCTCATTTTGTTTTTATTTAACTGGCTTTGCCAACTCACTTTTCCTGTTCCAAATAATATAACTCGAGCTCAACACACGGTCACATTAATATATATATATATATATATATATATATATATATATATATATATATATATATCGTTGAATATCACAAACAACTTATGTCTAGATACTTGTGTGAAGATCCTTTTTATTAGTCGAATCGGGATCTTTGTTTCGGTGGGGAATTAGCCGATGAATCGGCCATAATCGTTTGTGTCCCATGTACTTTCGAACCCATCCGGTTCCATCTTCAGGGGAACCAGCTTAAGACCATGATGTTGATATTAATAGGTATGTTGGGTGGGGATTATATTATTAATACGGAACTAAAGTAAGCATTAGGAAAGTTGTAGAATGATATCACTAGGAGTAAAAATTATCTTGTTAATGACTGTTTGGGGTTTTTTATGTATAACATTCTAATATATAGTGTGTTTGTGTATTATTAGTAGTAGATTAATCGGCCAATTCCCCCACCGAAACAAATACCCTGATTCGGCTAAGGGAAAGAATTCTCACAAAGATATCCAGACACAAGTTGTTTGTCATATTAAACGATATTTCTATTAAAGGGAAAATGCTGCCTAAACATACATATATATAATAAGTATTGTTAGAAGGCGATGACAATGCGTTGGTTATGTGACACCGGCAGTACGTGAAATGGTAAACAAAAATGGCGGGAAAAAAACACACCAACGAGTGGATATATTTATTTCTGAGCATGAGAGATTCCCTCGAAAATTTAAATACAAAAAAGGAAGACACACCACCCTACCATCACGGTTAGAACTTAACACTGCTAAATATAATAAAATTATTTGAAAAATATTGATTTCCCAATATTGTCATTTTTGTTTACCATTTAACGTACCGCCGGTGTCACCTAACCAACGCATTATCATCGCCTTCTAACAATACTTATTACATATTATGCATAATGCTTCAAGCAAACTACAATAATCTTCTCATATATATATATATATATATATATATATATATATATATATATATATATATATATATATTATTCACAAATAGCCATGTCGCTGTATCACGGCTCTTCAATGGGGTCAGAAATGGATGTGTACTTTACACTATGGTTCTATGATCGTATTTTCAGTAGTCGAGAACCGTGACCACTGCGTTATTGACAACCGCTCTGTGAAGAAAATCCTTAACAGAAAGCTCAATCCTCGAAGAGTGGAGGAAAACACGTAAATCACTGACATACATGTGTGTATACCAATACCGTTCGAAATCAATGGTTCATAATGATCTATGAGGTTGAAAACATAGAAAATCACCAGGGGGTAAACTGCGTCTAATAATAGTGCCCACTTTAAGCCAGTTACGACATAACCGCGGCCTACGGTGTCTGATGGTCTTTTAAGAAAGGTATAATGTTAAAATTATCAAAATATTTCCTTTTTGTATATAGTGCATTCTTTGCTAGATATATATTTTATTTGGCATATTCCCTCAGGTGTGTTTCCGCGACGAAGCACGGTGAAATTATAATTAATTATAAATTTGATTTAATCCCGACAGTATTCAACATAGTGCGCTGCTTTTAATCGATGCAAGTGTTTGCGGGGGTAAATATCGTATTCAATGAATAATTTAACGGTTTATAAATATGTACGAGGTTAGAAACATTGAAAATCTACAAACAGAATATATATATATATATATATATATATATATATATATATATATATATATATATACATATATACTTATATGTTTACTCTAAGTATCCTGATATATATATATATATATACATATATATATATATATATACATATATACTTATATGTTTACTCTAAGTATCCTGATATATATATATATATATATATATATATATATATATATATATATATATATATATATATAGTCTCTAAAAAAACTTCGAGTCATTTTAAACAAAGAAATAAAATGCAGTTTAAATTCTCAGGGATACTAACTAAATCCAAGATTTCGCAGACTTAGCACTTGCATAAGCTGACCCACCGCTGAAAAATTAACAAATAAAAAAGGGGATTCAACTAAACAAAACCAGGAGACTTAACTTAACAGTTTAACATATATATATATATATATATATATATATATATATATATATATATATATATATATATATATATATATATATATATATATATATATATATATATATACATATATATATATATATATACATATATATATATAGATATACATATATATATATATATATATATTAATATGTATATATAAGGAAAAGGAGAGTAAACATATGAGACATACCTTTAAAGTAAAACTTATCATGAAGAGTTACCAACTTACTCCCGACCCGACCTTGGGTCACATCTTACTTGTGGGAGTAAGATAAAAACTGACCATGTGCCTAACTCCTGGAGAGGAGTAAATCAATACTCTTGAGTGAATAACTCCTAAATAAATCTGAATCGTAAAAGCCCAGGAAGATTGCCTACAAATGGATTTAAATACGCCACTAATATCCTAAGATTTCACATTCCGCAACTTTTTCCAGTTGGATGTGGCGTCTTGGTCATTTACTAGTCGACGCCTATCCACAATTCCACAATTTCATCGGATGTTTATACTTCTTAAAGTGCCAATATTCTTCCCTAAAACAGGACAGGATTTTACCATACCTCGAATCTGCTTCTGCGAACTCTTTTGGTACCTTCACCGGTAAACTTTTTACCTATATTTTCTACATTTTCCTATTGCACTTTATATTACTTTTACTTTTTTATATCTTTTATAATATTGACTTTTTGGTAATTTCTCTTTTACTAACTTATATGTCTACCTTTCTCCGACGATAAGATATCATTCTTTGAAAAGCCATGGGTTAAAAAGAAATAATAAAATTTCTCTTATTTCACACCCCTTGTTTTTAACAATTGATGAATTAATATATGTTTTATTTTGCACCATTTTTAATTATCATTATTTACTAGTATATATATATATATATATATATATATATATATATATATATATATATATATATATCGTTAAATATTACAAATGACTTGTGTCTGCATATTTTTTCCTTGATCTTTTCAAGATACGTCATTATTTTTTTAGTTTAAGACTGGAACTGGATGATGGATTTACCGTACTAGTGGTTTATCCTAAAAAAACGAAACTATTTACTTTCAAACGGTTTAAATTGTAACATTAAATGAATTAAATAAAAAGGTCTAAACTTCCGTTTTATTTTTATTTATTTTTTAAATATTTAGCTGATAATTATTTTTGACTGTAAGAATAAAGAGAATATTTATTGTTGAGAAAAGATATGAATTGTTACAATTTTTATTTGATTAAAGACAATAGCAATTAGTTTTACGGGAAAAGAAGGAGACAAGTTTTGCTTAATAGTATTAAAACTTACATAACTGTATTATTTCAGCGAAATATTATTATTAAAGTAAGTTATGCAGCAGATGAAGATAGCAAGCGTGGGATTGTCACGGGTCCCGCTGATATATATATATATATATATATATATATATATATATTGTTTATGAGTTTAAATGTCCTTTAGGAGACTGCATCTCCGATAACCAAGAAAAAATATATACATAGGTTTGACTACCACGACTTTGTCGAGAAGATTGACGATGCATTTGTCTGATACTAGCGCCATAGCCTAACACTTACCTAACGACCACTCCTGCCCCTGATCGGAATTCAGAAAACTCCTAGTAGAATATACCAAAATATTAGAACATAGTACTAACAAACAAAAACTCCATATATTAGAAGCCCTATATATAAAAACCGAAAAAAACTAATTAATAGCATTAACTTTAATATCAGTAATAATATTCTAAAATGTCTATAGCTCTAAATATAGTTTCGTACTTAGTACATAATTCCCGCCAAAACCTTCTATAATACTAACACATGGTCTGTACCTGATTAACCTCATTCCTCTGAAGATGGACCCAGATGGGTCTGAAGGTACTTGGGAGACAAAGCCAGACTATGGCAAATTCATCAGCCAATTCCCTTCCGAAACTAAGATCCTGATTCGGACTATTGAAGGGATGTACCAAAGGATATCTAGACATGAATTGTCTCTTATATTCAACAATACTTGCCTGCAAAAGAAGATGCTGCCTATATATATATATATATATATATATATATATATATATATATATATATATATATATATATATATTATTGTATTTAAACTTACTTCGAAGAGGTTACCTGAGAAGAAAATGAAAACTGGCAGTAGCTCTAGACGAATACGAGAAACCATTAAAATTATAGGCAAACGTGTGTTAGCTTGTGCGTGTGGCTTCGCCTCGGTGCATTGTCGAGTTACATTCAGATATGTTAATCCATTGACATTATATATGCAGGGAAGAAACGGTCTGTTCACATGAGTCTTATTGTTGGTTTTTATAGTTTGAGAGGTTAAAATTATTACGAATTTTACGAGTCGAACAGAATTTTATTATTCTGAGAGTCGGCAGACAAATAAGAAGTAAAGTGATAGTTCACTAAAACAAATAGTTTTGAAATGCGTCTATGCAATAGTAAAGTGATAGTTCACTAAAACAAATAGTTTTGAAATGCGTCTATGCAATAGTAAAGTGATAGTTCACTAAAACAAATAGTTTTGAAATGCGTCTATTCAATAGTAAAGTGATAGTTCACTCAAACAAATAGTTTTGAAATACGTCTATTCAATAGTAAAGTGATAGTTCACTCAAACAAATGGTTTTGAAATGCGTCTATTCAATAGTAAAGTGATAGTTTACTCAAACAAATAGTTTTGAAATGCGTCTATGCAATAGTAAAGTGATAGTTCACTAAAACAAATAGTTTTGAAATGCGTCTATTCAATAGTAAAGTGATAGTTCACTAAAACAAATAGTTTTGAAATGCGTCTATTCAATAGTAAAGTGATAGTTCACTAAAACAAATAGTTTTGAAATGCGTCTATTCAATAGTAAAGTGATAGTTCACTCAAACAAATGGTTTTGAAATGCGTCTATGCAATAGTAAAGTGATAGTTTACTCAAACAAATGGTTTTGAAATGCGTCTATTCAATAGTAAAGTGATAGTTTACTCAAACAAATAGTTTTGAAATGCGTCTATTCAATAGTAAAGTGATAGTTTACTCAAACAAATGGTTTTGAAATGCGTCTATTCAATAGTAAAGTGATAGTTTACTCAAACAAATAGTTTTGAAATGCGTCTATGCAATAGTAAAGTGATAGTTCACTAAAACAAATAGTTTTGAAATGCGTCTATTCAATAGTAAAGTGATAGTTCACTAAAACAAATAGTTTTGAAATGCGTCTATGCAATAGTAAAGTGATAGTTCACTAAAACAAATAGTTTTGAAATGCGTCTATGCAATAGTAAAGTGATAGTTCACTAAAACAAATAGTTTTGAAATGCGTCTATTCAATAGTAAAGTGATAGTTCACTAAAACAAATAGTTTTGAAATGCGTCTATGCAATAGTAAAGTGATAGTTCACTAAAACAAATAGTGTTGAAATGCGTCTATTCAATAGTAAAGTGATAGTTCACTAAAACAAATAGTTTTGAAATGCGTCTATTCAATAGTAAAGTGATAGTTCACTCAAACAAATAGTTTTGAAATGCGTCTATTCAATAGTAAAGTGATAGTTTACTCAAACAAATAGTTTTGAAATGCGTCTATGCAATAGTAAAGTGATAGTTCACTAAAACAAATAGTTTTGAAATGCGTCTATTCAATAGTAAAGTGATAGTTCACTCAAACAAATAGTTTTGAAATGCGTCTATTCAATAGTAAAGTGATAGTTCACTAAAACAAATAGTTTTGAAATGCGTCTTTGCAATAGTAAAGTGATAGTTCACTCAAACAAATAGTTTTGAAATGCGTCTATTCAATAGTAAAGTGATAGTTCACTAAAACAAATAGTTTTGAAATGCGTCTATTAAATAGTAAAGTGATAGTTCACTAAAACAAATAGTTTTGGAATGCGTCTATTCAATAGTAAAGTGATAGTTCACTCAAACAAATAGTTTTGAAATGCGTCTATTCAATAGTAAAGTGATAGTTCACTCAAACAAATGGTTTTGAAATGCGTCTATTCAATAGTAAAGTGATAGTTTACTCAAACAAATAGTTTTGAAATGCGTCTATGCAATAGTAAAGTGATAGTTTACTCAAACAAATAGTTTTGAAATGCGTCTATGCAATAGTAAAGTGATAGTTTACTCAAACAAATGGTTTTGAAATGCGTCTATTCAATAGTAAAGTGATAGTTTACTCAAACAAATGGTTTTGAAATGCGTCTATGCAATAGTAAAGTGATAGTTTACTAAAACAAATAGTTTTGAAATGCGTCTATTCAATAGTAAAGTGATAGTTCACTAAAACAAATAGTTTTGAAATGCGTCTATTCAATAGTAAAGTGATAGTTCACTAAAACAAATAGTTTTGAAATGCGTCTATCCAATAGTAAAGTGATAGTTCACTAAAACAATTAGTTTTGAAATGCGTCTATGAAATAGTAAAGTGATACTTCACTCAAACAAATAGTTTTCAAATGCGTCTATGCAATAGTAAAGTGATAGTTCACTCAAACAAATAGTTTTGAAATGCGTCTATGCAATAGTAAAGTGATACTTCACTCAAACAAATAGTTTTGAAATGTGTCTATGCAATAGTAAAGCGATAGTTTACTCAAACAAATAGTTTTGAAATGCGTCTATGCAATAGTAAAGTGATAGTACACTCAAACAAATAGTTTTGAAATGTGTCTATGCAATAGTAAAGTAATAGTTCACTAAAACAAATAGTTTTGAAATGCGTCTATGCAATAGTAAAGTGATAGTTCACTCAAACAAATAGTTTTGAAATGCGTCTATTCAATAGTAAAGTTATAGTTCACTCAAACAAATAGTTTTGAAATGCGTCTATTCAATAGTAAAGTGATACTTCACTCAAACAAATAGTTTTCAAATGCGTCTATGCAATAGTAAAGTGATACTTCACTCAAACAAATAGTTTTGAAATGTGTCTATGCAAGAGTAAAGCGATAGTTTACTCAAACAAATAGTTTTGAAATGCATCTATGCAATATTAAAGTGATAGTTTACTGAAACAAATAGTTTTGAAATGCGTCTATTCAATAGTAAAGTGATAGTTCACTAAAACAAATAGTTTTGAAATGCGTCTATGCTATAGTAAAGTGATAGTACACTCAAACAAATAGTTTTGAAATGCGTCTATGCAATAGTAAAGTGATAGTTCACTCAAACAAATAGTTTTGAAATTCGTCTATTCAATAGTAAAGTGATAGTTTACTCAAACAAATAGTTTTGAAATGCGTATATTCAATCTGCGCGTTTAGCGATGGAAATCGTATTTTTTTTGTAAATGAAGCGTGACAGACTAATGAAAATACTCTTCTAAACTTAAGCGTGATAGACCATTGAAAAATATATTTTCGCATTGAAACTGAACAGACAGTCGAAAATGCTATTTCAAACATATGCGTGACAGGCAGATCGACTGAGAGATATACCTTTGATACACATGTTGACGCATATAAGACGCGACAAAAACACCTATTCCAAACTTAAATGTGAGATACCAACGAAAATAATATTATTAACTTAAATATGACAGACAAACGAGAATAATATTACAAACTTAAATGTGATAAACTAAAGAAAAGAAAATGTCTAACTTAAATGTGACAGACTAACGAAAATTATATTAAAAACTTGATCCTGTAAGACAGATGAACATACTATTTACAAACTTCATTGTGACAAAAAGACCAACTGATGGGCCTCTTATGGAGATGCTTGCACGCATCTTGAAATAGTTCCTTCAAACTGTAATATAATGACGCAGCGACGCACTGGGGAGGGGCGACAAAGATTAGAAACATGATCGAAGGTCTATCGTATGGAATAATAATAATAATAATAATAATAATAATAATAATAATAATAATAATAATAATAATAATAATAATAATAATAATAATAATAATAATAATAATAATAATAATAATAATGATAATAATAATAATAATAATAATCATAATAATAATGATAATAATAATAATAATAATAATAATAATAATAATAATAATAATGATAATAATAATAATGATAATAATAATAATAATAATAATAATAATAATAATAATAATAATAATAATAATAATAGTAATAATAATAATAATAATAATAATAATAATAATAATAATAATAATAATAATAATAATAATAATAATAATACAAACAGATAAACTCATACAAGCAAGGAGACCTGATGTTATTATAATCGACAAAAAGGAAAATCTTGCAAAATCGTAGACTTCGCCGTTCCAGCAGACAACAGAGTGAAGATCAAAGACAGAGAAAAACGAAGTAAATACACAGAACTAGCTAGAGAACTGAAAGTAATATCGAGCATGAAAAAAGTTAGTATAATACCAATAATCGTAGGAGCACTAGGAACAATACCAAAAAAAACATGGAGAAAAGACTGGGAGAAAATGGAATCAAAGGGACCATCGAAACAATAGAAAAGACGGCAATGATCAAAACAGCTTCAATCTTAGGGGAAATCCTTGAATGCGGAAACCAACCCGCATAAGCTACGAAGGGTCATATGGAATCTACAAATAGAAGAAAACAAAACCACAGAAAGAACACCACATCACAAGAAAATGGAACAGAAAATGCAATAAACATCACTTCATGAAATCCCCCCAATAAATTACACCGGCCTCAGCTGACACGACACAAAAATGAACCAATGAATAAAAATAGCAAGAAACACCATAAGCTCTCTCGTCCCCCCCCCAAAAAAAAAATAATAATTTTTTTTTTTAAATTGAAAAAGTAAAATAAAAATAAAAAATTAAAAAATGATACCAGCCTAGGCTG
This sequence comes from Sepiola atlantica, assembly GCA_963556195.1. NCBI lineage: Eukaryota > Metazoa > Mollusca > Cephalopoda > Sepiida > Sepiolidae > Sepiola > Sepiola atlantica. The sequence goes on along the minus strand of OY744538.1, from coordinate 30,262,704 downwards.
ATACCACAAAATATTTGCATGGGGTCAAGGAAGATGGGAAGACCGAGGAGGGACATAACACAAACCAGACCTCCACTGGAAAGGCAGAGAGTGCTGTGACCTTGGGGGGGGGCTTATTGCCACCCAAATCCCAGAGAAGACCAATGGTCCTTACCAGCGATTAATCAATGGTAAACGGCTGTTGCGACACTGCAAGGTTATTTGCGGTGGCTCTCAAAAAGAGATGGATAGTGCTGGTAATCTGGGGAGACTTCTTGTCACTCCGACTCCAGGGAATACCACCGGTTGTCGGTGAGCAATCACTGATGACCTGTATGAGAACTCATAGTGAGTACAAATAATATTAGCAAATACAGTAAAAATAAAAAGACAAAAAAAGGAAAATTTTGGAGAGAGATTGGAAATCAGAACAATCCTTTGTCTGTGACGCTAATATGTTGAATAAATGAGCAAGGGAATGTATATTGTTTTTACAGCAATGTGAATCGAAATTATGATAAAAAATAAAACGACGACATATCTTACGTAATTTTACATTAACAATTGTTATATAAAAGAAGAAACGGTGCGTCCCGGGAGAAAGAGGGTCTGACAGAGAGACAGAAAGTTCATAGATGCCAACATTGGAGAAGTGTTTGTTTATTTGAGAAACCATCAACGGAAAATAAAATTACGGTGTTGATGAGATCTAATCGTTTTCTGTGTTTCTACATTCAAGGGGCATAACTCTTCATTGACAAGAAACGAAAGTGTGTATTTGAATGACGTCCCTTCCACCAAACACATCTGCTTTATAAGACAGACGATAAAGTTTGATTCTGATCGCATTGCAAAACGTTCGTGAGTGAGCGACCGAGCGACGACCATTACTTCTTATGAAGATACGTGAACGCATTCAAAGCGGAAATTCTTTTCTGAATTATTAATGTTAATTGCACTACGTTTGCTTATACGTCAAATGTAAAGCAGACATTTGGCCATCCGTCTAGTTTCCTTTATCGACCTTTAACATTTGCTGTGAGTCAATGTATAGTATGCCCTGAGTGGACAGGAAAGTCTTTATACGTTTATTTAATAATTGATCATTGTGAGATCGATGGCGACAACAATTTGTGCGATTAAAACAATTTACAAAATTATATTGCAACATAAGTGTGTTCAGTGTCGAGATATATTCATATAAAAGACGTGCGTATGTGTGTGTGTTTGTGTGTGTATTTGTGTGTGTGAGTTCCAGGGTTAGTAGTTAATTCACCGAAGAGAACAGTTTCGCATCACGATATTTACTATTCAATGGTGCATTTTATTTGCCTATTTATGGTACCAAATGTGTTAAAAAGAGAAAAATCAAGTTAGTGGCTTGTAATTATTAAATGAATTGACATATAAAACTATCCTTTATTTTATTTTTGATGCTGTTGAGTCTTTGTATATATATATATATATATATTATATATATATATATATATATATATATACATATATATATATATATATATATATATATATATATATATATATATATATATATATTAATGTATTGTTTTTATTATTATGAAATTTAACTAAACATCAGATTACATCATTTTTCATGGAATTATTTTCAATTGGGCATTTACGTCTGTTGCGACAATTGCAAGTATTGTATGCCACTGTGTTAGCTCTCTGTATATTTACATAGTTATTATTATTATTATTATTATTATTATTATTATTATTATTATTATTATTATTATTATTATTATTATTATTATTATTATTTGTTCTCGCTAGGAGTTCTCACAGAGGTTATCATCAGAGATTACTCACAGATAAAAACTAGTGATGTTCTTTGGAGTCTGGGTGGAAACAATTCTTCACAGATTACCAGTCTTCTCCACATTTGCAAATGATATTGCGTTATCAGCACAGCCGCTTACCATTGCTTTCTCACTGGTGACACCATTAGTCTTCACTGGGATGTGGGTGACAATAAGCCTCCCCCAAAGTCCCAGTACTAACCGCAATCTTTTAGTGGAGGTCTGGTAAGTGCTCTTCCTCCTCGGTCTTTCCATCTTTCCTGATCCTACACAGCTATTTTGTATGGTATCAGTTTAGACTGATTATTATTATTATTATTATTATTATTATTATTATTATTATTATTATTATTATTATTATTTATTTTGTGTGTATTTTAGCAATTATATTTCAGGTTATATTAAAAACTTTAGGGTATGATATACTTATCGTGTGTTTATATATAACTTTACTGTATTTATACATAGAGTAATTTGTTTTCAATTAATTAAGAAATTACCTTGTGATATTAGTTCACTTATCGCAAATGGACGATTAGACGATCTACAAGCCCTTCTTCTATTTCTTCATGTTACTTCAATATTTTCTATTAGGTGATTTAATATTAGATTTCCTTATGTACATTTTACGATAATTAATATAAAAATATAATGCTACTAAACGTTATGTCTAGGATTCTTATTTCAATTTTTAGCAAAAATAAACTATGTCAATGACTTTAATTCTAGAAATATGTACAAGATGTGGGGCTTAACATTATCGGGTCTATAAAAGAAATTCAAATCTAGAGAATCTTCATTAGTGTGACATATCGATTGTAAACATTTCATCACAATAAATAAAAATTTAGAGAATCTTCATTAGTGTGAAATATCTATTGTAAAAATGTCATCACAATAATTGTGTAACAAAGACCGATGTATTCTTGTTTATTAAATTATAACAACCATTTAACTGGCCGGTTGTTGCATCTTAAGTTCGTAGGACTTTTATAGTGTAACGAAATAAGGTGGCACCATCTTGTTCAAAAGCCTTAGAAGCTTGGTCGCTGAATATGGATGGTAATCTATTAATCGGAATAAAAACGAGTTTGTTTTGAAGGTTGGGAGACGGACGATAAGAAATGAAATAAGTTAAGAATGAGACAATGAAGACAGAACGTCCAGTGGGAATCAGAAGCAGTAGGATGATGATGATGAGAGAGAAAAAGTGTGTATTCTCTGTAACGTCTACTGTGAAGGTGTCTATGTTCTTTTTACATTTACAACATTTACTTACACTTGAATACGGGTAAAGAAGGTATAGATAGAAATCATCATGGTTTCTTGGAAAGGTCTTGCCGACTTTTAGTAGTTACTGTTTCGACACATTAGAACATTTCAAATTATTTACAGATATAGTATACTTGCATATTTTGAGAAAGAAATTGAAGAAATACTTAATGTGCTAATTTTGGAGCCCCTTGAAAATATAAGATTGTAAGATCCATTTTAGGCACTTAATGATTTTCTATATTTATAAAGGCAAGAGATTGCTTGCAGACAACGAAAGAGATATCTGCAGTTCATGGTGAAGATGTTTTAGCTGACAGGACTGTACGGAAGATGTTCGCAAAGTTTAGAGCTAAATATTTTAGCGTTAGTGATGAAGAATGCTCAGGAAGAACACTTTCTGCAAAGGACGACGGAATCAAGATATTAATTAAAATTCACCCAAATTATACAACACACGAACGAAAAGAAACACTTTGCATATCACAATTCACCATTCATAAGGATTTCACTAAATATGTAATTTCATATATTTTTTTACCTTGTAATGTTAATTGTATACTTACATTTACGGTTCTCTAATGAGAAAGAAAGTTAAAAATAATTTAACGTATTACTTTTAGATTCATTTGAAAATGGAAGATTTTAAGATGTGGCAAAACGGACGCGATCATATCCGAGGCAATGGCCGAATCTTTAGAAAATGACCTCCAGTCTGTAGTGGATTGGTGTCATAAATGGTTGGTAACTTTTAATACCACAAAGACAAAACTCCTTTCCTTCAAAAACTACAAGAAACCTCTCCAACCACCGATTGTCATGGCAAATAACACCCTACCTCAGAGTTCATCATTCAAACCCCTCGGCCTAACCTTCACAGGTAACATGAATCAGAACAAATACATTGAAGACATTGCCAAGGCTGCAGCAAAGAAGGTGGGCTCCCTCTACCGTGCTAGTAAACTTGTCACACCTGACATTATCCTGTATCTCTACAAAACCATGCATGGAGTATTGTTGTCACATCTGGGTTGGTGCATCATCCACTAGTGTCTCTTAGACAAGGTCCAAAAATTATTCGCCAACTTAATAGGTCCCTCACTATCCACCAAGCTCTAGCCCCTGTCCCATCGCCGCAAATTTGCATCCTTGTGCTTGTATTACAAATACTTCAATGGATTGTGCTCCGATGAACTGGCTACTCTGGTGCCCCCTCGACGTAAATACACTAGACCAACTCGACAATCATCTAAATCGCATCCATTGACTGTTTTTCTATTTTATAGAGGCAAAAAATTGCTTGCAAACAACGAAAAAGATATGTGCAGTTCATAGTAAAGATGTTTTAGCTGACAGAACTGTACGGAAGTGGTTCGCTAAGTTTAGAGCTAAATATTTCAGTCTTAGTGATGAGGAATAGTCAAGCAGAACACTTTCTACAAATGACAACGAAATAAAGACATCAACAAAGAATAACTCATATTATACAACACGCGAACGAGCAGAAATGCTTAACATATAAAGAGCCACCATACATAAGCATTTCACTAAATATATAATCTAATTTTTTTTGCTTTTTATTTCTTTTTAAATTCGGCACGAACTTTCCAGACAACCTGATAGCAGTTAACGTTTAATTAATTTAACTGAATATGCATTGTGTTTCGGCATTGAATGTCCCGGAAAGGTCGATATGCCGTTAAAAAACAAATCCTACTCAAAGAACAGTTCTTCTTTTGAGATTATGTAATAGAAAAAGAACGCTGTTCTAAAAATAGATACAAGTTAAAAAAAATAAAAGTAAAAAAATATATTTACTTTTTTCATACTAATGAGTTGCTACTTACCAAAACAAGAAAAGCTACGTGAGAGTAAGGTTTAATTATGATTTGGTTTGGGTTTGGTTTGGTTTGTTTTACGGCATATCAACCATCTATGTGTTATTTAATGCCTAATAAAGTTGTCAGATAGGGTACTTATTTTATATCACTAGAATGCATTGCTCTTAGAATACATTGCTCTTAGAATACATTGCTCTTAGAATACATAATGTTTAATAAGATTATCAGCTGGATGCAGACCTATACTATGAAAGCGTTGAAAACGATGGACGGTAAAAGAAAAACTTTGATTACTTAAGGGGACAGCTCGACAAGTAATCGTTTGCATTGGGATTGAAGACGAACATATTGTAGTCTTCGGGAAGGCAGTACAGTGTTAATGTGTTTCACAGATAGAAGGGTCTTAGAAAGAAATCACCGTTCATAGAAACTCCGTTTTCTTCTAGGTACATAAAGGAAAAGGGGAATATTTTTGCAGTGGTTGTAAATAGAGGAGTTCTTGCTGTAAGCGTTTTACAGGAGGGTAACGAGAGACTAAAGTTCAGTCGATCACCTTCCATGGAAATATCTATAGAGTAGAGAAAGATTAGCAACGTATATTCTGTGGGACAGGGGTTGTAGATACAAGAGGGCATCTTCACTTATTGGATGCGAATCTATGTTGTACTTTTCTAAGTCAAGAAAAGGCACTCTGAGCGGCACCTTTCAGATATGGTAGCAACTTCAACTTCCCTTATTTTCTCTTTCAGTCCTCACATTTTATGAGCGATGTTTCTGACAAAGAGGGAATAATTGCTGTTTTCTGGATCGGAAGCTATCCATGTAACATTTATCGTTGGCTAGTTTTTACCTTGAAGTCGTATATTTGTGCTCCTTACATCAAGTGGCTTTATGCCTTGTCTATAGCAATGTCCATAAAAATTATACTCCATCTTAGACAGGTAGTGGGTCGCATTAGGGATCAGTTTGAGAATGCACGGTGCTCGTATAGTTAGATGTAATGGATTTCCTTTCTGGGCGCAAATCCTCGAGAATCTGCGGAAAGGCGCGAAAGAGGAAATGTGTTTGTTCGCTTTCGATCTTCAAAAATGTGCAATTATGAAAAAATAAATGGATTAACGTTGGGCAATTAGTTAATTGGAAAAGCGAGTAAACTCGTCCCTCGAAACGACGTGCGAGCGGATTAAGGCAATCATATGCAAATGAGGTGACAGGAGTTTAAAATCTAATTAGTACCCTGGCAAGAAATGAAAACGCAGAAAGACTAAGCAAAACAAAGAATGATAAAAAGAAATTTTAAAATACCTGTGAAGCATTTCATTACGTTTAATTGCATAATAAACTTTCACGCACAAATACGTATATACATAAATATATATATATATATATATACCTATCTATTTATATATTTATTAGAGAATGTCATACACACATACATACATACACACATACATACATACATATGTATATATATATGTATATGTATATATATATATACATTCAAATTTGAAACAATTAGAAAACTCTTTTTGAGCCAACTACCTATATTCGATATTTAATGTGATACAGCTGACAATATTTCTGTATTTTTAACGATTGAAATTATTTAAAATGATATCTTTAATTAAGAGTATATACAATAATATTCAAGTTGTTTACAGCTGTTTCTAAACGATGTTTGTTAGTCATATTATATAACATAGTTAGGTATGTTTAAATATATATATATATATATATATATATATATATATATATATATATATATATATATATTTAAATAAATTTTTCGTGGTACAAAATTTAATTACAGCAAGGAAAACAGACGTTTGTGACATTTTTGGGGTAGAATGAAATTATTGAAAAAGTATAAAAACGAGAGGAAATAATTTTTTTTAATTCATGAATAAACTGAGCCGGCTTTCGTCCACACTCATCAGAGTATCCATGTGGAAATAATTCAATACGACTAAAAACCAGTGACAAGTTTAGGAGAGAAAAAAATGGGGGGGGAGTCACAAGTTAATCACATTGAGTCATAAAAGCCACTCCTTTTGTTTACAATGGAAGGGTTTGACTGACTTTATATATATAGCTTCCAGGACTTTGAGGTGGAATAAAGAATGTGATCTACTTATGACAGAAAACCAATCACTGGTGTAAGTCAACGCATATTAGGCGCTATTTATAAGATGGTCAGCAATAGCTGACCCGGATGTGTTGACTAAATTAATTAATTTAATTATTTCAATTATTTAGTCGGCCCCGGCGTATTGCGGGGGGTGTGTTTTTTTATTCTGGATTCAAACCTTTGCACTGTCCTACCCACGTATACGGCATCGCACCGACATTTAAATTCATAAATAATATTACTGATATGTTGGGGTGGGAGAACATCGTTATGAATAGATTTGACCAAAGGTCGAGCAGAAAAACAATTCTAGGATTAGATGCCTGGTAACACCGACGCACAGCTACAGAAATTTGGTTAGCAAATTTTATGCTAATATTACCCAACCAAGGTAATCTGAGGTACGCCGGACATTTTGGAGGACCATATATATATATATATATATATAGTTGTGTTATAGTGAAAAATATTCCAGAAATAAATCCGGGTATGAGAGCTCAATGTAATAAACAAAGCAAGAATAAAATAAAATAAAGTAACACGGAATGCAATAAGTTATTTCAACCTTCCTGCATTGTCAAGCATCCAAGTGAGGTGATTACATTTTTGAAAATGAGAATAGAGAAATTTACACTCACCAAGTCAATATACATATATAGAGAGCGAAAACCTATCTAATACATATTTGGGGATAGGGGGAAATTAGTTATTTAAGACGTAATTTGCAGAGGATGAGATTGGAAAAATATTTAATATATAATTTTAGAGAGAGGGAGATTGTACGATGTATCATGGAAGACAATACAAAAGGTGAAAGAGAGCAATATATATATATAGAGAGAGAGGGGAGGAAATGTTACCAAAGACGGTGTATAGGAGGCAGGGAAGGTAGTCAATGTATCTCAAAAAAAGAGGCCTAACTGTCTAGGTACCCCACATATACATATACATATATATATATATATATATATATATATATATATATATATATATATATATATATATATATATATATATATAATATTTGTTTTTGTTTATTATCTATGTACGTATAGGTTTCGTTCTTTTATAATCGGGATTCATCAGCATAGAGATATCACTATTCACTATCGGTCCCGACGCCCGAACCACTCGGCCAATGTTGAACAGCGAATAGACGGTGATAATTTTAACACTTTATGTGGCGGCTTGACGTCATAAGAGCGGGCTACTTAATGAAAGGAATTATATATATATATATATATATATATATATGAAAAATGACAAACGGAATATAAGTAGAACGCTCTTATGACGTTAAAAGTGTTAAAATTATCACCGTTTATTTGCTGTTCAATATGGCCGAGTGGTTCGGGCGTCGGGATTTGAGTTGCAAAATACTCGTAATCCGGTGTTTCGAATCGAATATATATATATATATATATATATATATATATATATATATATATATATATATATATAATTTGGCAGTCTTTTTTCTTTGTTACTTATTACCACGCCGGTGTCTTTGTTTGGATGAGTTTGCCTGTTTTTACCTCCATATCCCAACGGATGGTTTTCTTCTCATTTTCCAATACTGTCTCCGGTTTGTGTCTGTGCCATTTGTCTGCATGTTCAAAATGCAGACGTTTGCATAGTCGCCAATGGTCTGCTTTTCCCTGCGGAGTCGCGTATTATATGATTTACCGTTTAGTCTCGTTTCCCGCAAAGTCTACATTTACTGCTTTCCTGTGTTTTATATATGTTCTCTTTGATATATGTTGTTGTTCCGTACGGCTGTCAGTGTCGATTCTGTTTCTTTGTTTAAATGTATGTTTCGTATGTAGCGATGAACATGTGTTTTCGTTCGTCTCCTCTTTGGTCAGTCTAACACGTAGCTGTTTTTCATACCATTTTTCTTTTCTTGCATTTTTCTTTCCAGTTTGCTGCTCCCTGTATTGTTCATTTTGACGGCACCTCTTGCTGCGATTATCAGCTGTTCTGCGCTCTGTGTTATGTATTTTTAAAGTTCATTTTGTGTGTCATCCGCACAATCTTCCATACTTACCATTTTCTTTTTCGTCCAACCTATTTGAGTTTCAGAATACCTTACTATAAACACTGCCCGGTAGATTCAGGTAATCAGGTTTCTATTATTATTATTATTATTATTATTATTATTATTATTATTATTATTATTAGTAGTAGTAGTAGTAGTAGTAGTAGTAGTAGTAGTAGTAGTAGTAGTAGTAGTCTCAACTTTTGGATGATTTTAGTTCGATTTTTCTTTCTTTTTGAACATCATGTCAATTCCCTTGACTTGAGACATTCAAGCTGTACCTTGACACTTTCGCAGTTTCTGATGGGAAAGCCTTTTGCAAAATTGGAAAGAAAATTGTCTCGGCAATCTGTTTGAGAAATTTATGATGGCTTTTAATTATTGTTCTAAGCGTTCCAAATACAACGGGAATCCCCTTAACCTCTTTACATTTTCATAGTCTAACAAATTTCCACTTTAGATCTTGATATTTTTCGTCTGTTCTTTCCCCTGCGCCCTGTCATCGAACGGGGTAGGCTATGTTAATGATTAAGCATGTTCGCTTGTTTTTGTTCACTAAGATTAAGTTGGGTTTGGAATGTTCAAGAACCTTATCAGTTTGTTTGCGCATGTCCCAAATATTATTATTAGTAGTAGTAGTAATAGTAGTAGTAGTAGGAGGAGGAGGAGGAGGAGGAGGAGGAGGATGACCGGCGGAACAGTTATAAAAATGTGAAGGGTGGCTCTCCTAAAAAGTGGGGGGGGGGCGGTTAAACACATGCATATATAACTTCATTATTGATGACCGTAAAGTGGGGGGGCAAGTAAAAGAGGGGGGTTTGAGCCTTCCCCTATACCCCGGTGCCGCCGTCCATATTATTATTATTATTATTATTATTATTATTATTATTATTATTATTATTATTATTTATATCGTCTTAAGATTCTGGTCTGTAGACTCATTGAACATCGTCCATTCTGTAAACTTCCGTCTGCAATCAATATTTGACGGGTTTATTTGACGTTAACGACTTTCCTTAATACATGAGCAGGACCGATGACGACGATCTGATGTACGTCTTTTATCTTGATGCTATTAGGGGTTTTACTCAACTATTTTCCCTTTTTATAGCGTGAGATGCCATTTGGAAAGTCAAATATTATAATTTAGCTGATACAGTGTTAAACCGAGCAATCTAGTCGACGCAATAAACAAGCTATAAAGTCTAACGGTCTAAAGATTGCGAACATAAAAGCTAAAATGCGGAAGACATTTCGGAATACATCAATTTTAATAAAGAGAAAAACGTACATAGGATATAGTTTTGTATAGATGTTTAATGGGTGTTGGATTCTCTGTTATTTTAGTTTAAACTAAAAAGTACGGGTTATCGTTCGAATGCTATTTTAATACTGTTGATTATAGTAATCGTGTTCAGTTGAATTATGGTGTCTAGAGGAGTACGATTTTTTTAATTTGAGATTCTACTTTAGCATCGAATTGGGTCAGTGTAAAACGAAAGGTTTTAACAAAGAAAAATATTTAGAAATACATAAATACGCGATGAAAGAAGGGGGTGTCAAGACATATTGATCTTGGATAAAAGAGAAATAATAAGAAACAAACAACAAGAAATAGTATATAAGAACAACAAGATGAGGAATAAGGGAAGAGAAAGAGAAGTTTTGTTTTACGGCATATCAACCCCAATGTGTTATGTAATGCCGACATGTTGTAGGATAGAACCGCATAGGTAAGATAATTATAATTGGTCCCCCGATTTATAAAATCGGGGGACTCATGTTTTGAGGCATGTCCGTCCGTCCGTCCGTCCGTCCGTCCGTCCGTCCGGATTTTTCTCCGCAACCATCCATTGAATTTCTCTGAAATTTTGCATGAAGTTGTAACTTTGGTCCGATTATAAAGTGACATTCTCCGATTTAAAAAAAAATCTGGTTAGACCCCTCAGGAGGTCAAAAGGCCTCGAAATGACAAATATATGATGGATGAAAAGTTATGGGACAAAAAATGTCCCATAACTTTTCATCCATCCATTCAATTTCTCTGAAACTTAGCCAAAATGTGGAGGCAATTGTTCCTAATAGAAAATAAGTATCGCTGACCTTGGAAAAAATCTGGTTCGCGCTACCAGGAGATCAAAAGCCCGAAAAATTGCAAAAAAATGACCGTTTTCTTACATAACGTTTGATCCATCGATTCAATTTTTCTGAAACTTGGCCAAAATGTAGAGGCAATTGTTCCCGATATAAAATGAGCATCCTTGACCTCAGAAAAATTCTGGTTCGCGCCCCCAGGGGGTCAAAGGGGGATCAAAAATGCCCCAAATTTCCCAAATTTATTGCATTTTACACTCGCCACATCGAGTCACATACAGAGGGGGACCACGCATGCGCGGCTTGTTTACGTTGTTTTGCTGATATACATTTTGTAAGGAAATACTTTGAAGTTTAATTTTATTGTATAATCCAATTCCTTCAATCTAATTTAAGACATGGCTCGGTTAAGTATGTTCGAGTTGGTCCTTCAAGTCATTCAAATTGTAGTATTTTTCGGCTTTTGGGGGGTTCGTGATTGTCCGTTAGTATTTGTCTAGCTGCATATGTTTTTTTTTTAGATGGGATACACATTTACGATTCTTAATTTTTTAACAAATGTTTGTCAGTAATATGTGCATTTCCTTTGCGGAGTCTGGTTAATACCATCTCTTCTCTCCTTGGATGCCTATAGCATGGGGGACATTCGCAAGAAGATAAGGGCATGAGAAAGGTGACTAGTGCTCCTCCTAGTTACCTTCCTGAAGAAAAATAAGAACAAAAGAAGATTAAACAACAATAGGTTAAAGAAAATAGTGGTAATGGTTGTGATACAACTGTCCACGTGTAGGTATATTATTATACTAAAGCTGAGTTAATTAAGGTGTATGTCCCTAAGGCTTTTCCCCATATAGCCTTTATCACAGAAGATACATGCTAAAATATTCACCAGTTTTGGGATTGAGTCATGTTTGAAAAAATTTCATGATAATTATTCTAATTAATCAAATTATTTCTGTTTAAATCACTAGAGCGTTAAACATGGGTTCTCTGACTTTTTGGTCAAAAACCTTTTTTTTTAGTAAGAAAGGGACGTTATCTGCCAAATCGTTAGAGCATTAACTCCTTATTTTTTAATCGCTATTAAGCTAGATTTTCTTTCTTTTTTTTCTTTCTCCCTCTCCCCCTCTCTCTCTCTCTCTCTCTCTCGCTGTTTCTTTCTTTCTCTTATCCTGTTTTTTTCTTTCTTCATCTCGCCGTCTTGTTTTGGTTTACCTTCCTTTTCCCTCTTATGACTGCTCTCTCTGAAAACTGAAATGTTAATTTTGCCGTTAATGCTAAGACTTCTAACAATTCATAATAAGGCTAGAAGATTTAGATTACATTTTTCATCAAAGAATGACTTCCTGTTTCCTTCTCCCTACATGCGCAGTTGGTGACTTTCTCTTAATTTTGATTTTCTTAGTTGAAAGTGACTGGAGTTGTTTAGGAAAAAGGTTGTTTTGTTAGCTGCCCTCTCTCTACACGTTGGGAAATTCATCTCGATTTCATCTTTTTTTCCTTTTTTGTATGCATTACCAAGTCAAATATAAAGAAAGACAACCCGGTTGTATAAGTCGAAACCTGGAAACGAAAAAAAAAAGGATATTCTCTTTTTTTTAGCATTTTTAACTAACTTTCTATCTGTCACTTTCATTTTATCTCAATATATTTTGCTTGAATGTCCGCTCTTATTGTCCACACTCTTTCTGGCGTCACACACACACACACACACACAAACGCACATACACACACACATATATATATATATATATATATATATATATATATATATATATATGTATATAATCCAGGTAAAACATCCACAGGGTAGTAATTCAAAGAATTTCAACCGGGTTTATAAAAAATGCTCAATATCAAATAGAGCTTTTATATATGATAATTTTTATATACACTGACATGTTCAAAATCTGCGACACTAGTATGTCGATTTTATCGATCAAGAGCTATTATAAACTGAGATCTCATCAGGCAGAGTTAGAATCCGATCTTAACCTTAGATCATATTTGGAAAAATGATCTACGGTTAAGATCGGATTCTAGCTCTTCCTGATGAAATCTCAGTTTAAAATAGCTGTTGATCGATAACATCGATATGCCAGTGTCGCAGATTTT
>OY744538.1:30191917-30246917 GCA_963556195.1 Sepiola atlantica | reverse complement strand
TAACGCGTTTCAAGCGGTGGTCCGCTCTTATCAGATATGTAAATCCATTTGAAGAAATGTCTTTCTATTTGAAAGGGTGTAGTTTCATTTGAGGAAATGTGTTAATGTTTGGCGTTTTTCAGAATGTGTGGGTTTGCTGGTGTTTGTGTATGTATATTTACATTTTTATATTTTTTATTTTTATTTTTTATTATTTTTGCTTCTCTTGGTCAAAGTCGTGTGTGTTTATTAAGTAAGTTTGATTTTGACCTGTATTTTATCGGTCATCTCTATTTTTTAAGGTTTTTTGGTTTTCTTTTGAAATTTATTATTTTGTATTGCCCTGTCGTCGCATTGGCTGTTGTGTCCGTGTGTGTGTGTTTTAAGTTGTAGAAGGCGACTGGAGTTGCCGAAATTTTTCAATCCCGCAATAGAAAAACGAAAAAAAAAATCTATCAATATATATACAATACTTCTAAAAAGGGTCCAATAAAATCGGAGGGATTTAATAAACTAAACAATGAGTTGCAGCGATTTGTCATTGACTGTATTTGTTGTTTACATCTTACAATAACATATATATATATATATATATATATAAATATATATGTATATATATTTATATATATACATATGTATATACACTCATATATATGTATATATATATATATATATATATAGAGAGAGAGAGAGAGAGAGAGAGAGGGGGGGAGATGTGTTGGTGCGTAGATATGTGTAAGCGAAACTATTGCAGAACAGTTTACTGGTTGATTCTATAAGCACTTGGACGTTGTAAGCAAGCTATTTTATATCTTCTTTCTTTGACCTTTTTATCATTCTACTTCCCAAGGGACTCAACTGAAACACTATCACCTGCTCTCTAGCCTTTAGCTGGTTATGCTTACAACATTTGTATTCCATCCAATTGTACACGACCTGTGCCCTGGAGACCAGACATAACTCCAAACTTTGGAAAACTTACACCAAATTTAACGCCTCTGGCCAACGGAGGACCAAATTAATAATGCTTTTTCCAAAAGGTCAAGTATTTTTTCGCGATCCACGGCCACAGTCGTCCAGCTATATATCTTTTCATCGATCAGATATCGATCTATAATAAATGTATGTGCGCATACTAAAATGCCGGACGTATTTGATGACTCTTCCCCTTTTAAGTGTGCACTTTTTAATCATTTATAAAAATCGCCTGATTACTATCGAATTTGCACTACTTCCTCAGATTATGACATTGTTTTGTTAAATTGTTACATTTTTAGTCGGGTGTTCAGTTTTTAATTTCAACATGTTCCCTTTCGAGCTGCTATTCCCCGAGAAATTCTTAACCACCATATTCAATTCTTCTTATTTAATGTTTTAAAGTCTTCAGATTATAAAGCACAATTTTATTTTTAAAAATGACTAATGAGATGAATCAAGTTTGTAATTTTTACGTAAAATCATCTTCCTGCTTGGAATTCCGAAAGGGCATTTATAAACGTGGTTTTATTTACCACAAAGACCAGTCGAAAATCAAGATTAGACTAACATATGAACTGAACTCTATTCGTTTAGATTTAACAATTAATGTTTTCATTTTTTTTAATGCTTATAAACTAAAAATGTGAAGCTGACTCGATAGTTTTATGTAATACGATTGTTAATAATAAATAGTTTTGTGATTTGGGGTGAATAGTTTATTTATAAATATATTTACTGGATAAGTTATAAATGTTTAGTGTTTTCAGGCAAACCACTTATCGTCTACCGACATTGTCAGTATATATTGATGTTTATTTACTCCTCGCGGAGTTAGGCACAAGGCCAGTTTTATCTTACTCCCACAAGTAAGATGTGACCCAAGATCGGGTCGAGCAAGTGGGGTTAAAAGCCAGCGCTCGAGAGGTGAGCACTCTGGCCATTTAAAAATGGCCTGGGCAGCCCGTCGGCATTCCCTGGTAGGGGCGCCTCAGATAGTAAGCAATAAACTTACTCCTCCCCAAAGAGGGGGGGCGAAGCCTGGGAGGGTGGACCTCCTAGAACTGCACAGAACAGGCATGCAGTATCCATCGGAACAGATACTACACTTTGATCTTAGCCGAAAGGATGTCAGTATATATTGATGTTTTCTACCGGACCCAGGTCTTCTATTAACTGTCCATGTTATAAGACCCAACTAGAAGAACTACACACCATCGACTGCGCCTTTTAAAAGATAGACACACAAATAGTACACGATGTCAATTTGCGAAAGGATAAACTAGTGTCAATTTTTATTCAACTCTCGCGAGAAACACGCAATTTTGATACTTCCGTTTCTCGACAGTAATGGAAGACGAATCGTCATATTGCAATCTCGTGCGAAACATACAACCTCTTTTAAATATTTTCTTTTGTGTTTCATATTATAGAGAGTTACAGAGCATTCAGAGACAGCGCCGTCTGGCGAGCTTCTGCAGTGATGATGAAAGGAACAAATACAGAATTGGAAGTAAATTGGTCTTCTATAACGCAGAAAAGCTTAAGAGAAACGACAAAAATTATATGAATTGAATAAAATAGAAGATAAAATAAGAAACAATTCAATCGCTGAAGAATGAATATTACCGCCATGACATCCGACTAATTCAAGCATGCGTAGTGTGCCATTTCGATATATTGTATGAAAGAAACCAATTTGTCCCGTGTTTCATTTTGCCTTATAGTTTTGGTGAATTCATATATATATATATATATATATATATATATATATATATATATATATATATATATATATATATATATATATATAAGGAGAGGTAGTAAGGTCATCTGATTAAACACCTAACCCCATACCCCGGTTCATATCCTCCCCAACACATTCTGGTATTTGAATTCTCTCTCCCCGCACACATTGACTTGCCCCCACACCCTTCTATAATAAACATGTTTTACCGAGTACACCTTGCATTGAACAATCGAAGTTGAAATAGATTTGTTATTCGTACATGTTTATCCCTCTTCTTTCATTTATCTTTATATATAAAGGTATATATATATATATATATATATATATATATATATATATATATATATATATATATAATATTTATAAATAAATATTAAATTATTTATACCTACAGACGCTAGCGTTTCAAGCTTATTGCTCTCATCAGTGCAGGGAAGTAACAATTTCAGACGGTCGAGAGGCGCGAACCCGGTACACAGAGTCAGCCATATCCACTCGGCCCACAGAAACTGCCACGTAATTTAGGGAAATTAAGATCTATATGTACCTAGAAGCGGACACAGATAGAAGACTAGTCGAGAGTGTTCGACGAACGTATTCGGAACTTTGCATTAGAGCTTTTTGACAGTCTATTTTCACTTCCGCGAGAGTGCTCAACTTTAATTTCTTAAACGGGCTTAGTATAATATTCATAAATAAATATTAAATTATTTATACCTACAGACGCTAGCGTTTCAAGCTTATTGCTCTCATCAGTGCAGGGAAGTAACAATTTCAGACGGTCGAGAGGCGCGAACCCGGTACACAGAGTCAGCCATATCCACTCGGCCCACGGAAACTGCCACGTAATTTAGGGAAATTAAGATCTATATGTACCTAGAAGCGGACACAGATAGAAGACTAGTCGAGAGTGTTCGACGAACGTATTCGGAACTTTGCATTAGAGCTTTTTGACAGTCTATTTTCACTTCCTCGAGAGTGCTCAACTTTAATTTCTTAAAGGGGCTTAGTATATATATATATATATATATATATATGTATAAAGGTATATCTATAAATATATAATATATATATATAAAGTATATTTATATATATACATATATATATACATATATATATTTAACATGTTATATATATATATATATATATATATATATATATATATATATATATATATATATATATATATATATATATATGGGTGTGTTTGTGTCTGTGTGTATAGTGCGAGTGGGTAAGACGTGTGTCAAGCAGTCAATGAGTGTATTAGCCAATCATTTTTGTCTTTCTGGTCCAAATATTTAAGCCCTCCTTATCAAATCAGCTAACCAGGTTGAACGAGAGGAAATAGGAAATCTGTAATAAATATTCATCGCCAATCATGTAAAAGATCCTATTTATTCTCTCGACTGATAAGCAAAAATCAAATATAAAATGAGTTATTTGCGTAATCAAATGCCAAAATAGTGATCTCTTATCAGACTGGTTGATATCTTTCCCCGTGGCCGTACTTTGTTCTCTAACCCCCTCGTCTTTTCAGTTATTCTCTCGTAACTCTTATTATTCTCTCACTTGATTCCTTTTCTTTTTATTCTCTCTTATCTCCAGTTTTCTTTTATTTACTCCGTCTGTTTTTTTAATCTTTATTTAGTCTACTCTTTCCTTATTTCCTGTTTTCCTTCCTATATCCTCGTGTTTTTTCCATTTTTTCTCCTTTTTTTTTAATTCTCTTTTTCTTCTTCCTTTTTTTCGTTCATTTAATTACACTTTCTTCCTTATGTTCCTCTTTTTTTTCTTTTTTTTAATGTAGTTCACCCCAAACAAGGCAGGCCACCACTGTAGACGTAAGGGGCTACTGCAAAGAAAGAAAAGGGGAGAAGGTTGGGGGGATCAACCTAAACTGGGATCTGTGCAGCGAGATGTCTGTTTACATTAATTTTAAATTTCTGCATGTCAGTACTGTCGGGGAAGCAGGGGGCAGGGAGGGAATTCCAGAAACCAGCATCCTGGGGAAAGAAGCTATTTGAGTAGAAAGCTTATTGTGTCTTCAATTTTATCGCACGTTACTTTCTTCAACTTTCATCTCCCCCTCTCTTGCCACTCTTCTTATGTCATATTCCTCCCCTTCCTTACATCCTTCGTTCTTGCATCCATCCATTTATCTTTTGAAACTTATTTTCTTTTCTCCTATCTTATTTATTTTCTTTTTTGTTTTCTTCATTTCTCTATAAATTCTATTACTTCTTTCATTTTATTCCCTTATTGCCCGTTTCTTTTCTTCTCTCATTCCCTTCCTAATAAAATTTGTATATTTTCCTTTCTATTCTTCTGTCTTTATTTCTAAACCCTTCATCGTCCGCCTTCTTTTGTCTTCTTTTTCCACACTTGTATCCATTCCTTAACATCTTCTATTTTTTACCTCCCTTTGTTTTTTTTCTTTATTCTCTTTTCTTCACCTTTCTCTTTCGTCCTGTTTTTCTTTATTTCTTATTTCATTCCCCGTACCTCCACTCGCTCTCTCTTCTTTCCCCTTTCTTTTCTTCTTATCTCTGTTCCTTCTCATCGTTTCCGTAGTAATCCCTTCTTTCCCGCTCTCTTTCTTCTATCAATTCCTTTATTCGCTCTTTTTCTTCTGCCTTCCGCATTCACTTTCTTTAATTCTCCATTCTTTCCGTCCTTCCTCCTACATCTTTGCAGTCCGATTTTTCTTTACAAAACAATCCACTCAACACCACGTCAATCCTTCTTCTGTATTTTTCCTTCATTCCCTTATTTATTTATTTCTTCTTCTTCTCTTTATATATCTTCCTTTTTTTTCATTCCCACCATTATTTCCCTCCGCCATATCTACCTCCCTCCCTTCTTTTGCTTTTTACTCTGTCATTTCCCTCTCTCCATATATCTCGCCATTTCTTCTTTCCCTTCCAAAATCATATTTGTTTTCTTACCTTTTCTACCTTTTCTCCTTACTCCCACTTCCTCTTCTTTCTTTCATTCATTTTGTACTCGCTGCATTCTCTTCTTTCCCTCTCTTCCTCTCTTTCTCTCTCTCTCTCTCTCTCTCTCTCTCTCTCTGTCTTTCTACTGTCTTTTTTCTTCGCTTCTTTCTTTTTCAATCACACTTCCTCACCCCCTTCCTCATAATTTCCTTCTCTACATCTCCCTCCATCCAGCTATTTCTGGACCGACATCTTGTTTCCCCCCATTAGTTTAGATATTAAAATAGAACGAGCAGATTAAATCAGATATGCTTCATTTGCAATGCACTTCGAGAAGAGCTAATTTTTAGGTGTCAACCACATGACGAATGGCCATCACGTAACCGTGTCTGGTCCGGCCACGACTAAAATCAGTTGTGTTCTTATTTTTCACCATATTCTTTTTCTTTTTCTTTTTCTTTTTCTTTTTCTTTTTCTTTTTCTTTTTCTTTTTCTTTATTTTTATTTTTATTTTTATTTTTATTTTTTATTTTTTATTTATTTAATTTTTAAATTATTATTACATTATTGTTGTTTTTGCTGTTGTTGTTGTTGTTGTTGCTGTTGCTGTTGCTGTTGCTGTTGTTATTTGTACTCACTTTGAGTCTCACACAAATCATCGTCAGTGATTGCTCACTGATAATATCAGGTGGTGTTCCCTGGAGTCGGAGTGACAACAAGCCTCCCCAGATTTACAGTACTCCACCTCTTTTCGATAACCATTGCAAATGACTTTACGGTATCGCTGGCAACGACCATTGGTCTTTTCTGCGATGTTGGTGGCAATAAGTCCCCCACAAGCTTCCAGTACACTCCGTACTCTTCCAGTTGAGGCCTGGTTAGTGCTCTCTCTCTCTCCTCGGTTGTCTTCTTCTCTTTCTTCTTCTTCTTCTTCTTCTTCTTATTATTATTATTATTATTATTATTATTATTATTAGCATTATTATTATTATTATTATTATTATTATTATTATCTATATATATATATATATATATATATATATATACGATAAGACATTGCATGTTCATAGTACGTTATAAGTTTTTCACACACATTTAAAAAATGAAATCATCCGGTCATCATTAGGGAGTATTCCGATGTCGCTAACATAAACAACCCGACTTTATTCATTTAAAAATGAATTGTTCCAAAATCAAATGAATTACAATTTTACATCAATGTATTTCAAAAAGTAGCATTCGTTTTAGGATTTGAAGAATATTTAGCTGACAATTATTCTTACGGTAAGAAGATAGACTAGTTATTGCTTTAAACAGACTATAATTTAAGTAATAAATAAAGAAATAAGAACCATATTTGTGTTATTTATTTGAATAATATTTAGCTGACATTGAAAAGTATTTTAACTGAATAGAAACCAGTATGTTTTCTTAATTGTATTGACCCTTACAGACATTTATTATTTCGAAAAGAATATTATTATTAACAGTAAATTATACAGATTGATGTAGAAAACACGGGGTCCTTCTACTTATTATTATTGTTACTCACTAGGAGTTCTCACACATCCCATCATCAATGATTTCTCACTGATAATAACCGGTGCAGTTCCCTGGAGTTTAGTCTCCCAAGATGTCCAGTACTCTCTACCTCTTTCGATAACCATTGCAAAATAAATATGCGTTATCGCAACAGCCGCTTATCATTAATTTTTCGCAAGCAGCAACTATTGGTCTTCTTTGCGATTTGGGTGGAAATAAGCCTCCCTAGAGTTCCAGTACTCTTTGTACCTTTCTAGTGGAGGTCTGGTTTGTACCCCCCCCCCCTTCATTTTTCTCATCCTCCTTGATCCTTCACAATCATATGTGTGGTATCAGCCGAGGATGGTGACAGTTTTTTTTTTGCTTTTGTTTCATTTTTGTTGCCACTTTCATGTGGATTGTTTGTGTTTTTTAGTTTATGTGTGTTGGTTTCTGCATTCGAGGATTTTCATCATTGTCGTCCGTTGTATCGTCTCAGTGATCCCAATTTCTCTTAGTCTTTTTTCCAGAACTTTTGGGACTGTCCCTAGTGCTCCTACGATTATTGGTATTATATTGAGTTTCTTCATGTTCCATATTGCTCTTGCATGTTCTGTGTATTTCCTTCGTTTTCTCGTCTCCTTATTCATGATTCTGTTGTCAGTTGAAACGGCAAAATCTACAATTTGGCAGTATTCTTTTCCTTTTTGTTAACTATAATGACGTCCAGTCTCTGTGCTTGGACGAGTTTATCTACTTGTACTTACATGTCCCATGGGATTTTAGGATTTTCCTTTTCCAGTGTTGCCTCCGGTTTGTGTCTGTATCATTCGTCTGCGTCTTTAAAATTCAGTCGTTTCTATAGTTCTCAATGTACTTCTTTTCCAATACATTTGTGTCTGTTCTTGTATTCTTTTTGAGCTAGTTATCTGCATTCACTTATAATGCGATCTATAGTTTTGTTCGTTCAAAAAGTACTTACAAAAAATTGAAACCAATCATTCAACATTAACTATAGTTAAAATTGTTATAGTAAATACAAAATGCGATGACATTACACCAGTGAACTATTTACACCATACTCATTAAAATTAGCTGTTCTTGGCCTTTTGGCCAAGATCAAACTGTAGTATCTGTTCCGATGGATAGATACTGCACCCCATAGACTGGTATCGTCTTGGCCTTCGGGGCTTGATTCCGCCGGTCTATGGGTGTGTCCTGTGCAGTTCTAGGGGGTCCGCCCTCCCAGGCTTCGCCTCCCCTCTTCGGGGATGAGTAAGTTTATTGCTTACTGCCTGAGGCGCCCCTACCGGGGAATGCCGACGGGGCTGCCCAGGCAATTTTTAATGGCCAGAGTGCTCACCTTCTCGGGCGCTGGCTTTTCAAGTCCCACTTTCCCGACCCGACCTTGGGTCACATCTTACCTTGTGAGAGTAAGATAAAACTGGCCTTGTGCCTAACCTCCTGGAGAGGAGGTAAATAAATACTCATTAAAATTAGCTTAATCAAAATAGTCATTCTTAAATTACACTACAACAAACAACCATTCTCTCTGCAGGCCATGAAAGATAGTTAAATGTCAACTCTGTTAGGTGAATTGCTAATTTAAGATTCATATAATCAACAAAGTTCTGTCCACATATGCACGCAAACAAAATCAAGAAGTAAAACGGATATACAAACTAAACAGGCAAATATCAGATCGGAACTCCGACGTTGTTGTTTTAATACGTATGTTTTTACAAGCTTAAAAAAAGATCTCCTTCTGATAACTTGTTGGTGAATTGGAAAATCATTTGTATTCAGCGGTAATAAGAACATAAAAGACGTGCATACGTTGAAATCAAGATATTTGAGAGTTCATCATTCAAACACCTCGGCCTAACCTTCACATTTAACATGAATTGGAACAAATACATTTAAGACATTGCCAAGGCTGCCGCAAAGAAGGTGGGCTATCTCTACCGTGCTAGTAAATTCCTCACACCTGACATAATCCTCTACCTCTACAAAGCCACCATCCGCTCATGCATGAAGTATTGTTGCCACATCTGGGCTGGTGCATCATCTACTACACTCTCCCTCCTTGACAAGGTCAAAAAAGGAGTCGCCAACCTAATAGGTCCCTCACTGTCAACCAAGCTCCAGCCCCTGTCCCATCGCCGCAATGTAGCTTCCTTGTGCTTGTTTTACAAATACTTCAATGGCTTATGCTCCGATGAATTGGCTATTCTGATGCCCCCTCGACGTAAATTCACTAGACCAACTCGACAATCAACTAAATCCAATCCATTCACTGTTGAGGTCCCCAGATGCCGAAGAGCTTTACTACTCAAATAGCTTCTTTCCTCCTGCTGCTGGCCTCTGGAACTCCCCCCTACTCCCTGTTTCCCCGACAGTACTGATATGCAGAAATGTAAAATTTATGTAAACAGACATCTCGCTCAACAGACCCAAGTTTAAGTTGACCCCCCAACCTTCTCCCCTTTTCTTTCTTCTCAGTAGCCCTTTACGTCTAGAGTGGCGGCCTGCCTTGTTTGGGGTGAACTACGTTTTAAAAAAAAGAATAATTCTCTCTTAGGTTAAAACGGGCAATTTCTCACATGACCGACATGCATGTATAGGCACGGAAGTGTCACCAAAAAAAATAGTTAAAATAAGTGTTGGTTTAAGTTAAAACCCTCCAGTTTTCAGGTTTCATATTCAATTTTTTTTATTATTTATAAAATGTGAGTATAATTATCGTGTTTGTCGAGAAATACATCCGTAAAAAATAAATAGCATTAATTTATCTGGGCCATTCCATATTGTTTGCACGGCGGCAGTATCGAGTAAAGCTTTGGATCCTGACTGTTAATGTTAACTGGGGTCACGGGCTTGAATCATGCGACAAGTAGAGCATTTGTATATAGCCAATCTGATGATTGTTAGTGAGCATGAAACATATCCGTGGATATTAAAATTAATATTTATTTAAAAAAGAAAAACAATAATCACTTGCATATATATATATATATATATATATATATATATATATATATATAGAGAGAGAGAGAGAGAGAGATTTATATATATATATATATATATATATATATATATATATATATATATATATATATATATATATATGAATTAAGTTATGAAAATATATTTATGGCTATTAAGCTACACAAAACCGTCCGCGTTTCATCCCTGCAGGGAATTGTCAGGCTAAAGTGCATGGAATTCGTGTTACTGAGTGTTTTATATATTTACGTAGTGTTTAGTCAAGCTAGCTAACAAATCAGATGCATTGATATTAACTCCCACGGGTTAATGTTTTCATGAACCAATGGCAGGGTTTATCCCGGACAAAGGTTCGGCTGACCTTTACTTGACGCCTTGTTTTGTTTCATATAGGGATGACGTACCCATTTTGTGAATGTGTCGAATAAACAGGTGGCCTTATTTTTACGCGTGCTTGATATATATATATATATATATATATATGGGAAGAGAAGGATGAACGTAATCCAACGTAATGGGAAAATGAAAAAGGAAAACCAAAAAATGGATGTTTTTTATGTGTACATCAACGTTTCGTCTTTATTTATAAGACTTCATCAAGATGATAATATAAAGAAAAATGTCATGCAAGTACAAACACATATAGGGTTGACATATTGGGAAAAGGGAAGAAAATAGTAGCCACTACTGGAGAAAACAGTAGGGTGGACGTCCATGCTTGGTGAGGAATGAAAAATGAATGTTTATATATATATTTCTTTTTAAGTTTAATAATATAATGATTGATTCGTGTTAATTAGATCACCGAGATGTGTATGTGCGTGTAGCTGCTGGAAGGATTACAATGGTAGCTATTTGTTTGGTAATGCTGTGACGAACGCTTTTTCCCTATGATAAGATTAGCAAATCGGCTGATATTGTGTTGAACATGTATATAGTGAATGTGTCTATTTAGCCCTGCCAAATGACTTATCCCCTCAGGTACAAATAAGGCAAAAATGCAGACCACTTGTAAAGGAGAGTGCTTCATTGTTTTTGTTGACAATCTTATTCCGTTCGAGGGCCCTCCAACGGAAATATATTATTTCCCACATACTATTTAGATTATAACACCTCTAAAGCCACGGGGAACAACTTCCATTCATTCGTAACTTTTGTGTTACTTTTAAGCATAGTATTACTGCGACAACCATTCCCATGATAATTACAGATCAAATATGTGCATATATGCAGACTCATGAATATGGTCCGTTACATATCACTGGCGAGTAAGAGTTTAGCTTTTTTTAGTAGACATTTTCGTAAACAGGACAAAATTATGCACACGTCTAATTGCTAAAAAAAACAAAAAGATACGAAGCCTTGCAGATGATATAATCATGGACCATCATCAGCAACATTGCAGTCAATTGCGGCCATAATACACGGTGTTCGTAAAGTTCTTTTACACTTTTCTTTTTAATTTGTGCCTTCTCTTGACGAGTAGCAATTTCATAGGGTTTACTTTGCAGGTGTCATCCCATCAGCAAAATATATGAAATACAAAATCTCATTATAAAAAAAATCAATAAACAAACAAAATCTAGTCAAGATATCTCATCAACTCTCTTCGTAATATTTTTTTAATTGTAAAGATACTTTATGAAAACCTTGTAGATTGGCCGTGTTTCGCATCTAATTCAACACAAAGCACGCGCTACCGGCTTCCTGATTAAAAATGCACCAAACATTAATATTATTGTTTTTTTTCTTTTTCCTTTTGCAAAACTCAATCATGTTGTGCAAAAGCCAGATTTGTTTCCTCTATAAAACAAGCAAACGAAACGGCATGAATAAATACTTGAACATATAAAGAACTTGGAGCATTAAACCATTTTTCGAAAATGACTGGATTCGACATTAAATAACCCAAAATGGGTAGATATGCCGTAAAACAAAACATTCAGGCCAAATATCATGAATAAATACTTGGAAAGATAAACAACTGTAAGCATGAAATCTTTCGGCAAACGGACCGGATTCGGCATGAAATAACCCGAAAAGGTTGATGTGCCGTAAAACAAAACAACCAAACCAAAAAGGTCCCATCTACCTTGTTGGTATGCATAGTAGCAACCATACTGCGAAAATCTCTTGAACTACTTTCTTAAGAGGTTTTTTCTTTTTTCTTCTGTTTTCTTCTTAAATGGCCTCAATTAGGGCAACACCACATTGGGCATTGTCAGCTGTTGAAATTCTTATTTCAAGGTATATAATTCCCTTGATGAACTGCAAGGCAAGAACCTGCTTGAGTAAAGAAACACGTGTAGGGAAAAAAACTCTTTAACTTTGAAAAATCTGATAACTAAATAAACTTTGAAAGGAAAAAAGTATTTTTTTGTGATGAATGATTTCATGAACGAAATGTTTTGGTAAACCTTAAAAAAACACATATAAATGCTCTGTACCCTGTAACCGAGTATCATCGAACTTATTTTTATTGGACTAATCCAGGTCTTCACTGAATAAACTATCTTCTAAGTGATATATATATATATATATATATATATATATATATATATATATATATATATATATATATATATATAATCGCTCGATACAGCTCTTGCTATGTGAGGGCGAAACAGGTCGGCTGTCTTTTTAATATTCTTTTAAAACTTTTAATTATAGATGAAAAAATATCCCTACTTCATGCTTGCGATCATAAAATTCTTTACTCATATTAAGAGTTTTATTTATACAAACATATCATAAATCCGGGACATGTTTCAATCGTTGCTTTGATAAGCTATATGTCTGATATTGTTCATTCTTCAATATGAAAACATAGAGAACCGGCAATTATTTGTTTGCCTGACAAAATCGCTCTTATGAAAATTGCGATTGCAACATGTCCTGGGTGTGCAGCTACGATATGTGTATATATTATTATTATTATATATAATTAGCTCTATTTAATATTGAGCACTATTATATAAATGAGGTAAATATTCTTTCGATGTACCCTGAGGATACAAACCTTTCCTGGATTATTATTATTATATATATATATATATATATATATATATATATATATATATATATATATATATATATATATGTGTATATTTTACAAGTTAAAACATTAAATATTATTTAAAATATCTAAAACATACTCCTTGAATAAATACTAAACCATGCCACTTTTCATATACGTAAGTTTGTAAAACCTATTAGTTAAATTACATCTGAGTAAAAATAACGAATGTAAATAATTTTCTTCGTCAGTATATGCAAAGTTTTTCAATTTCAAAGCACAAGTAACATAATCAAATACCACAGATCTCCAACGAACAATTCTGAGTTAGGGGAGAATCTCTGAAAAATCGCAGATTCCTACGGATTCTTTTTAAACAATATAGATCAGCTAAGTAGCTAACATTAACATCTATCACATGTCACATTTTTATTAAATCAGTTTTTGATTTATTTTTTTATTATTATTCAACCGATATGTTATACCAAACCACTCTTAAATTCCAATAAAATCGAATGCTGAGGCAGTCAAATAAAATTTTAAATCCTAAATTATATCATTTAAATTTACTTTTCAATAAGAATCATTATGAGAGAATAATAGAGGGATGTTATTAAAAATAAATACCGATTTATCAATCGTTCTCACAGGAAATTGTAATTGCATTTTTGAAGAGGAATTGTTCAGAAAGCTATCGATCAAGTTGGCGATCATATGATATATATATATATATATATATATATATATATATATATTAGATTTTTTTGAATGTGAGATGATATATATAATTATTTCCACAATCAGACAACGCCGCAGCCCACAACCTATGAAAGAAACAAACCGGAAGTCCTAGACTCGAGTTTCGCCCTCCTTTCGCTTACCATGCAAGTGACTCGGGTTTCGAATCCTGAGTCCGGATGTGTTCTACTGATGAGCCCAAAGGAGGGCGAAACTCGAGTCCAGGACTTCCGGTTTGTTTCTTTCATAGGTTGTGGGCTGCGGCGTTGTCTATTGTGGAAATAATTATATATATATCATCTCACATTCAAGAAATCTAATATTTATTTGCTCGCTTGGTTAGCTTGTTGGATGACATCGTCCTAGCGAGTATAAAATCCTACTTGTGAGACATTGGCCTGGGTTCATAGTAGTTTGATGACTACACCCCTTGTTGAAAAGAGTAGGTAAATTCCACAGTCGGTCATCGCCGCGGTTTGCTTAATCTGTGTAAATTAATAGACATTCTTGTATGTGGCGAGGTAGCTCAGTGGCAGAGTACTCGCTTACCATGCAAGTGACTCGGGTTTCGAATCCTGAGTTCGGATGTGTTCTACTGATGAGCCCAAAGGAGGGTGAAACTCGAGTCTAGGACTTCCGGTTTGTTTCTTTCATAGGTTGTGGGCTGCGGCGTTGTCTGATTGTGGAAATAATTATATATATATATATATATGGAGTATGACAATATTTGTATAAACATATATTATCAGTACCTTTTAATTTATTGTATCTCAGTGATTGTCAATCAGTAACAACAGAGCATATATAAATAAGACAGGTTCATTTTATATTCAAATAACCATGGTTTTTCTATTTTCTTTGTTGTTGGCCACAATAACCCGCAGTGTGGTGTAGGATTTTTCTAAGACTTTTCAATTTGGGAACTTTTCTTTTGTGTGGATTTTTCTGATGATCTAGAGCTGTAGCAGCGCCGATATTAATACAATAATGTTAGTTGGCTCACCTCCAGAGAAACGAGTCGTAAAATACATCTCGCAGGAATGTTGTTATGTTTTGGAAAATGTGAAAAATTAAAATAGAAAATCAAAAAGAAAAGTTTACGGTAAAGAACTTGAACTGTTGCTTAAACTATCCCTAGCTCTTTAAATGGATTCTGAATTGTATTTTAAACTTAATGTTTAGCTAAATCGCCTGGCTTGTCATCATAGAAAAAATGATTCTTTGCTTTGGAACTGCTTGCGAATATTTCCAGTGGAAATTATCCGAATTGGTATTGATAAAAACATATATACTGAAGAGGAAACTCATAAATATTTTAAGTTTTAATCTGGTGTAATAGTGACAATAAAGATTTTCTGAAACACGTGTACATATGGAAATACATTGTTGCGTTTTTTTGTTTAGCATGATTATAAAATATTAATTATGTCATAAATGTTGCATTCTACTTAATTCTAATATATATATATATATATATATATATATATACATATGTATATATATATATATATATTTCTTACGCTAACGGTTTGCCGGCGTATTTTTTAAGAAATTCCATTCTTTCACTCGCTTTGTATTCATTTTAGCCATTAAAGACCTGAAGATGATTCCGGAGAGAATCGAAAACGTTAGTCCAACACATGGATCCTTCATCAATTCATTCCATCTACACGTCAAAAAGATCATTCGACGAATGGAAAAAAAAAAAAGGAATCACTAAACAGAAGATTTCTGTCGTTTTCTATCACACATGCCTTAATATATATATATATATATATATATATATATATATATATATATATATATATATATATATATATATATATATATATAGTTACACGAAATTACATAATCATTGATGCAATAATTTATTTCAACCTTGTGGTATTTTCAAGTATCCGATTTAGACGATTACATTTTTGAAACTCCTAAAATAATAATAAATTATTGCATCGATGATTATGTAATTTCGTGTTACTATATTTTATTTTATTCTTGCTCTGTTTATTACATTGAGCTCTCATACCCGGATTTCCTCTTGGAATTATTTCATTATAACACAAATATATATATATATATATATATATATATATATATATATAATCCATACGTGCGCTCTCTTTTACATAATCCGGAAATCTGTGCCAAATCATTAAAGTGTGTGTACATGTTAGATATAAAACATTTTACTCTATAACTTTGCGAAAGTTACCGGCATCACATATCGATTAACCGCCAGGCACGTATTACGATGCCATAAAAATTGTAGTGACCCTGCATCTGACGAATTAGTCAGTTTGCCAGCGAATATCCAAATATGAAATCCCTTAACGTTGGATTGATGGCCGTATCGGTATCCCATAAATTAGACACACGTATATCTTACTCTCCTCTTCCTCTCTACCCAGCTCACACTCTTACCCTCTTCTTCTCTCTCGCCGGCTCACCCTCTTACTCCCCTCTCTCTCTCTCTCCTTCTCTCCCTCTCTCTCTAACACACACACACACATTGCTTAGAAACTAGGGCGTCGAAATAAAATAGCACAGTTAAGTATGACTGATACAAGAAACATTGATTTTGGGATGCATACGCGTAAAATAATTTTTAAATCCCACAGTCGGGGAGATTAGGAGGAAGGAATGGCAGAGAGAGAGAGAGAGAGAGAGAGAGAGAGAAAGAGAGAGAGAGAGGGGGAGAGAGAGAGCAACAGAGACAGGGGCGAGAGACGGAGAGGGGGAGAGCGAGGGAGAGAGAAAGGGTTAGCAATCATAGATCTGCATACATTAAATGAAATGTCTATATGTAAGCCTGTGGATGCGTAGTACAATGGGATATTATTATCGATAGAACAAGAAACACGAGGTGATATTTATTCACAGACGTTTATGTACAGAATAGGTGAACTCCTGCCCGCGGGGCTTTGTAAATAACACGCTTAATTGCAAAAGAAAATAAATATTTAAATTGTGTTTATTTCGTTTCCTTTTTTAAATCCGCACTCGCAACATATGATTTAAAGATTTCTTTGATTTTAAAATTGCATGCCACAAAGACGAACTCTTTAATGGCGGGACTAAGGTCAGTCGGGGTCACTGCCACAGCTTGATCCGAGTTAAGGATAATCATGACCAACACAAAAGCATAAGGTTTCTGGATTTTGGGGGTTATTTTTGTTTTATGTTTTTGTGATTATTTAGCAAGTCCAGTATTTCTTTTGTCTGGATTGAATTGATAAAGAAGTTTGGAAAATAAAAATCTCTGAAACATATGTACACAATAATATTCACTGATGTTGACTTTTTAGAACATGATTATAAAATAGTGATTATATAAAAAATGTTGTATTCTATTGAATTATAATAAGAGCTTCTAATCATTGAGCTACATTTCACCTGCAGTAACTTTTTGTATTATAGGGATTGAGAATATTTCATTTTCTTAACGCTGTAATATCTCTTCTGGTGCAACTGAAGTTATACCTTTCGAACTTGACTTTTTCATGATATATATATATATATATATTTATATATATATATACAAATACATGTATATATATATGTAAGTAAATTTCGCGTACAACAAAATCGTAGGATAAATTTAAGAGGAAACATTTTATAATCAATGAAACGAGCGGGTGGGAAAAATAGAAATTTGCCAAAATTTTCCTTAAGGCTTTATCGTCTGATCCTCTAAGAGGAAACGTCAGAATGATAAATTTAAAACTAAGAAAATCGAATGAGATATGAGGGGAAAATTCTCTCAATCCTTTTCTCCAACTTAAAGAATGTTCCCCTCATATCTCATTCGATTTTCTTAGTTTCTAGGGTCAGACGATAAGGCCTTAAGGAAAATTTTAGCAATTTTCTTTTTTTTCCACCCGCCCGTTTCATTGATTAATATATATATATATATATATATATATATATATATATATATATATATATATATATATATATATAGTGATAAACAGACAGAGTGTTTAACTGTAGCACTATTGCTCTTCATTGTGTTTTTTACGAATTATTTCTACTCATATTTCAAATGTTAACTTCAATGTTTTCCTAACTTCAGCCGTTTTGAGAAAGTATTTGATCAATATAGATGAAACGTCGATTAACATATTAAAAATTCTAGCTTTTCCTTTTTTCATTTTTCATCTATCTATCTCTCTCTCTCTCTCTCACTCTCTCTCTCTCTCTCTCTCTCTCTCTCTCTCATCTATGCTGTTTTTCATGAATCCAAAGTTCGTTTCCAGAAAAAAAATATTGTAAGACAGCAAATTGAAAAATCACAAACAAATAACTTACATGGATATTTCTGTCCTTTTCAGGCAGCCATCTTCTTTTTTTTAACACAGAGTCATTTAAAATAGGTATAATATTACCCAGATGAATTGCCGTAAAGCCAGTATATAATGTGTTATATGTATATAAATAAAATATAAATAAAATATAAAAGTATGGTTAAATTAAAAAGAAATTATTTCAAAATCTAAAGATATGAAATATATATATATATATATATATATATATATATATATGTGTGTGTGTGTGTGTGTGTGGAGCGAATGATAAAGATAGAGCGAAAGATGCGATACCACCGAGTAACAGAGAGGAAGAAAGAGGGAGAGATTTATCAGATCCGATGAAAAATCCAGGAGTTTATAAATATTTATTTTTAAATAGAAAATATAATAGTTAAAACATCTGTATTGTCTGATGTAGTCGACGTTTCAGTCAATGATACCTTCATCAGTGGATAGTGTATTGTGTGACGTGTGAAAAATCTGCGGAAAAGTGAAAAAAATGTTACTTCTTAACATATTGTTTTTAGCTAAAAAAAACTTGCATTTTCTTTTTGTTAGGTTTCACGTTATTATACATTTTAGGAAGAATTGTTTTTTTTTATGACATAATAAACATTTAAGGATCTTTGTTCTTGGAATAAAATAGTATATTATTGAGTACTATCGGATCGGTTATATACCAATATTTTTTGCTGCGTTATATCTGTGAATTTAAAGCCCACTCCACACGCATTTATATGGGTCATGGTAAGGTAATTCCGTGTTTGTTTGACACATTTAGAAATGCGCCAAAATAAAAAAGGGGAAATTTTATTGGTTGAAGGAAACGAATAGGTAGCGAGAGAGTAATAAACACAAACACTCTGATTAGTCCCAAGCTTGAGTGGGCACTGCTTACCTACAAAAACGATCGTTGAATGTAAATCCATGCAATATCCTCATGATTTTTTTTAGGGAATAAAATATAAACATTTGTTTTTAGCTATGTATCTTACTTGCTATCAGTATTTTGAATGCTATAAATATATATAATATTAATGATATAGCTATTAGAAATTGAGATCTCTTCAGGAGGAAAAGTCTTCTTTCTTTCCCTCTTCTTTCTTTTTCAAGATGAACATCTAAGTGAAAGATCAGACATTTCCGCTTGAAGAGATCTTAGTTTCTAATGAATAAAGATCGATAACATCGACATGCCAGTGTAGACACTCTTTGTACATGTATGTATAAATATATATATATATATATATATATATATATTAATATTTATATATATTTATAGCATATGCCAGTGTAGCGGCTATTTGTACATTTCTGTATAAATAAAAATATTAATATAAATAGCTTTATTTACTATTTAGCACTATTAAAATAGCCTTGTTGAAATTCTTTAGATTTTGTATCATGTGGTTGTTTACTTTACCTAGATTAGTATATATATATATATATATATATATATATATATATATATATATATATATCTGTAGGTAAGAAATAATTAATATTAATTTATAAAATATTATTATATAGTCCTCTTTACTAAGGCCGGGCACTCTGAGTGAGTTTAATAACAAGCAGTACTATTAGCTTCATTGCGAGCTCCAACACGGTTTGTTGTTGTTGATCCCTCTTCGGTGCTTGCTGTAAATACCCGCCGACTTGGCATTAAATTTTTCCTACCCTCCAAGCTAATTTGTGATGGCCAACGGTTAACGCTCTTGACTGCGAATCAGTGGCGACTTGTGATCGGAGTTCGCGCCCGCCGACCGTCGGAAATTGACTTCCTGCACTGAAGATTGCGTAAGCATGAAACATCGATGTCTGTAGGTAATAAATAATTAATATTTATTTATAAAATATTATATATATATATATATATATATGTATATATATATACATATATATATTTCTTATTTTCTTTCGGTTACTTCCTCTGAGTGTCTCATAGTTGCGTCGCTTTATACCCATATATATGCATATACAACCGCCTGCTTATATGTCAGTATGTCCAATTTGAAAATATTCAAAGCGTCAGAGGAAAATTAAAGCGGTGTATTACGAGGACATAAACTCGTGATGTGTCCACATCCGACTAATATGTCATGCATATCGCAACAAGCCTACCAATTATGAAATCCCCTAACGTGGTTTACTCATAAACCAGTGGATACGACGGGTTCCCATTAAGTTGACTCACTGCTTTCCATCTTTCAGCGTTTGGCGGCGAAGAGACGGTATCCGATAGATACTCAGCATTCAGTATCTGGCGAAAAGAACATAGAAAATAGTCGAGCTTGGATTTTCGGATTACTTCGTGATCTGAATTTTGCGAAAGATGCCACGTTTTAAACGTCGCAGTGCACAGACAAATAGTTCTATTATAACATAGCTCTCAATAAGTTTCGGGCCTGATATATAAATCGCGCTACTAATAAAGTATCAATATCATTTTTATAAAGTACAAACCTTCAAACAGTACATGTACAATGGTGAGCAGAATCGGGTTATTAGTTTACAAATTACAGTTAGTTAAATGAAGCTACTATTGCACATTGTCAAAACAATGGAAATAATCTGAGTTCGTCTTCTGATAAAGCATTGCTTTCTGATGAGAAATATTACTGTTCAAGCAAGGCGATCGCTTCATAAAAGTTATTCAGACCCTGTTTCGTCGGAAACAATGTTTAAGAGGTGTTTTGTTGACTTTAAATATTATCGTACAAAATCTAAAGTTAGGGAACGTTATGAACATCTCTGATGTGTTAAAAAGTAGCGGGGACCTGCGCATGGGCGTTACCTGGGAACATTAAAGAACTACATAAATTAAAGAAATTCCTGCCATGCCCCTCTTAACTACATATAAGTATTTTTACTCGATTTTTAAAACTATATACAACTATTAATTGCAGTGTCTGTAAGTATTAAAATTCTAAATAATAATATACATGTAACCGTTCATATTATTTCATACATACGAAAGAGCAGGCTCACGGGAACGTATATATAGAGAGAGGCAAAGAAATTACGAGGGGCTAAATAATAGCTTTTTACAAAAACACTAGAAGGAATGTACTATATTATATAAATGTGAGTACGTGTGAATAAAGTAATTTGTCTAGGTATTTTTTTTAAAGATAAGACTTTATTCAAAGAGTAAGTGAATATTTTATAAAAAATCTGGCCCTAGCTTGGAATAAAAAGTAAAATCTAAATTTAATTTCAATGAAAGTTAAAAATGAATAGAAATTAAACGTATACTAATCATGAATAGACACTGAAATAAAGGTACTGATTTATCTGATTAATTGTATCTATAAAAAAAAACTAATTTTCCTAGGCAGTATTCATAAGAAAAAATGTTTAAGATTGAAACAAGAGCGTCCGGGTTCCTATGGTAACTGACCTACTTTCTCGCTAGATGCCACGTTAACCGGTGAGATTTGTTTTACAAGCGCGAACTGGCACACAAGAAATGTTTGAACACAAGTAAACTAACTGTTACTACGATGAATGCACCCTTCCTCTTTCGTTAAGTAAACAAAACTCCAAGTACGTTTACATTACGAAAGATAGTGAAAGATATGTGATACTGTTTTAGTAAGATTTCGTATAAAACTGAAAAATGTAGGAGACATTTTGTTATATATATATTATAGGAAGGTCATTGAAGAGAAGACAGTGGATGTCTCTGTATTATTTGTATTTTGAAATCGAAAGCTTGGAAAATCTTTTGTAATTGTCATATATTTGCTGATTTCTGTAGTGATTCATAGAAATTGCTCGGGCGGTCAGTGTATTATGAAAAGCTGATCCTAATTATAATTCAACTGTGTTTCTCTGACGGTGTTTTGGGTCGAGGGGTGAGCACTTTTACTGGGAGGGTATTAGTCACTACTACTTTAGCGGAGAAATTTATAAACAATGGAAAATCACTGAGCGGATAAAATATACAAATCAGTAAATTTGAACGAAACATTTTTTTAAGCCCGTAACCCTTAGCGACTAAAGCGCAAAGCAGAATTATATATGTAGCTTTTGTTTCCGGAGAGATAATGGTTAAAGACATGAGAAACATGTTTTATTTCATGTACACGATTATTTTTATATACAGAGAGAGATATAAAGTTAGGGGTAGATAAATTATATAAACGATTTAAATAATTTATTTCAAACTTGTTTAAAAAATATTCACTTGGAGCTATATATACGAATTTTATTCTAACTTGCTATTGGGTATCTTTTCGGAAAAGAAGCATTTCTGCTTGATAATGGACTGAGGAAAACTGATTCTTCATTTCTTGTGTTGTCTTGTGCAGGTTTTGTACTAAAAAAAATCTGAAACACTTGTGTGTGGCCATATATATTTATATATATATATATATATATATATATATATATATATATATATATGTATCGAGGCAGCATTTTTTCTTTAAGACACGTATTATTAAAGCACTAATATACTTAAATGCTTATAATACCTAATAAACATAGTCAAATTTTCCCGCCATAATTAATTATAAATCTCACTCCAGGTCTTTACCTGTTTGTCATTATTCCACTGACGATGGACCCAGACGGGTCAGAAAGTACTCTGGACCAACATGTACACTATGGCAGTTTCATCAGCCAATTTCCTTCCGAGATTAAGATTTTAATCCGGAAAATTGAAGGGATTAACACTAAAATAGCCAGACAAAAATTGTCGGTTATTTTTAATAATATATATATATATATATATATATATATATATATATATATATATATATATATATATATATATATATATTAAGAAGATATAATTTTTTATGTATCAATTTTCAGTATTTACTTCAACAGTGCTCGATACGTAAGCAGAGCTAGGTAGTAAGCTTAACTAGCTAGCAGTGTATATAAAAACACCCGGCAAAAATAACTCCATTCATTTTACCTGAAGATTCTCCCCGGGGATGAAACGCGGAAGCCTCTGTGTAGCTTAACTGATATAAATATATTTCCATAGCTTACTATATATATGTATATATAGAGATAGATAGATAGGTAGATAGATTGATAGATAGTTAGATAGATAGATAGATAGATAGATAGATAGATAGATAGATAGATAGATAGATAGATAGATAGATAGGTAGGTAGGTAGGTAGATAGATAGATAGATAGATAGATAGATAGATAGATAGATAGATAGATAGATAGATAGATAGATAGATAATTATTTGTAGTTCCCTTTTGGTTAGGCCTATTAATGAGAAATAATACAATCCGTCTAATCTAATCTATAAATGCAATTAATTTCTGTTAAACATTGTTAAGACGACTGAATATGGTTACCCGCTTGCTTGACATGAATAGCAGTTATTTCTCATCTCGTCGTGTAACGGATGGAATTGGCCTCATTGGTTACAACGTTCGGAATTGAGTTATAGATGACTCCTGTCTCAGGGTTTGAATCGGGCGACCGGTTTGAAACCTTATCTCTACACTGATGATTCCGCAAAGATGAAACGCATACGCATGTCGATAATAATTTAACATCTATTATTAAATATATATATATATATATATATATATATATATATATATATATGAACAAAAAAATTACTTGAACTCACATGCTTACCGTAGTATCATTGATTGTTGTTCAAACTAATCACACGACTCATCAAAAGTAAATACAGTTTTTATGTTATCTTAATTTTTTAAATTATTATTAGTGATTATTTGAAATTTTCAATTTTCTAGTTTATTAAGTTTAAGCAAACATAAATGAAACTTAACAAATGGCACACACCAATTATGTTGCCGAAATAGCTTGTGTGTGTTGCCTCAAGTGAAAAATAAAAACTTCTTCCGAGGTAGGGGAGTCTTAAATATTTAATTTACCGAAATCTTTAATTAGCTGATAAATTTTTAATTATTCGTATTATTCGGACGACTGATCTCATCTTGGGTGCTATTCTCACGTTTCGGCCGATGTAACGTCCAACCTTTTTGAGGATATGTCTTGTTGAACTCACGAATATCGAACGGAACCCTTTATTTAATCAACAGGGACACTTGTCTCTTGTCCCGTCAGTCATGACTGGGTAGAAGTCTTAAGTAATTCGTAACTGTATCCTTAGTATCACCCGTACAGAGTATTGAACCTTAAATCTCCAGAAAACTGTAACTTTCAACTAATTATCCCTTAGCACCTTTATCCGTTGCGCCACGAGTCTTTATTATTTGTAATGTTTTACGGATTAAAAAGAGTCATTTTATTTGCTTATGTTTATACCTACATTAATCACGTATTGTCCGAACTGGGTTGAGCTGAATCACAGGAACGTTTGGGAAAACAAATACTTCTGCTCGTATTGTATAATACTGAAAATAACAAAATTCTTCCAACGTTACTCCGTCGTAATGTCATTCTACAACCACGCGATCCTATAAACTGACATTACGTATAGTTTAGCTCTTAATGGCTTAATTCCATGCCGTAAGAAAACTTAATGCTACCGCGGACGACCAAATCAATAACCTGAGCGGTGAATTTAAAAATATGGAAGCCCTGAAGGTTTATCTTTTGAAATCATAACAAAATGGTTACTTATAAATTGTGATTTCTTTTGTGCTAACATGCACAAAAGAAATCACAATTTATGATGATGATGCTTGTTTCATAGCCATGATGCAATTTTTTTTTTAAATCGTCTCGGTAGACATTCTCTATTGTATAAGAATCTATAAAACGTGCATGATTTTGTTTATTCGGATGAGTATTCTCATCTTTGATGTTATTCTCACAAGGTTTCCGCAGATTACACCTCCGACCTTCTTTAAAAGCGTCTTGTCGAACTCGGGCATTTTTAGGTCGAACTCGAGTATCTAGACATAATTTTGAACGCAACCCGTTATCTTATTCATGGTGGAAGATTGTTCTCATTCCGTCAGCTATGATAGTTGTCTTAAGTAATTATTAACCATATTTTTTGTATTGCCTGTACTAAGAATGTAACCTTCAACCTCCAGAAGACAGTCATTTAGAAATGATTATTACTTATTATTATTATTATTATTATTATTATTATTATTATTATTATTATTATTATTATTATTATTATTATTATTATTATTAATCCTGATTACCTAAAGAAAACCACACATACCGTTGACGATTCATTATAGAGTAGAGCAATTCTTTCCGAATTCATTTCAGGTGGCGAGGTAAGTCTGAGGTGGTTGTCTGACTTGCTATGTGCTTACTCGTTTCCTTCACAACATGTTTACTCTCTAAATTTTTCGTGACATGGTGGAATATATATAGAGACCCTCATCCCACATTCGCTCCAACAACAGACGAATTGAAAACACACCAAAAACGATGAGAAAAAAAAAGAAAAAAAAGTGTATTTAATATATCATTTTTATTTTATTATTATTTTTAAATTCTGATGATGAAGTATATCTTCGA
The DNA here is from genome assembly GCA_963556195.1 of Sepiola atlantica. Taxonomy (NCBI): domain Eukaryota; kingdom Metazoa; phylum Mollusca; class Cephalopoda; order Sepiida; family Sepiolidae; genus Sepiola; species Sepiola atlantica. The sequence continues at coordinate 30,221,230 of OY744538.1, read as the reverse complement.
AGATTTAATTGAAAAAAAATTGAAAAAAAGTTAATAAAATTTAAATGCATTGTATGCCGTTTCTATTTTTAATAATTCATATTACCATGTAAACAATACTTTCTAAACAAGAACATCCATTTCTAATATATATATATATATATATATATATATATATATATATATATATATATATATATATATAATAATAAATACTCATTGATCTTTATTATATAGTAAAAGATAATATGAATAATATATATAAAATATGTATAAAGTATGTATATCCACTAATATATACATATATATATATATATATATATATATATATATTTACCTCTATACATATATAAATGCATGCATATATACATGAATTTTCCAGTATCGTACCAAAAATGCTAACGCGCAAAATTCTTGTGTGGCTCATATGATATTCGGCTTCCTGTCGTAATTGTCTATTATTCTTCGTTGCTATGGAAACAGACAACACTCATTCTGTTTCCTCATTCTTATCTGACTCCATCTTCCCTTTACACGCCTCCTCTTACCACCATGTGAATACTAGTAATGCTATAACTAATAATAAAATGTCTACTACTCGTAATAATAATACTACTACTCCTATTGTCATTACTTCTTCTTCTCTTGTCTTTCTTTATAAAGCTCGACATTTTGTCCGCCCTCGTCTTCGTTTGATTCCATCTCTCGCACGTAAGTCACGCGCCGCTGACAGACGAGAACTTAACAATCCATCTCTCTCTCTCTCTCTCTCTCTCTCTCTCTCTCTCTCTCTCTCTCTCGCTTTCGCATCTACTCTTTCCAATTTTTTCTTATTAATCGTTTTTTTATTTGCTTAAATAGCGCCAAAGAGAGCCACCACAATGGCGGGAAACTTTCGCGCCATTCTATACGAGTCATTGGTCTGTAGGTTCGCTTGTTTTAGACAGACGCAATGAGAACAGACGAAATAAAAACACGAAAAGGCATAAACAATTATAAAAGACGTAGAAAATAAAAATATTATAATGGAGGCCGTCTGTAAAAATGAAAGCCAGAAAAAAAAGGAAATGCTCAAAAGAGTTTGATTCTTTTTAAGAATACAAAAAACAATCATCATAGGAACACGAAACCACAATGGCGGCAGGTGATCGTTTTACATTTTCAGCGTGAGTGTCAGCAACTTCCAACAGGTTTGGATATCAACTTTTCCGCAGTCACCACACATACACCTCAAATAGCGAAGTATTTGACGATGAAAAAAAGACCCACAAAAACTATGTTTTTTGGGGGTTTTTTTTAAATCGTATTTATTAAATCGCAAAGGAAAATAAAAAAAAAACATATATTGCTCGCAAAGAAATGAGGTAATATTCTGTATTGCATTTAAGTGCAGGATTGCAAGTAATGTAATTGAATCGGTTATGGTGAGTTCGAATCCAATCAGATCCGCTGTGTTCTCTTACATTGGAAGACGAGTATGAACAGCCCTTCCTAGATATGAATAAGAATTAGAATGAGACGTAGACGAATGTCTAAGGATTAAATATATATGATAAGCTCGTGCTCGTCTTTAGAAGAATTGGCAGATCGGTTCTTCTTGCTAGGCATTATGTAAGTGAGACGCAATGTCCTGGTACTGTACGCACCCTGAGCGGGTTTAGCTCAATTGCCCCGAAAAAAGAAACTTATATTTAATTCACAAGCGGTGTCCAGTCAAATATGCATCCTGCTCAGACAAAATGATTTTAAGGGCGTTAGATTTTGCAGTTGTTTTTGTTTTTGTTTTTTTTGCGTGGAGCTGTGGCCGTCCCCGAATATACAGCATCTGGTATTTCCAAATGATCACTATCTGAACAGGTTTAGCATCACTTACCGTCAGTGACCTACCGATGACCTGTGTGTCAACGTGATTATGCCGTACGTAAGCGAGACGTGAGCAGAGATGATATTAAAACCTGAAGATAATTGACGATTGCAGGCAACTGCAACACATACATCTTGGCTATAATGTCATTTCTCTGGGAGGGTGATCCGAAAAGAGAGGTGCAGCGCGTAGATAAGCAAAAGTGTCGACAAATGAGGGAAACACTAGAAATCACAACGCAGGTGCGAGATTATGTTTGCAATTGTGTCAACTGCCACGAGTCATATAAATCTAGAAGTAAACTTACAAAATTTATAAGAATCGATCGTTAGTTTAGGAAATTATCCTGTACATTAATATATATATACATATATACATGTATATATATATATATGTATATATATATATTTACATACATACATATATATATTTATATATATGTATATATATATATATTTACATACATACATATATATATTTTTATATATGTATTTATATATATATGTATATATATATATGTATATATATATATATATATATATATATATATATATATATATGGGTAAGGTACACGATAAGTCATGAAAATGAAATACAGTGGTAGACAAAATGTTTGAAAAAAGACAAATTGAAAACAGGTTAATTTGCAGGAGAAAAACAAAAAACAAATGATTTGACGTTCGATAATACGAACGAAACCGGTCAAATCTTATGTTTTTTTTGTTTTTCTCCTGCATTCTAACCTGTTTTCCGTTTGTCTTTTTTCAAACATATATATATATATATATATATATATATATATATATATATATATATATATATATATATATATATATATAAGAATTACAATAGAAAAAAGTGGAAGACTGTATACTCATGGTCCATCTTTTTTATATATATTCGGTTTGCAATTTCCGTCGAGAGAATGCCAGCCAAGTATTGATTTACTCCTCTCCAGGAGTTAGGCACAAGGCCAGTTTTTATCTTACTCCCACAAGTAAGATGTGACCCATGGTCCGGTCGGGTCGGGAAAGTGGGGTTTAAAAATTGCCTGGGCAGCTCCGTCGGCATTCCCCGGTAGGGACGCCTCAGGCAGTAAGCAATAAACTTACTCCTCCCTAAAGAGAGGAGGCGAAGCCTGGGAGGGTGGACCTCCTAGAACTGCACAGGACAGACCCATAGACAGGCGTAAATCAAGCCCCGAAGGCCAAGACAATACCAGTCTATGGGGTGCAGTATCCATCGGAACAGATACTACACTTTGATCTTAGCCAAAACGCCAATAATTCAACCGAGTAGAGCTAACAAAGATGTGAATCAATGGTCCAACGACTGAAGTCAATGATAAGTTTCCACGGCGATGTCTTACAACATCTACAGAATAGAGACCAGACTATAGCTGTGCATCAGACGACTAGAGAATGGCGCCCGTCCTATTGATGTTGGAAACCTTTCTTCTTGGGACTTCCCTCCCGGCGCAGAAGCGCCCTGAATACAGTGGAAAACATCCAACCAGTGGATAACGTGAATGGGGCCACCAAAACTTGCTATAACTAGATGGGGCTACATTACTGACCCAACTATCTGCGGATGTGTTAGGGGAGGGCCATGCGATGTCACACTGCCTTCTCTGTCATCTACTGCCAAATTGGTACAGCTTGAAAGTTTTTTCAGACTAAAAAGAAATGCAAAATACTGCGTAAAATTGTTAAAAGCTCTCGTATGACCACATTTTTACAAAGACATGCAAAGAAGAACAAGAATCTTTTTCAACGTTTCGCCGAACTCATTGCCTGAGCTTTGTCAAGAGTGAAGTTGAAAAATTATTCTTTGCCATTTCTCAGCTTCACTCTTGAAAAAGATCACGCAAAAGTTACGCGAAACGTTTAGATGGGTTCGTGATATTCGAGCTTTCCTCTTTTTCCATTTTAACTCATTCCGTCAAAATTTTCATTCTATATTTTATAATATGTATATATATATATATATATATATATATATATATATATATATATACATGTTTATATATGTGTGTATATATGATTGTATATATATACATATATATATGTGTGTGTGTGTGTGTGAATATATATCTACTTATATGTGTATGATTTTAAGTATGTAAATCTATATCTAGATACATGTGAGCCTATGTTCTTGCGTGCAACGTAATACTAAGTCTATGTAGCACTGTATTGTTAAATATGAATCCCATCTTCTATTTGTACTAACGATATATTTGTATATTATTTTGTTATGGTTTGCCTATATGTCAAATAATTTATTTTTTTTTTAAATTTCTTTATATAATATCATTTGTATAATATTTGTGTTTTACCTACATTGGGTGTTAACCGGTTTCTGAACATATGCTCACGGGAAATCATCGCTTAAAAAGAGTTTTTTTAATAGATACTTTTTTTTAAATATGTTTAATAGAATTTAGTTTAGAATTAATGAATTTATTAATTTTATTTTAGTTTAAAATCTCTTACCATTATTTTTATATTATATTTTTTTTCAAATCAGTCATTTTCAGAAGGTCTTAAAATAAACGTTCCTGATATATATAAATAATTTTCGGTTTTTCCTGTTTTCTTTTTGCATTACGTTTGATTATTAGTTTTATAATTATCATTCATATATATATATATATATATATATATATAAATATATATATATATATATATATATATATATATATATATATATATATATATATATATATAATAATCATCTGTCCAGCTGGCTTAAGGAAAGAAAAATAAACATGTTTTTATCGATTACACCTTGCACTGAACAATCGCAGATGAAATAGATTTGTCATCCGTACATCTTTATCTATTCCTTCATTTATCTATATAATTGCTCTATCTTGTATATTGAGCTTAAACCATTTCACTATAGGTTCAATTCTCTAAAAGTATATTGTAAGTTTTATACTTTACATACATACATATATATATATATATATATATATATATATATATATATATATATATATATACCTATATGAATATATAATATCGTTTATGGTACGTCAATGAAAATTAGTAAGACCTGCAAATGGAAGCAAATCGGTATTTTCAGTTGTTCAAAACAAGGAGTAGTTTAGTTAATAAAAACATTTATTTTTCATCTCTTAATAAATGTTTTTATTAACTAAACTACTCCTTGTTTTGAACAACTGAAAATACTGATTTGCTTCCATTTGCAGGTCTTACTAATTTTCATTGACGTACCATATTTTTGCTCTATCCAGTATATTGAGCTTTTCATTATTTCACAATAGGTCCAACTCTCTAAAAGTTTACCTTTTAGTTATAATTTACATATAATATCGTTTAGATATAGCAAACATTTCTGATGAATAAAGAAGCTGTGAAATCCTAGTTAATTATTCAGATTAATTGTGTATTTATCGTGATAATGCTCTATCTAAAAAAGATATTGAGTTTGTTATTAGTATAAAAACGTATTTTGCTTTGATTCGATTAAGTTTCTTAACAACTGTTTTGAGAAGTTAATTGTGATATTTCTCTCTATATGTCTGTCTGTCTGTCTGTCTGTCTGTCTGTCTGTATGTCTCTCTCTCTTTCTCTCTTTCTCTGTATATATATATATATATATATATATATATATATATATATACTGTATAATTCATGCGTACTTTTACATCATAAATAATAAGGATTGGCTTTTTATAGGATATGATCGATCAAAGAACAAAATAAGCAATTAAATGGCGTTTCGCAATCAAATTCCAATTTTGGTCAAGCTTAGATGAAGAGAGCCACAATAGAATCACGCACAAATGATGAAGTGATGGCTAAGCTACTGCATACCTCAACATCATTAATTAATTCGTAAATTACTTTCTTTTGTGTTTTTTTTTAAATTATTATTTACTGGCAGGTCTAATCGGCGTTTCCCGGGTGAATAGATAAGCGAACATAAATGGTCAAACCATTTTGTCCGATATAAATTGCTAAAACCAAACATTAATTCAAGTAGATAAGAAATACATGGGTATTGAGAAAATAATTAGAAAGGAAAAAGTATCTCTGTAATAAAAACAACTAAATAATATGTGTGTCTGTGTGTGTAGTTTAAAAGAGAGGATAATCTTCCTTTTTTGATTAGTTATAAAGTCAAGGCACAGCGTTTAGATTAAAATGTGATCAATGTATTACTTCTTGTTTACTAATGTATTATCACTTAGTTATCAAGGGTTAAAATCTGCTCCTTGATAAGGGTCAATGAGATTAATATGATGAGAGGATTGAAAATCTCTACATACAATCCACTCGTAACAATTATTATAATACCTAATTTACAGAAAAAATATGGGCGACCAGATTCAAAATATTTTATTCAAATAACTTGTATTTTCTGCAACATGGGACAACGAACGTGGCGTCTAAAGATGTAATTCTGGGTGGTTATAAAAAATAGCTTTGATTTCACCCGTCAGCACTCCCCGTAAATGTTCCTCAGGCGACCGGTAATTAACCAATAACTCTCCTGAAGTAGGAGTTAATTGCTGGGTCGATGGCCTTCTGAGATGTAGCAGAACCATATTCTACTAGCCCGAAGTCTTTGAAATCATGTAAAAGTATATATTACCATATTTCACAAATATTTTCCTCACGGTAGGACGACGGGTAATTGTTTAGTATGAATAGTATTTTTTTCGTCGATGAAACACCATAAAAGTTTTACAAAAGCATTCTTCTTTTTTTCTGTTCCAAATATGTCACACAATCGATTTCACACCCAAACAACATTGATAGAAACATTTTTTTTATAAAAAGCCAAAAAGTGACGGATGGACATTTGTTATGACAACAACGATTTCGGGAAAGGATGGCGTGTAGGGAAATGGCGGCTGTTTTTTTTTTTGTACAGTAAACAAAAGTTGCTTATTTGTCAGGGAGGATCGAACGACGACCACCTCAAAATTCTGAGCAAGTTCAAAAATGCCACTCAACGGTAGTCTTATTTACGATGCCAAGTCGCACTATTTATTTCTCGGACTTCCGCAAAGAACTTTTTAAAAACTACACGGCTATCGTCTCCAAGTTCTCAACATAACTGTCAAGGGTTTTCACGTTGTGTTTCATTCGATCATAAAAACGTATGTTTGCCTTGAGTTTCGCACATGTCTCATTTTGTAGTTCTCCATATAACAGAAGTTTGGGGAGTATGCAATCTTCCATCTTAATCAGGTGTCCTGCACACACACATACACACACATATATATATATATATATATATATATATATATATATATATATATATATTGACAATGCTAAAATTGAGATTTCGCTTACTCTCAACAAGTGTTGAATGATAGCTCAGTGGTTGAAAGCGCCGATTGTCTTCTAAACGATCGAGTTTCGATCCCAGTTTGAGGCATTTGCTTGTCCTGCGAAACTGAACAGCTGTGATACAAAAAAAACACTTCCTCTGTGGATGACTAACATATGCTCTCGTTCTTCTGTTGATGTCTCAGTAAGTAAAATTGTCAGCGGTTACAAGCTTATAATGCAGTTGACAATGTTTACATTGAGTGTTGCTTACTCTTTGCAGGTGTCGAATGATAGCTAATGGTTAGAAGCGTCGTCAAGACGGTTGAGTTTCAATCCCAGCTTAAGACACTTGCTTTTCTAGCCACACTGAAGATACAGCCAAGATGTGCATATATATATATATATATATATATATATATATATATATATATATATATATATATAAAAATATATATTGTGTGTTATATTTAGGCAGTATGTTTTAATTTAAGTAAATGTCCCTAGAAGAGTATAAAGTGGAGCATGGATTTTCATTTTGGCAGCCTCATAACTTCCTTTATTCGATGAGAGATGTTTCTGACAAAGGGGGAAGGATTGCTGTGTTCTGGGTCGGAATCTATCCATCTAACACGTATCGTTTGCTGGTGTTTGACGTTGAAGTATTTTTTTATCTCCTTACATTAAGTGGCTTCATGCCTTGTCTGGAGCAATTTCCATGAAATAAATAAATAACACAGTGTTTTTGTTTGATGCGACTTTAATTATTTTTTTCATTTTTCGAATAGTCCATTTAGTATTTCGGCCATAATTGGTGTATACGAGTTGTTTTGGGTTTCTTACTCCATTTTTTCTTCTTTTTTCGCAAGTACTTTCAATTATTCATTAAGCGGCGTTAGTATTGCTGTGTTTACAACTATATCTTTACTGCTGAGTTTCTAATGGCTAGTTATTTACGACTTTAAAATGAGCGTCTGTAGTGATGAGATGTTGCATGCAAACGTGATAACGTGCAACACGCGTTAACAATTAAAAAGGGTTGATAGTTTAACAGATAAAATGTGTTTATCTTAATTATTACGCTAGACACTTTAAAATTTTGCCACTAGTTTCGTAATTAATATAATTATTTTTTTTTATTTTGGTATCTCACTTCGCTGTAGGCTCACCTTGCACCTCTCCTAAACTTATGTTAGACCATTGCGTCACTAACTCTACCTCACCCCACCGGGGTTTGGATGAGAACTATTTTTTTGTTATTCACTCACTTTAAAATCTAACGGGAATAAGAGACAATAATTCCTTTCTAAGGAAATTACATCTTACGTTTAACTTCCGTTTATTCACTGAAGTCAACATCTGACCCAGCAGCCGTCAATCGTTCTTAGTTTGTCACTTTCTACGAATCCGCTATCCTCTGTTCTTTATTATATTATACATACCTCGGTCTTCCATCCTCGTTTTTTTTTATTCTCGACCATTTTCTGTTGGTGCTATCGCGTTGCTTTATAGGGTGGTGTTTAATGTATTATTATTATTAGTAGTAGTAGTAGTAGTAGTAGTAGTAGTAGTAGTAGTAGTAGTATGTTATATGTCGTTGATTCGAATTGTTATGATCACATGATTCATGTAATCTAATTTTATAGCATATCCTACGCCGCCATCCATGTTTGTCCTGACCTCACGTACTTGCTATTTATAGCTTATTCAATTTCATTACTTACTGTACTTCGGTCGTTTTTGTATTCCATTACTTACACCGCATTGGACACATCAGAGTCTCCTGTATCACATGAATAAAAGAGAGAGGGGGAGAGATAGATAGAAAGACATAAATAGGGAAAAGAGATAAAGAGACAGATAGATAGAGTGGTGGGGAAAGGGGAAACAGGAGAGAAATAGATGAAAAGAGAAACAATATAGTTGCGAGAGAAAGACACAGAGAGAAAGTGAGGAATAGAATAGATAAACAAGAAAGAAAGAGTGATACAAAATAGACAGACAGACAAACAGATAGATAGATAGATAGATAGATAGATAGATAGATAGATAGATATATATATATATATAGATAGATAGATAGATAGATAGATAGATAGATAGATAGATAGATAGATAGATAGATAGATTGTACAAAATCTAAAGTGTTAAGCTCTATTTGTTTGTATATATAGTAAATGTTACACTTTCTAATAAGTGTGAGAGATGGAGTTTCTGTTATGAAATCTAACTCAACCGTACGTAGATAAAGACAGCAGAAACAATCTCAGAACAATGTAGATTTCTCAATGTTTATGAATATCAATAAACATCATAACGATGTATGTGTTTCTCCAGAATACTCAGGTATTTATAGTTGGACCTGTTCACCAGGTGCCCTCATCATCTCACGATTGAGTAGTTACCTTCTATTGTTTTTCCTTTGTTTTCCCTTCCTAATGTAAAGTAACATTTCCATTTCAGATGGTATTCTTACGTCACAACTAAACATTACATTAGGGTTGATTTACGTGTCTACCTCGTGTTTGATCTTCGTACAAAAGATTCAGGTCATCCATATATAAACGAGGTCATTTATTTTTAACTTTATAGCCGTAAATTTATTTTGTGGATCATAGCTATGAGAATAGTAGTGGGGATAGAAAGTCTCTTGGGAAAATGCCTCTCTGTATTCTCATCAGCGAAGTGCTGTTCTTAATATGCCAGTTCATTTTTTCCATTGATTTCTCCATTAAATTAACTTTTAGTTTAAAATATGACGCATTCCAACAAAATGCCTATCAAATATAATATTCAACGAAAATGTGTCAAACTGCAACTTCTTTCACGTCTGCAACGAGCTTGTTGGCAGGTGTGAGCTATGATGTTACATCAGCACACCCGCGAAATAGGTAATCAGTATCTTCGATATCGCGGACGAGTGTCATCTGTGTGTCATCTGCCTAAATCAAAAGCCTTAACTTTTAAATCTGGCCATTATGATGGTAAGTCAAAATTATTTTATGATTCTCTAGTGTATTATGATTATTTAGATGCATATATTGTAGTGTTTTGTTATACGTATAAAATGCTATATATTTGTTGCACATTTGCAACATCATTTATGTTGGCTCAATATTTTTTTTCCTTAAAAATCATTTATACTACTTTATCCGAATGAAACGTTTTTATTTGATCATTTTCAAACCTATATAAATAATGAAGCATTTAAGGGGAATGTTGACAATTTAGACTGGTATTTGAAACATCTTTAAGCATTCAATTATCAATGTTTGGGTTAGGGTTGTTTCGTATGACTTCGTTTACTAAATCCATGCCAGGGCCATGTTTATTTTTCTTGTTTTGACTTTTGTTTTGTATCTTCTGGCCGATATATAGCAAGTGATTGGTTTCGCTGTGTTATTGTAAGACATCCATTTTATATTATTTTTCAAAATAAGTTCGCCGCTATTAAGCGAGTAAGAGATCTCGTCATTACATTACGTCGATAATATGTTCCATGTAGTTAGTAGGCAAATTATCGGTCTGTTGTTACTTGAGATAATTCTCTTCTCACTGTTCGTTTCAACGAATATGTATCATGCTTTAGTCATCTACTCCCGTATAGATGAGCGTATATACACCTCCTTAGTTTTGATGTGTCTGTCTTTTATGTAGGTAATTAATTTCTTGAAGCAGATAGATTCCAAATAGTCTGTCCTCACCAAATGCTTTATAAGTTTGACATTTTTCTTAAGGTCGTTTTGAGCGTCTCTTTATTAATTTCGATTTATGTTCCTTCTTTTATTACGCAAAAATCTGGATTCGTGTGTTTTAGCCACTCGGCATTCTTCTTATTGTTATAATATACTTAAGGAGTTCTGGCACAAGGCATCATCAGTGATTACTCACTGATAATAACCGGTTGCCTTTTTTGGATTCAGAGTGACAACAAATCTCGACAGATTTCCATTACCCTCAACTTCTTTCGATAGCTATTGAAAACAAGTTTGCGTTATCGCAACATCCGATTACCATTGATTTCTCACTGGCAAAGATCATTGGCATTCTCTGTCATTTGTGTGCCAATAAGCCTCTCCAAGTTTCCAGTGCTCTCTGTACACTTCCAGTAGAGGTCTGGTTAGTGCTATCCCTCCTCGGTTTTCCATCCGCCTTAACCCATCACACATCTGCTGTGGTATCAGCCGAGGCTTTAGCCATCATTTTTTATTATTATAGTAGTAGTATTATATCATTATTATTATTATTAGTAGTAGTAGTAGTAGGAGGAGGCGGAGGAGGCGGAGGAGGAGTACTTTTTCCCGTTAAGTTAGAATTTCCACTCAAATACCGGGGAAGGCCAACTGTCATTACAAGCGAGAAATCAATGATAAACAGCTGTGTCGATAACGAATCAGGTGAAGTGTTCTGGAAATCTGGGAAGACTTTCTGTTACTCAACTATGTGTTATTACGTGTGAAAACTCATAGTAGTAAATAATGCTATCCCCCCCCCCCAAAAAAAGGCATCAACCTCGGCTGATAGCAAACAAAATAATCGTGAAGCGTCAAGGAGGATGGAAAGACCGAGAAGGTAGAACACTGACCAGACATCCACTGGAAGAGTGCGGAGAGTACTTGTACCTTGGGGAGGCTTATTGTCACCGACATTTCAGTGAAGGCCAATAGTCGCTGCTAGCGAGAAATCAATGGTAAGCGGCTATTGCGATAATGCAAAGCCATTTGCAAAGATTATCGAGAGAGGTGGAGAGTACTGGAAATCTGAGGGAGACCTGTTGCTACCCAGACTCCAAAGGAACACAACCGGTTTTTATCAATGAGCAATCATTGATGATGACGTGTGTGAAAACTCATAGTGAGTAACAATAATAATAATAATAAGAAGAAGAAGAAGAAGAAGAAGAAGAAGAAGAAGAAGAAGAAGAAGAAGAAGAAGAAGAAGAAGAAAAATAATCTTTATAAGATATAGTAATGAAAGTTAGAATGGAAAAATATGAACAACTTAGAATGAAGAAAGGTAGATATGGAAGAACAGAAGGTATGGAACTCCCCAATCGCGAGGTGAAGAGACTTAGTGAAAGTGGTAACTATAAATTTCGTAACATTCTGCAAGCGAACACCATCAAATCAATGGAGCTGAAAAACATGATTCATGCTGTGCTGACCATTTTTTATACAGCAAGTGACAGCTTCTACATACATAAATATAAATCAAAGTATATACGTCTAGAATGGCAAGAACTTTCTCGAGACAACTGCAGCGTAAATCAAAGCCATTTCTCGGCGCTTTTAATATATTGAGCCTTCATAGTGCTCCTATAATTACTGGCATTACTCTTGTTTAAAGTCGCTACATTTCGCGAACTTTTACTCACATTACGTTATACGCGGGAATTTATTTTCAAATTACACCAGACAGATACGTCAATCAATGAGGACACAAATATCGATCGGAGTACAAGGTTTAGCCTTCAACTTTTCTACTATCATGTCTAGTTCGTTGTCATTTATATTGATGTTAGTCTCTATTGGGAACTCCCATGAGAATGAAATTTAGTTTCTCTCTTTAACTTGTTCTAGATGAGTTCAAGATAATTTCATAACATATTCTGGTGTTTGTAGAACGTCCAATGGATCTAATACATAGACAGAGTCTACCACGCCTCCGTTTATATTCTTTTGTTGCGGAGAGAGGAACCTGCTAGCTGGTATATAACATTAGTATTATGAATAGTATTTCTGGTTCTGGCATCAGAAAGAAAAAACAGAGCAGTATTATAAAGTATCAATTATCTCTCTCTCTCTCTCTTTCTCTCGTGCAGTACAATATATATATATATATATATATATATATATATATATATATATATATATATATATATATATATATGTAAAATGTGTGTGTGTGTATTTCGGTTCAGATTGTTTGATAATCTTTTTCCGCTCAAGAAGGTTTGTTACAATGGCGACAATTTTATATAATGACTTAAATAATGGTAAAGAAGATAAATCTTTGAAAGCCAAAATATTAATTCTCTCTCTTACATACGAGGGGCGTTCAATAAGTAATGCCCCTGACCCATATCCAGTTGATCGATCTAGATGAAACTTTGCATGCGTAATGATTTATGTGTGTATGGGTTATGTTGCAAAATAAAGCTCTGAACTAATTGTGGTTTCTGATTTACAGGTGTTAGAAAAGAGTCAGGTGTTAAATGGAGCCAGTTGAGTGTCGCGCAGTGACCGGTTTTTGTATTTGAAAGGACGCACACCAAATGAGACATTTGATGAAATAAAAAAGAAACTCATGGTGATGATGCCCCATTATATGACCTTGTAAAACGCTTGCATTGTGAATTCAAATGTGGCCGGAAGTCTGTGGAAAAAGCCCCCAGACCTGGTCATCCCTCTTCTGCCATTGATGAGGCATCTGTCAGTCGATTAGAGGCTGCCATTTTGGAAGATCGACTTATTACTATTTGCCAAATAGCCCAAAAGGTCAATATTAGTACAGGGTCTGTGGAAACTATCATTCATGACGATTTGCATATGCATAAGGTGTCTGCCAGATAGATTCCCAGATTGCTCACAACTTTTCCAGAAGCAAGAACGCGTCGAGTGCTCGAGGATGAATTTGCAGATGTGCCAAGAAAATGAGTAAAAGTTTTTCAAAAGACTGATTACACCGGATGAAACTTTGGTTAATCACTATGATCTAGAGACCAAAGCCCAGTCAATGCAGCGGGAGCACTTAGACTCATCACTTCCAAAGAAGGCAAGGGTGCAGTCCTCCGCTGGTAAGGTCATGCTCACAGTCTTCTGGGACTAGGACGGAATAGTGGCAACAGATTTCCTGACAAAGGGTACCACAATTACAGGAGCCTATTACGCTTCACTTTTTAGGAAATCAAGAGAAGCTATCAAAATCAAGAGGCAGGGCAAGATCAGCAAAGGTATCCTCCTCCTGCAGGACAACACTCCGGTCCACAACTCGTATGTCGCGAGATCAGAAGCACGGGCGTGTGGCTATGAAATTCTTCCCTATGCCCCTTACTCTCCTGGCCTTGCATCCTTGACTTTTATCTCTTCCCAGCCATGAAGTTGTTTTTGAAAGGAAAGCGTTTCTCAGGTGATGCATCCTTGATTTCTGAAGTTACGACTTGGTTGGAGGATCAACCTAGGGTGTTCTCAAAAACGGTGTCCAGAGCTGCATCAAACAGTGGGAGAAATGCATAACACTGAATGGTTTATATGTAAAGAAAGACTAATAACTATGCCAAGTTTCATTAATCTACTGCTATGGGAAATGGGTCAGGGGCATTACTTATTGAACGCACGTCGTAATTTGAGTTATTCTTGAGAATGTGCATATTGCTTCTTCTCTTCTCGTTTCTTGATAAATAACTTCATGCAATCACTTCGGATGTTTTGTATGTGTATTTCTAGCCTATACGTAACTTACACATTGTCATTATTTTAAACTTTAATCAAAATTTAATGAGGATAATTTTGGAAATAATAAGATAGTAAAAACTAAAATATTAATTCTTCTTGAATGTTCGACCCCTAAAAATTATTCCAAAATGGCATTTATAAATCCCGAGCTACAACTGGTTGGTATCGTATATATATATACTTATTTATATATATATATATATATATATATATATATATATATATATATATATATATATATATATACACATATATATATATAATACGCGTGTGTAAGCATACATGTATAAACAAATTAGATTATATCTATGTATTTATCCTTTTATTAAATATTTCAATCATATTCCTTCTCCAGTTCCTTTCAAGAAGCACATCGTTATAATGGCGTATAAAAGAATTGAAAGGAGGTTAAATCGAATTAACAGCTTTGTGTCTAAGCGACCGGCGATAACGGTCCAGTAGTGAACCACTGGTATTGGAGAAAGGCGTTCACCGTGGCCTAATCAACTCCTGGGCGCACATGTATTTAAAACCGGTTTTCTTGGCATGTCTATATGCGTGTTTGTGCGTTTTACGAGTTTTATATCATAAAACTTTAAAGAAGAGTGAAACTCGTCTATACAATTTACTGTCGATGGCAATCATTGTGTCTGCGAGCGATTATGTTATGGCTGATTCTAGAAAATTATATATATATATATATATATATATATATTTATATATATATATATATGTATGTGTGTGAGGGTAAAATGCACAATATATCGTAAAAATGAAATGCCATTAACGACAAGATGTGTGAAAAAAGACAAACGGAAAAACACATATAAATACAAATCGAATAAATTAAAAATCTTCACTTTTTCTTAAGACGTTCGTTAATCCGAACGAAACTTGTAAAATCTCTCATTTTCTTTGATGATTTTTTCCTGTATCTAAAATTTGTTTTTCTTTTTATCTTTTTTCACATATATATATATATATATATATATATATATATTTATATATATATATATTTATATATATATATATATGTATATATATATATATATATATATATATTTATATATATATTTATATATATATAATATAGATATACTACTACTCCTAGAATACCTGTCTGAAGACGCGTATGCGAAATAAATATAGCATTATTTGTTTAATTTTAATTTATTTTGTTTCATTGGTGGGTATGGTACATTTTCTGTGGAACCACCCTAAATAGTATAGTTTTTAAAAGAATAATAATGTGAACGCGTTACATACCCTGTTTCTTATAATACATATTCCATAATTAATAACTGGCAAAACATAAGCTACTTAGAGATGACTCACTTTTAACCTTTGAAAGTTTGCATAGCAACAGCCGACAACTATCTCAAGCTGGACGACAGTCCATCTCGTCACATATAGGTGTGAACTGTTCACCTCGCGCACCGGTGGACATTTCGCTGCATTTAAAATAAGACCGACTGCCAGTTGCTGGGATCACCTTCTCATGATGTCAGACTCTTACATTAGAATAAATTTGGGAAAGGTAATACTTCGATGTGTGTAGGTGATTAAAGAAAAGACACTACATGGATTATTCGTTTTGAACATTTTGTCTTTTTAAGGTGTAACGTCCTTTTATACATATTTAGCGATGTCATAACAGAATGTGTTTAAGCTAAAATCGGTTCAAGAGGGTGGGCGGAAGTCCTTATGCGCTTGGTATTCTGGTGTTTCCTGGCTTTTTTGCCTTTATGTGATTGTTTTACTAGGCAGCACTTCGCTGTTTGTTTCTCAAAAATATCACACATTCGGTCCAGTCTAGTCAAGCACAAGGTCATTGAATATTTACACGCGACCTAAAAACGGATAAAAAGCAGCTTGTGTTCAATGGATCGTTAACAAGTAAGCTTTTCAAACAGGTATTGGTTCAGCAGAAAATAAACCAAACATGGTTGATATGCCGTAAAAAAATATTTTTAAATCAACAATTTATTCGCAATAAAAGTAATTTATTTGTATTCTCCATGAGGGTATCGTTAGTTACAAGGTCGTTTTAATATCGAAAAGAAACAGCTCATAAAAGTGACACTCTGGTTTTGGATTAAAATAAAAAAATAACTCACTTTAAAAGGACGTCTCCTTTACCTATCGAGGAAATAACAGATTCTACACTTTGACCCTAGTCCGAATGACGAAGCTTCTTAAGTAACTTCAATTCTGGACTTTAAAACTTTTTTTTTTATTTTAGATGAAATTGTTTAGATAAAATCTGTTAACATAAACTTCTCATTTTTGCATACACTTTCAATCATGAAAGATAGACGATTTTTCACAGAGCATTCCCTTTGTTTTTAGTACGCGTATATTTGCATCATATCTATTGTGTAAGTGTAAAGTCACGAACATAGTTTTGCTAGTATTATGTAATTCAGTCTAACCCGCTGTATAATCGAATTATCGGCGAGTAAATAGCATGACCCACCATAATTAATAGGTGAGGAGGGTGGTTAGTCACCCGGAAACATAAAAATCAATACATAACAAAAAGCGATTAAACTCACTCATAAAATTAACAGCCATCTTAGACTTAAAGTATTAACACACACGGCGACACGTGATAGACGGGCCTTCAATAAACTAGTGTGCTTCCAGCATTCTACAACGGTGTAAAAGAACTGGTTGTCTTGCGGTCGTCCCTGACACTGGATTCCGCTCTTTTGCAGAGTAGAAGCGCCGCTGGTATAAGCGCATTATCAGTACCACTCTATATGATCTCTTTGCGAAGTTATATCCGCCTGTGTTACGATGCGCAGGAAGGACTGTCGCTGTCGGAAACAAGGGACAACCAAGGAAAAGAAAAAAGTGTGCATGTGTGTTTTAAAGAAGCTTAAAGATGAGGTCGGCTTACGGTTTGAATTTCAATACAGTTATTCGGTAATTGAAATCAATCAAATGTATGAATAAAGTAAAGTATTTGAGAGACAGAAAAAAGTATAATCGCTTAATGAGAGCTGGTATCTTTTATTTCAATCGAGATTTTATCTTTTTTTCTGGCTGTCGTGACCAGGCGGACGCATTGGAAGCGGTGAAAACGCTTCAGGCGTATGGAAGACTCTTTTTTTCTAATGAAACAAGTTTTAATCAAGAACATGCATTCGTTAGTGAGGTCTTCTATACTAATTAATGGATAGCATCGCGGTATTTATAAACGTAACTAAGCCCACACACGCATATATATATATATATATATATATATATATATATATATATATATATATATATATGTGTGTGTGTGTGTGTGTGTCTGTATACATAAATTATTTATTTAAAAAATATATTACATATTCCAAAACATAACCTGGTTTCATTGACAAGGATATATCTTGACTCTTTAGAAAAAGCCCTTACAATCTATCTTAAATCCTCGGCGATTCACGAAATGAAGACAGTTCGGAAAATGGAATTTGAGGCTCACCGGTTTTATCGTCCGGTGAATTCGAACAATTGTCCCGTTTGTGGAAAGTACCGAGTTAACACGGAGGTGAGGGGGATATATGACTGTATGGGCCCTAATCGTAACTTAGTGTTTTTTAAAAAATAAATTAATTGTTGATTACGAAGGTTTAGTGTTTTTTTTCTGTTTTTATGGCATGTTCATATTTATGGGTGATGGTGTAATTTATTGTAGTGTAATTTATTGTAGTGTAATTTATTGTAGTGTAATTTATTGATTGGTAAGTGAGTTGAATTCTGGTATAACCGACTGTTATTTCACGGTTTATGTGTTATATTTATATTTATTTTTATTTGGGGTGTATTTATGTTCGAGTATAAAGCTGTTATTATAATCACTGAATGTTTTGTCGGCATGTAGGTTGGTTTGTTTTTACGCATATCAACCTTTTTAGATTATTTAATTTCGAATACAATTATTTTGTTTAAACATCTTTCTGCTTGAATTCCATTATATTTTCAAATAGTTAATGGATTCTATTTTGTATGGGAATGGGTTGTCAATTGATTTGTTTTGTAGTAATGTAATAATCCGTAATTAATAAAATATTACAACCCGAGTAAGAATTGACCCGAGAGTATTGATTATAAACGGAGAATGATTCATAAAGTAAATGTGGTATTGAGGTGAGTGCAATGACTGTAGCTAAGAGTGGGATAGACAAAGTAGATTAGACAGAAGAGGACCAACAACTAACCACTCGCCACAATTTTCATGGGACTAATTTATTAAATTGAATTTTCAACACATTCTGGGATATTTTAAGTATGATGATCCTAAAAGTAAATGCGGTATTGCGGTGACTGCCATAATTCTAGCAAAGAGTAGGATAGACAGAATATGATAGATAGAAGAGAGCTCACGACCTCTAACTTCCAATACTTTTCATGCTCTTGTGCCTAATTTATTAAATTTAATTTCAACATATTGTGTATATTTTACGTAAGATTATGCCTAGTGTAAATGTGGTATTGTGGTGACTGAAATGATAATAGCTAAGAATAGAATAGAGTAGGTAGGTTTAACAAAGGAGGACCGAAAGTCTCCAACCCCCAACACTTTTTATGGCTGTGTGCCTAGTTTGTTAAATTTTATTTTTTTACCATATCGCACATAAATACTTAAATATGTAGTATCTGTTCTAGTACTACACTTTTTCTGTTCTGTGCTCGGTCAGTGAATAAAACATCTTTCTAGACTGAGACAATTTTTATTTTTGTCACAATCCAGAGCGTTTTGGGGAGCTTGATTTTCAACACATTATATACCGCCAGTGTGTTTAACTGTGACCACGTGGGGAGTCAGATAAATAGGAACAAACGGGTGACCCCACGCTCCTCAAAGTGAGGCCTCATCACAAAAGGTGTATTGAAAAAACGGGTTAATAAGTATGAACATATTTCCCTTTTAAAAATCGAATCCGATTTCAAGCACTCATTCCCATCCACCTCTCTATTCAAAAACAGAACTACAATCATTATTAATTACGAAATTAATAAATCATAATGATCGTAAGCTGTCGCTTAGAATAAAAATTTCCTACGAGAGACACGAGAAATTATTATTTGCCCGAAGTAAAAAATGATAATAAGATTAATTGCAGAATGATTTCTCAAAGAAGTCGAAAGCGAATTTGATTTTGCGTAAGTAAATGCTGTCAGAATCTCATAAAATGAAACTCGTATATACGCAAAACAATACAACACAATACCTGCTGAAGAACTTTCATTTCTTTTTGTTTTCTCGTAATTATGTGTTTCTCGAATCATAAAGTGATTATCCTGTCATGCGATCGGTAGATAATCGCAGCCAACCATTATTTTTATTTATTTTTTGTGTGTCATTAAAATTATTACCCAAATGTCAAACGCGTTCGTTTAGTTCGCTATCCGAAAGATGCAGCTAGAGAACGGCTCACATCTTGTCTGAGTACAACGGTTTAGAAAACAATGCCCTAAGAATAGCAAATACAATACCTTTTAATGAACGCAAGTTCTGATGTACATATTGCATTTTACGACGTATAAAATTACTTATTTTCTAATCGCGGTCTCCCGTGTATGAAATTGATGGAGTTAGTTCGTTGTTTTTAGAATGGATATAAGTAGATATATGTGTATATGTATATGTGTGTGTCTGAAAGGAAAAAAGACAATAACATCAATGTTTTGTGCAATTTACGTCAGGAAGCCGGTATCTTCAGACAACCTGATCTAGTAGCACCAGGGAAGAAAGGAAAGTTTTTCGCAGTTGTGGTAGAAGGTGAGTTCTTGCTGTGAATGTCTTACAGAAAGGAACCAGAAATAGAAACACCTTCCATGAAAATAATGATAGAGTAGTGAAAGACTAATGGAATTAGATCCTTTCCAATTTGGGGCAAAGACAATTTTGTTCAGCTCGTAAGTGTCTGTCTGTTTAGTCTGTAATTTTGTATTTAGTCGGAAATGCACAATTTCCGCATGTTGTACTAATTTGTTATGTAACTGTTGTTTCTTTATATTTTTGTATTTTTCATTTTTTATTATCTTTTATTAACCTCCTCCTTATTGTTCTAAATAAGAAATAAATTAGGAGAGTTATAGGTAAGTCCCCGTTTTATGTAACATTTTATGTTTTCATTCTATGTACCTAAAACCGTCGTCCAAAAGCTGATGAACCGTTGCTCAAAACAACAAGATACTACGAGCAAGATGATTTTGAGTCAATCAGAGACCACATCAGTGACGCCCCATGGCGGGAAACCTTCTTACTCCCTGCCAACCAGTGTGCAAACGAATTAACTGAATAGGTCCAAGCAGGCATTGAAGCCTATGTCCCCATGTGAAAATTCTTTAGCAAGCCCCACTCTCCTCAATGGTTCACTTCGGAATGTGCAGCTGCCATTTCTGAGAGGCAACAAGCATTCCGTAAATTCGGCCGCAATAAGTCAGCTACTAATAGGCATAAATTTATAGAGTCAAGAAACAATTGCAAGGCTGTGATAGGCGAAGCGAAGAGAAGGTATAATGAGTTAACAAAAAAACGCATCCAGTCACAGAAACTAGGTACTCGCGATTTCTGGAAAATCTACAATAGTGTAGTGAATAATGGTCAATCTACGATTCCCCCACTTTCAAACCACAATGATGTCGTTTGCACGGCCACTGATAAGGCTGAACTACTCGCACAGCGTTTCGCTTCTAACTCTACTTTAGACTCGGGTAACCACCCTCTCCCTGAATTACCATTGCGGACTGAAGCCACACTTGATAACCTGGTCATCACCCCATCCCAGGTCAGAGACATTATAAAAAGCCTTGACACCTCTAAAGCTTGTGGGCCTGATCTTATACCTGTAATAGCAATAAAGAAATGCTCTGCTGAACTGGCCCCTGTTCTCTCCAAACTCTACAACAAATGCCTAGCCGAATCTTGCTTCCCCGATAGCTGGAAAATTGCCTCTGTGGTACCAGTCTACAAGAGTACTGGGAATAGAACCGACCATCAGAACTACCGCCCAATCAGTCTACTGCCGATCTTTGCCAAAATCTTTGAGTCCTTAATCAATCTAGCGATAGTACGTCACTTAGTTAATGCTAAACTTCTATCCGACCGCCAGTATGGGTTTAGACAAGCACGATCTACTGCAGACATCCTAACGGTCATCTCTGAACGCATGTATCATACTCTCGACAAGGCAGGTGAAGCTAGGGCAGTAGCGCTTGATATATCAAAGGCCTTTGACAAGGTATGGCATAAAGGGCTTCTCCTGAAAATACGCTCATACGGTATTACTGGGCAACTACTTAATATAATTAGATCCTTCCTAAACAAAAGAAAAATCCAGGTTGTCCTCGATGGCCGTTCATCTAAGCAACATGACATAAATGCTGGTGTGCCCCAGGGATCTATTCTTGGACCTTTGTTGTTCCTGATCTATATAAACGATCTCCCTGATGACATAGTGTCTGAGATCGGTTTATTTGCTGACGACACCACGCTTTACTCTCGCCATGTTGGCAAAACAGACGCGATCATATCTGAGGCAATGGCTGCATCCTTAGAAGATGACCTCCAGGCTGTAGTGGATTGGGGCCATAAATGGTTGGTGACTTTTAATGCCGCAAAGACAAAGCTCCTTTCCTTCAACAACTACAAGAAGCCTCTCCAACCACCGATTGCCATGGCAAATAACACCCTACCTGAGAGTTCATCATTCAAACTCCTTGGCCTAACCTTCACAGGTAACATGAATTGGAACACATACATTGAAGACATTGCCAAGGCTGCCGCAAAGAAGGTTGGCTCCCTCTACCGTGCTAGTGGACTCCTTACACCTGACATTATCCTGTATCTCTACAAAGCCACCATTCGCCCATGCATGGAGTATTGTTGCCACATCTGGGCTGGTGCATCATCTACTAGTCTCTCCCTCCTTGACAAAGTCCAAAAAAGAGTAGTCAACCTAATAGGTCCCTCACTGTCAGCTAAGCTCCAGCCCCTGTCCCATCGCCGCAATGTAGCATCCTTGTGTTTGTTTTACAAATACTTCAATGGATTATGCTCCGATGAGTGTGCTGCTCTGGTGCCCCCTCGACGTAAATTCACTAGACTAACTCGACATTCTACTAAATCTCATTCATTCACTGTGGATGTCCCCAGATGCCGGAGAGCATTCTACTCAAATAGCTTCTTTCCTCGTGCTGCTGGCCTCTGGAACTCCCTCCCTGCCCCCTGTTTCCCCGACAGTACTGACATGCAGAAATTTAAAACTAATGTAAACAGACATCTCGCTGCTCAGATCCCAATTTAAGGTGAACCACCAATCCTTCCCCCCCTTTTCCTTTTTTCTCAGTAGCCCCTTACGTTTACAGTGGCGTCCTGCCTTGTTTGGGGTGAACCATGTAAAAAGAAAAAAAAAACAAAAAAAAAAAAAACAAATGGAACTTCCATGAACTTCCCATCTGTGGAAGGCAATACCACGGCACTACTCCCCTGCTGACTACAACATCGACCTATCCAAGTCCATTGTTCACAGATACATGTCGAGCCGTCTTCTTAAGTAATCAAATTCCCTGCTGACTACAACATAATCGTCTCCAAGTTTAATAAACTGTTACACCGGCCGTTCTTACACAGGGGAAACTGCACCGGTTGTCACTATAAATAGTGCGAGTCACCAGAGACACAGAGAAGACAAAGCACAGTCTTGTAACTGTCTAACCAAGTGCTAGTCACTTTCTTACTTTGTTAATACACTTGTTAAACCAACTCTCGACTTGACTTCCTTTATTTATTATTTACTGTTGGACAATTTCACAACATAAACCAAACACAAATTCCAAGAACTTCCGATCTGTGGAACACAATATCATTGCACTACTTCCCTGCTGACTACAAGATGGCCGTCTCTAAGTACATTGTTCACAGATACTTTTTTCAAATAGTGGCTATGTTCACCCATCTTTTGCAGTCCTCTCATATTATTGTTCATAATCCGAATAACAATCTCGTTAATTCTAATCCTCGGGGGTCTGTTAACCTTGGTAAGCGGTGACTCAGTTGTATAAAAAAAAAACTATCAATAGAATATGTGTTGTAAAAACGAAAATGAGTTTTTCGTGTAACACAAGTCAACATTAAAATAGACGTTCAAACAAAAATTTCAATATTTTAGATCTACAAGTATAATAATACGTCTATCCACTGTTATTATCTTCCACACCTATTTAAAAAAATGGGTTCGTCCATTCGCCAAAAACGAAAAATCTAAGTGATTCAAAGTTAATAGGTATCGCTAAGGTCTTTACAAACTTTAAAATGAATTGTTCCAAAACCGGATCTTGTCGTTCCATCGGCTTAACAGTTTTGATAAAGTATTGTTTCCATTATTTTTATTTTAACTGGTACAATTTAAAAGAAATATGAAAATTTAAAATGTTACATTTTTTTTAATTTATTTATGAGATAGAAGCACTGGTTCCTTTCTGTAAATCATTCACAGCAAGAACTCGTCATTTTTCACCACTGCAAAGAACTGTGCTTTCTTCCTAGGTGTCACTAAACCTAAACGAAACTTCCATCAACAGAGTTGCTTTCCAACGACTTTCCATATAGCCAAACACTTTCTCACAGCTGAGGCTATTCTCTATCTCATGTATGCAGTACTTTTATCATATTTTGGCTGATGAATCTCTGTCTCATTTGAGGGTTCTTGATAAGGTGCAGACACGAATCTGTAATATGATTGGCCCCACCCTTTCTTCCACTCTACACCCTCTTTCTCACAGATGTGATATTGCTAGTCTCAGTCTTTTCTATAAGTACTATCATGACATGTTTTCTTCGGAATTGTGTAATCTATTCCCTGCTTCTTTTGTTCCAGCCCGTTTGACTCGTTGGTGTAGTGATCGACATCAGTTCACTATTTTGATACCTCATTGTAATACAGCTTCTTATTCCAGTAGTTTATTTACAAGAACTGCAAACTTGTAGAACTCTTTAACTGCTGACTGCTTTCCTCCTACCTATAGCTTTGGTCTTTTCAAGACTAAGACCAATAGGTATCTCCTGTCTTTGCGATAAAAACAGTTAGGTTTTGTTACATCAAGTAGCTTCGTGCCTTGTCTGGGGCGATTTCCATTAAAAAAATAAGCACAATACCATGGGACTGATGTCCTGTTGACTACAACATTGTCGTCTTCAAATCAAACGTTAACAATTTGTTGTCGAGTCGTCAACTTATGTAATCATATTCTGCCCTATCCACACATTGTTTCCAATTCTCTCATAGTATTCTTCATCAAGCCAATTCACAATCTCATTAAACTTGTCCTCGAGTTGCCTCATATATATATATATATATATATATATATATATATATATATGTTCGCTTCTCGACAACATATACTTCAAGCCTCTGAAAGATTGATAAAATTGGACTGATTGAAAAAATACAATTATACGAATTTTGCCATGAAACGCGCGTAAGGGATAGGAATAAATTACTTCTGTGTCTAAAATGAGAGATATAAAAAAAAACATCGAATTACAGAAATAAACAATGTTTGAAACACCAATCTAAATTATGGTTTTGGATTAATTTACCATGATCTATGGAATGCAAAAATAATATATATATATATATATATATATATATATATATATATATATATATATATATACGTACAGTATATTATATCTCTCTCTATTTATATAGCCATCTATCTGTGTAAATTCGAATATGCATGAAATATGATCGCCTACAATAAGTCACGATGTTCGATAATTATAACTTATTTTCAGTGCAACTGTAAATATTTTTGCTTGCAGATGGAAGTTCAGGATGTACTGCAAGAGAAATTGAAAAGGAGAATAAAAATAAAAAGTACAGATATAAAAAAAATGATGAAATACTTGCCCAAGGTCTATCGATTCGACGTATAGACTTACTTTTTGATTGGATGAGGAAAAAAAAGAACTATTTCGTGATTTTTTCTCGGAACGAAACCGAACAGACGCCGGATGTCGTGCAGTGTTTTCCTTTCAGCCTCATGTATCGATCTCCACCAAACATGCTTGCATACTTTTATCACTTGACTCACACACACACACACACACACACACACACACACACACACACACACACACACACATATATATATATATATATATATATATATATATATATATATATATATATATATATGTTTAACTGCTCAGTAAGAGAATGTGTCGCGAATAACAATACATATATTCGCAGGACTAGGATTACTATCTCTGGCCGCATGACATACCAAATAACCTCCCGAGAAAGGTCTATCCACCAACATTTAAGAGAGCAAACATTTTGCAAAACAGACCAATAATATAATAACACAAAATACTTCCATCTTCGGTGTTTCATACTTTAGCCTTCGTCTCCACATCTTCGAAGCAGTATCCATCCGAGTGCGTAACCAGATTCGGTGCGAAGGTTAAGAGAGAACAATGAAATGTTTTTAAATCGTTTAAGTCAAATATTTATAATAAATTCACAATTTTTCAGTTGCACACCTATAATCACATGCCTGAGGACGATTCATGTAAGTAAAGGCTACTTTTACAGTATGGCGAGTTCCTGTACTAACTGAAACATAGCATCGGATCGCTGGTCAACTAATGGGTAAGAAGCGATAAAGAAAAAGAAGTTTTCAATTCTATTCCATAAAACTTGCATTAACATATATGTATATAGTATATACGTTTTGTGGTTTTATATGAAGAGTTAGAATGCAAAACGCGATGAACACCATATTCAAAATTTACGAAGCTATCGCTATAAAAAGTGTGGCATTTTAACACTGGACCACATTCCCAGATCATGATTCATATAATATGATACCACGATAATTTCTATTTGTTTTCAATTAAAATAAGTTTTTTTTTCGTAGTCGTGTTTTAATATATTAGCCCTTTTATAGTTTAATGTCTCAGTTTCAGCAAATTGGATTTATCGCGTTTTGCATTGAATCTCTTCATATATATATATATATATATATATATATATATATATATATATATATATATATATATATATATATATATATATATATATATATATATATATATATGAGCAGGAATATATACTGTCCTGTGCAATAATAGCAATCAAATATATGTGAAATTTAATCGGCACTTCAAAAAAGGATTGATAAACATAAAAGAGGCATACAAATAACAATTCCCCTAAGTACACTATTCTCCTATATATAAGAACAGTATCATGCATTAAACTTTTAACAAACTAGACTCGATGACTTAATTTCAAGTAAATGTCAGCAAAGACTTTATGGGTTAGCTAACATTGGGAATTCTACACAATTAGACAACGTCTTCTACAATTTATCTCCATTTATTAGTATAACAATACTAGATCGGGAAAGTTCAATTTAGATCTTTTACACTACATTCTAGACAAACTTTTGTATATAACGTCGATGTTAATAGATAAAAAAGCTCCTATTGCACTTCACAGAGGCATCATAATTTTGAACTTTACGGTCCGTGCTCTTTTCGAAAAACCAAAACCAGCATTCGTTCCACTTCATATATTTCAAATTTTTACGTCTATTTAAAAAATAGAATAAAAATCATACTTTCTGCGTAAAGGACTCACCACGTCCTTCAATTTTTTACTTCAATGTTTTTCTCTAAATCAGCCATGTTGAGAAAATTTTCGAACAATAAAGACGAAACGTCGATAAACATAAACAATTTTGGTCTTCCTGTTTTTATTTTTCATGCACACACACATACACACACATATATATATGTATATATATATGTGGGTGTGTGTGTGTGTGTGTGTGTGTGTGTGTGTGTGTGTGTGTGTGTGTGTGTGTGTGTGTCGTATGTATATTTAAACAGCATTCCTTCCTTTAAATATATTTCATTTTCGGTAGAAACAAAGAAATACATTAGGAAATTGGAACGTATCTAATCTAATAAAATATATATATATATATATATATATATATATATATATATATATATATATATATATATATATATATTAGTAAATGCGATAGAAAACTTCTGTCTACATACCTTTTGTCCTGATATGTTCCAATTTCCAAATTCCGGCGTATGTAGCTATGAATAATTTCATATATATTTGTAAATCTTATTATTATAAAGCCCCTTTTTAAAAACTAAAGTGCAGTACCGTTCGGAGATATTAGAAACAAAATGTCACTTAGCTATAAGCAAAGTTCCGATAACGTTCGTATAACCCTCTAGATTGTCTGTTGTTTACTGCCCGCTTTATTTAGACATAAATGGAGCTTAATTTTTCCTGTATCACATGATAATTTATGACGGCCGTCAGGATAGACAGACAGCGTGTGGAGTCTTAGTTGACTCTGTGAACCGAGTTCGCGCCCGATGACTGTTTGAAAGTGTCACTTCCTACACTGATGAGAGTGTAAGCTTCAAATGCCGGCGTATGTAAGTATAAATAATTATATATATATACATATATATATATATATATATATATATATATATGAGAAAGGAACAAGGATGACCAAAATTGTGTATATGTTTATCGATGTTTTGTCTTTAGTGTTCAAAGATTTTCTCAAAATGGCCGATTTAGAGATAAACATCGAAGTAAAAAATTGAAAGACGTGGTGCATCTTTGACGCGGTAAGAATGAATATTATCCTTTTTTTTTTCAAAAAAAGGATATACGCTAACATTTGAAATATATGGTGCGTCTATGAAGTGGAATGAATACTGGTTTTGGTGTTTCGAAAAAAGCATATTGCCCATGTTTAGTACAGTTACACATAATACACCCAAATAGGCAAAAATTTCAACCAAATAGACCAGACACTCCATTAATTCAAATGTATTTTAATAGTTACCAAACTCCCGTTCACATATGTGCGTAAACGAAAATATATAGAGACACACACACATCCACTTATCTTATTAACGCGCACATATACATACATAATTTCTGTTACCGATCGTCATCATACATACACACATACAGACATGCACGCATATTCGTTCCTCGTACGAACTGAGTACTATTAAACCTTACGCATGCGCATACATGAAATTTGTCATGAAAAGGGAATGTTTGTTTTTTGGTCCGACAATAATTTCAAAATGATGGCGTTATATTTATGAATTCCTGTCCTCTAGAGTAACAAAATCTACGTTGATAGAAAGAAAAGGGGGCGTTTCATGGTATTTTGTTGGCTGTCAAACAGATTGCATTACAATTGGTTCTGTGGCCGGACTTTTCCCTTTTATTTCTCGTTCTCGTTCTCGGGGGAGACATCACTACGAGAGAGGGTGGCAATAACTGTGCGATTTATTGGCTGATTGATCTATGCCCTCTGTTCTGTCCACATCAGCAGATCCTTGACAGGAACCGTTCGCCGTTCAATTGAAGTCACGCCGGTTTCTTACACAACGTAAAGCTGTGTTTTTTCCAATATATATATATATATATATATATATATATATATATATATATATATATATATATATATATACATATATATATATATATAACAAAATTATTGTATATAGATCAGATCGATTTTTATGGGAATCAAATTCCAGAGCAAAGTCAAGCTCAATATTCGATATTTATTCATTTATTCTCAATATTCCACACTTTATATATATATATATATATATATATATATATATATATATATA
>OY744538.1:30171917-30184417 GCA_963556195.1 Sepiola atlantica | reverse complement strand
GTAAGAAACTGAATATCAGATGTAGCAGCAGGCACTGGGAACATATACCTGAGAGAACTGTGGGGAATGAGACATACACCATCCATTATGACCATGAAATCCCCACAGCTACCTATCTGGAAAACGCAGCTGTCAAACCTGACATTGTAATATGGAACAAGAGAGAGAGCGTGGCAACTTTGGTTGAGGTCAGTGTCCCTAATGATGGGGGCCTACATAGAGCTGAAAGAGAGAAAATAACAAAATTTCAGGGTCTAATGTATGATATGAAAAGAAACTGGAACCTCAAAGAGATCTCTATCATTCCAGTTATCATAGGAGCCACTGGACTCATGAAAAAGAACTTGAAAAAGTATTTAGCAAGTATACCTGGTGAACCAAGTGCAAGAGAAATCCAAACAACTGCACATAAGGGAACAGCCAGAATCCTGAAAAGAGCTCTCGCTTGGAGTCTGTAAATAGCGGGTGATCGTATGGCATTTGGAAGAATGCCCCGTCCCCAGCAAATGAATGAAAAGAAAAATAAATTAAAAAAAGAGAACATGCAAACATGCAAACATACATACACACATACATACATACAAACATACATAATTACAAACATACATACAAACATACATACATACAAACAGACATACATACAAACAGACATACATACAAACAGACATACATACAGACATACATACATACATGCATACATACATACATATATACGTACATACATACAAACATACATACATACATACATACAAACATACATACATACATCTATTACTCCTGAACAAGGTCGTGTTTACTCGATATTTTATAATACCTGTTCATTGTCTTTCCTTAAATTTCTGAACTTATGAAACGATTGATAAGGAACAAAACATTGGAAGATAATTAGAACAAAGCTTCTTTTATAACTAAATAACTTTATTTTCGAAGCTGGAATACTTAATAACATTAACATTAGACACTATAATTGCGTTATCTTTTTGTGTGTTGTAGCGATTCAGATGTTATCTTCTAAAGACTACAATGAAGCAGAAAGTTGGGAAAAATTACAGTTGCTGTTTTGAAAGTAAATACAGGGGGTGAGTGATAGGACCAATTTATAGCGCCGCGGACTATGACATCGACGTTACATTTAATCTAATATATTTGGCCATTTGTGCACTAATACGCTTAAGAAAGTTAGGGTGGATATGCCGTAAATCAAACAAGACGTAAATTCACAACACGTAAAGTTTATTCGAATTACTGGTACTGCAGTTTACGAACCTCGTTTTCATCGGCACTTTCCGGCAGGTTACGTAAACCGCCGGAAAGTGCCGAGCGAAAATTTCGTTTTTTTTTGTGTCGAAAACGCTGGCCATTGTTAAAACGCAAGAAACAAGCATCGTATGTAAATTTTAACGAAAAAAAGATCAATGAAAAATTAGAAAAATAAATTTAGGGTTAGGTTAGCGTTAAGTAGTTTTTCTTTTAGCAAATTTTCCGTGGACAATGACAAAGTAGAAGAAAACAAGTTAGAGGATGGAAAACGTAGCTGTTCGACAAGATACATATCAGCAATGGAGACGATGGGATTTTTTCTGAGTTTCTCTCTCCACATGAATTCACGCAGGTAGCTGTCGATAGCTCTGCAATATTTTCATCGCGTTTTCCAATTTTCGGCTTCTGCAATTTTCGTCGGCTAAGCGTGTCGCCACCTTCCGGCTTTTTACGTAACCTGTCGGAATATGCCGATGAAAACGCGGTTCATAAACTGCATAAGTTTATTAAAATTACTAGCAAATATCTGCTCCGTCTAGCTGAATAATTTTGCTAGTCGGGCCGGAGAGTAACATGACGAATGAACGTATAATAACCCTTCGCCCCCCTCTACCAAATAAATAAGTCATATCTGGGAGAATAGTCTAATGACAACAGAACATATACTACATTGCCCCACCTCCCCAAAGAAGGAAGTTCTGATTGGTAGAATGGTCTCATAACAACAGAACAGATACTATACTACCTTCCTCAAAAATGGGGACAATGCTTGGGAGGATACTATCATGACAACAGAGACAACAGAACATATACTATTATATATAGTTGGCAGTGGAAAGCCAAAATTCAAAATGTTTACACGTACATTCTCACTCTCCATTAGTTAATATTTTTTCAATTTTTTTTTTTAATTTTTAATTTTAGCTTTTCCACTGCTAACTTATCTATCTATGTAATTCCTCTGCTGATAAGATTTTAATCTTTGAAAAGCCTTGGCTTAAGGAAAGAATAATAAACATGTTTTTACCGAGTACACTTTGAAGTGAACAATCGAAGTTGAAATAAATTTGTCATTCGTACATGTTTATC
This sequence comes from Sepiola atlantica, assembly GCA_963556195.1. Taxonomy (NCBI): domain Eukaryota; kingdom Metazoa; phylum Mollusca; class Cephalopoda; order Sepiida; family Sepiolidae; genus Sepiola; species Sepiola atlantica. Next base: position 30,182,068 of record OY744538.1, on the reverse strand, counting down.
CCTCTTCTTTCATATATATATATATATATATATATATATATATATATATATATATATATATATATATATATATATATATATATATATATATATATAAACAGTGTGCGCTACTTTAATATCTTATAAAAATAGATCTAATTTAATGAAAATCTAAAATATGAAAATTTTCAAATGGGAGGTTGTGCCCATTTTATGACCTCCTGAAAAGCGTTTAAAATACTCCATATAAACTAAAATTCAGAAAATATTTCTTAACTAACGTCTAATATCTATTCTTAAAATTTCACAAAACTCGGAGGTATATAAATTTAAACAAAGGATTACCACTCCTTTTTACCCCTTTGTATTAAACTAAATGAAACTAAATATAGCCTACATTTAAAGCACTTACGCCTAGAATCGATGTTCCAAAATCTATAATGAGCTGTTAATTAGTTTAGGAGTAAATCCTGCACATACAAACATATAAACATAAACACATACCAAACTTTATATAGAGAAACATATTCATCGATAAACGCGCACTTTGAATGCACCATTATTGTTTTGGTCCTTCTAACATCCGTTGCATATTTGAGAGTGAAAACAAAATGGCGTCTTGATAGATTTTGTTGATAAAACGTTCGTTAATAATATAAACGAGATGTGCAAGTTAAAGCTTGAAAATGACATTGATTTTTTGTCTGACATAATTTCGTTTATAAATTTCTTTTTTCTCTGTTCAGATAGCGAAATCTGCGCTGAATACCATTGGTCGATTGCATTTCATATTTCCTTTTTTTTCGTGAGAGCTGATTTTAAAAGCGATTTCCTTTATAGCGCCGAAACCTTTATTCAGTCATGGCGAGCGTTTGTCATTTCTTTAAAAAAGATATCGCTATCTACAATAGATAGCAAATACAGGAAATAATTGTAGAGTATATATCTAAATATATATATATATATATATATATATATATATATATATATATTCAAATTATTTTCGTTCTTTTTTTTTAAGCATTGGTGATAGGTAATAAGTGTCAATAGAAAGCCCTTACAATGCAAGGTAGATTTTTTTTTTTTTACTGTTGTCTTATATATTTCGGAGAAACACTCCATTTTCAAAGATGTATTTTTTTTTAAATAAACAAACTTATAGTTTTGTTTATAGAAGAAACGTCTTGTTGGTCTGACGTATTTATCCGCTCTGTGATGGAATTCGCGGTAGTAGGTAGAAAGAACTGAAGCATCGGGCATGCTGGGAGTTATATTCAAATTATTTTCGTTCTTTTTTTTTTAGCATTGGTGATAGGTAATAAGTGTCAATAGTAAGCCCTTACAATGCAAGGTAGATTTTTTTTTTTACTGTTGTCTTATATATTTCGGAGAAACACTCCATTTTCAAAGATGTTTGTAAGGACATCATGGATAAATTTGGTTTGCATCTCAGTAAATGTACAATGCGAAATAAAGGTCATCTCGAACACATGTTTTTGAATAACGAAAAGTAGTCAGAAGACATTTTTCTAGATTGGGGTCACAGTTTAGTATATTTTCTGTCCTCGGTCAATGATGGGGAGGTTCTGCCTAGACTGAAGATATTTTTTATTTTTGTTACATACCAGGGTGCCCCTATTTTTCCGGACCTTTAAACCGACCTTGTGTTTAACTTTGACCTCGTGAAAAACAAGTAAATGAAGACTCAAATGTGTTGATATGATGTTTAGAACCCAATAAACAAGTTACATGAACCTAAGTCTCGTTTAATCCGTGCAGAAAATTAAGACATGTGACTCATCCAAAGTCGGGGCCTTTTTATTTTCATTTTACTTCGGTGACTTCTCCGAAGTAAATCAGCCTCTTTCTGGGCTAACACTTGATTTCTATATGAGATACATATATGTCCGTGTGTCCAATCAAGATTCTCCTCCACCTCTTAAACGTTCAGCTAGTAAAGCAGTTTACAACACTAAAATCTGGTGATACCAGATCAGGCTGCCCTGTGGCTCCCTGAGACGAAATTCACCTACATTGACGTTTTTTTTTTTTTTTTTTTTTTTGTTTGTAAAACTTAATTATGTTCTACAAAACCAAAACCAAAAACAACAGCCCCTCTCCCTTTCTCCCTCCCCTTTTTTATTTTTATTTTTCCTACCCTACTCCCGGTCCTGGATATGACCTTAAACTACATCCGATGGTGAGATCCGGCTTACGGACTTTGGGGAATGTGGCGCCTCCTCTTAATTACCATTGCTCCCAGGTCCACCCTGACCCGGAATGGTAGTACCTGTTAGGGTCCTAACTATGGGTTAAATAGAAACAGATATTAAAAGGGGAAAGAAACAAAAAAGAGAAGAAAACAAGACCAGATTCGGCATTAAATAACCCAAAAAGGGTTGATATGCCGTAAAACAAAACTACCAAACCAAACCAACACTAAAATCCATCTCCCCAATTGACCACTCAATTATGTTATAGATTATCTTTATAGTGGTCTTTTCTGAATTCTGTCGGATTCCGAGACAAGAATTCATCCGGTCTGGTGGAGTATCCAGCTAAGTGTTGTTACTTGAGATAACATCACTAGATGAAGGTGCACCATTCCTCATATCAGCCAGTGTATAGCTGTGTCGAGGGGATCTTATTTGCGCTTCGAATACTATGTTATTTTGAATATTTGGTCATGGTTTACTTGTCGGGTGAAGTATCCTCATGTCAGGTTGTCCTGAGAACCCCTTGTACAGAGAACCAAAGACACTCGAGGATAGTGTCTGGTAGGTAATTCAAACTCCCCAGTAGGTCATTCAAACATTTTGCCGGTGTCTATCCGCATGTGTCCGTATGTGTAATCATTAGCATTAAAAACAATATCGTACGCAAATGTTTATATAGGTTACAATTAAGAAACCGTGTATTACTTAGTTCTGAGAATCGTTATAATATCACGATGCTGCTCGATAGAAACGATTACTCAGGAGAGTGTCGGTATATGCCTTTAGAAGCGCATCAGGCGAATAAGATGAATTAAATGTTTGAATCTAAATTAAATGTATTCAATCAACAAGAAAAAACGTAAAATCGATTGTTTTAAATCGAAACATATTTCAGAAATTTTTATATACTGTTTTTTTTTTTTTTAATTTTACTGACTGACTATTTTAAATTTGGGTGAACCAGATTTCTGAGACAGACGATTATCTGTTTATTTGCTTGATTTAAGACAAATCGTTGCGTAATTCATTCCGTCTTTTACCTCCGATTTTCTTTGCATTTTTTTTCTAAAAGTTCAAAGCGGCTTCCCTCTATTAACACTAATTTTTTCGCTTAAATGATCAGTGCCTAGGGCACCTAATATTTATGAATTCATTCCAAACCATTTATCAATAACTAGATTATTCGATTTCCCTCCGTGTGCAAAAAAATACAATCGATTAAATGCAGCAACTATAGTAGTGTGATTCGTAACGACAACGAAACAGCTGTCCGTGGATGACGTATATCTTATATATGTATAATCTCTTTACTTTTAGTAGATGTAGCATTCTGGTAAGGCCTTGAACGTAAACTTATCACGAGCGTAGAAATATAAATCAAAAAAGCCTAAAAATAAGCCTTCAATGACATTTCTGACTAAGACTAAGAATGTATCACACATGGTCGACCATTACCGATAGAGGCCTACTATATATATAAATATATATATATATATATATATATATATATATATATATATATATATATATCATCAATGAAAAATAATTACATAAAAATACATCATATATATATATATATATATATATATATATATATATATATATATATATATATAAAATTATACATTATACATTATAGTTTCTGATGAACCAATGTTATATTGAGACAGACACGTTATTACTTTTTGTGAAAATGCGCTTCATGCTCATTTCAACTCGTCAGCATCATAGAGAAACGAAGGCTAGACGTAAAAACGGTAGATATTATTATGCAGTAAATTTTTGAACAATGAAAACAAAACGTCCATTAATATATAAACAATTTTTTGTTTTTCTTTTTCCATTTTTCATATATATATATATATATATATATATATATATATATATATATATACATATATAACATAAAATATAATAATAATTACATTTTTGAGACTGAAAGAAAACAATTAAATTCAACCTCGACAATTCAAATACCTCTCTATCTCTAATTGTATTTGAATTGTCGAGGTTGAATTTAATTGTTTTCTTTCAGTCTCAAAAATGTAATTATCTGGATTGGATGCTTGATAAAACCACAAAGTTGAAATAAATTATTGCATCGATAATTATGTAATTTCGTGTTATTATATTTTATGTTATTCTTGCTCTGTTTACCACATTGAGCTCCTATACCCGGATTTCCTCTTGGAATTATTCCATTATAACACAAATATATATATATATATATATGAATGTGAGATGATATATATAATTATTATTATTATTAATAATTATATATATATATATATATATAATTATAATATATAAGTGTAGAATTATAACGATAATTAAATTATCGTTTAATAATAATAATCTATCGTGACAGTGTAAAGCTCAATATATTAAATAGAGCAATTTTTTTTAGAGGTGAAAGATGAGAATAAAACATTGTAAAGATACAATATTTATTAAAAACATCAAAAGTTCAGAGCAAGGAGCCTCATATCCTTAATCCATGGATTTTCAAAGAAAATATTTCTTCTCATCAGAGGATGGGGAAGCTGACAATGTGATTATAAATATTGTCGGCAACAGTTAACTTTGAAAATTGTATATAAAGTAAAACAAAGCAGAAGTAAAGAAACAAAATTAGGGCCAGGGGTGAAAAGTCTTATTTTGAGGTGTGAGCGTAGAGTCAAAGTGGGTGAAATAAAAAATAAAAACAAAAATAAAGGCATCCGTTATTTAGGGATGAATGCTTGAAAAAGAAAGCGATACTTAAATTGTTCAGGAGTCCAAAACGTTTTTGCAAGATATTGGTGATCTTTGGTAATTGGTAAATTCCAATTTATCCTGTGTAGTATTTGTATCCGTTTGTTGCTGGAATTTTTTCTTTTGTTATGGTTCGGTGTATATAAAAAATTAAGGATTTCGAACAACCATCGCCTCCTGGTTGAAACGAATATCGCTAGGTTATATATATACATCCATATATAGAGATTCGGTATTTTAGGTCAGAGCCGAGTTTTAGCGTTGTTAAATACTGAGGGGTTGGATAAAGAAAGAAAGTGCTTCTTCTGTCGAGCTGGGTGGGAATATAAGCTGTTTATGATGGTTGGGGGAAGGGTTACTGGGTTCAGTCGAAGCGTAGGGGTTTAAGGAAGGGTTGAAATGTTAAGTATACATATCCACGCTCACACATACACGCATGATAGACATATATAGGATGTACACTAAACTTGATTCACGGATACTAAGATAACACAGATATATACATACGCAAAACATAAAACTGTGTTCGCATAAATTATTGTTTAAAAGGATTTCTTACATTTATTTTTTATCTTATTTATCTATCAGAGTGAGTGTCAGATTTCGCTTGTTTTTTTTTAAAGCTTAATGATGTTTATGGCGGAGGGTAGGTAGGGTTTGTTTATATTTCGTTTGGCTGAATGATTTTGTTTAAGGGTGCTGCTAAAATTGTAATTCATTTCTTGGCTTTTAAAAGGCTAGAGAGTTAGGGTAATTATTTTAAGGCTATTTTTATAGAGAGATTATTGTTAGGACATTCTCTTAATGGAATATTTATGTTTAAAAACGATTTTTTCTTAGGGAAGTTATTTATCAATTTTTTTTTAAAATTAAAACTCAAATTCGCCTATAGAGATTTTAAATTTAGAGAGGTGGATAGCATTAATTTATTAGTGTATTGTCTGTTAGGTGTTAAATAAGATATGGTTGCAATAATTTTGAATTCAAATTACGGATTCATAAGACATCTATATGGTTTTAAGGTGATAGAAAAGCGAACAAAAGTGTACATCCCTCATACGGATGCATGTGGGTGTACATCTACATATAAAGGGTTGTTTTCTTTACTTCTGCTTGGTTTTACTTTATATAAAAAATTTCAAAGTTAATTGTTGCCGACAATATTTATAATCACATTGTCGGCTTCCCCATCCTCTGATGAGAAGAAATATTTTCTTTGAAAATCCATGGATTAGGGATATGAAGCTCCTTAATCTGAACTTTTGATGTTTTTAATAAATATTGTATCTCTACAATGTTTTATTCTCATCTTTATCCTCTAAATATATATATATATATATATATATATATATATATATATATATATATATATATATATATATATATATATATATATATATATGTATATTCAGTTCCGAAATGTAGCGTTGTACCCGTCTGATGCGACCCATCTAGCTTGAAATAATTTATATTGCGAAAAGCTCTAATGTGTGTTTAGTTTATTGTGTTTTAATGTATTCCTGCTCTGTTTAAAAGTACATTGAGATCTCTTGCTCGGATTCCCATCGAGACTATTCAACAATTTAGGTATGTTTATATATTTTTTATTACAGAATTCACTCCTTAACTTCATAAGCGCTCATTATGAATTTTGATACACAACCGCTAGGCGTAAGGGATCAGAATGTGGGCTATATTTATTTGAAATCTTATTTTTAGTAACTAGAGTAAAAAGGGGTTGAAGCCATTTTTGTGAAATTAAAAAAATATTTTTTAGACTTCCAGTAATATATATAGATAAGATATCGGTCAGGTACATAAACACACCCATATATATATATATATATATATATATATATATATATATATATATATATATATATATATATATATATATATATATATATATATATATATATATATATATGTATGTGTGTGTGTGTGTGTGTATATATATATACATATATATACATATATATAGAGAAGTGAACAAAATTTAAAAAAGAATAAAGATGGGAACAAAGAAAGACCTAAAACAAGAAGAAATAAATAAAATGAAGAATTAAATACAGAAATGAGGAAAGAATTTAAAAAAAACATGAAGAAATTAGAAACTAAAGAAGGAATAAAAAGGAAGAACGGTAAAAGAAAGAACAGAATTAAGAAAACGAGGAAGAAAGATAGAAATGAAGAAGAAAAGAAAAGGAAATCAATAAACAAAGGGTAAAAGAAAGAAAGAAAGAAATAGGGTTACTCAAAAAGAACGAGGATGAAGAAAGAAACAAAAAAGAGAAAATCCTTCTTAATTAAGAAAATGAAAATAAAAGAATTAAAAAAAGAAAAATGACGAAACTAAGAAAGGAGAACATAAAAAAAAGAAAGAGACGAATGATGAAGAAACGAGCGGGAAAGGAAAAGAAAGTCACGCAGACAGAAATTCTAACGAAGAAAGAAAAATTAAACGAAAAATGGAAAAAAGAAATAAAAAATCTCAAACAAGGAAAAAAATAAAGAAGTGAACAAAGACAATGAATAGAAACCGAGATTATCGATCGCATTTTTAACGAATAACATTGCTTCGTTGATCAGTTGTGAATAAATGAGGAATACGATACGTTCATATTAGCAGGAACGAGAAAAAAATGTAATATTTGGAAATGCGATTGAAAACACCAGTTGTAGTGATTAAGAACAATGTGTTGACGTTTTAGCGATGTTCGCTTGGAGAATCAATACTGGAATCTCGGCTGTTATGGAATTGGTGAGCGAGTGAAAATTGATAGGTCGAATCGGAAGATGATAGATTGCATGTATGTCAGACATATTGAACGAGCGCTGCAGCATGATGAAGAAGGCCAGACACAAAAGGCAATGTTATTGAGTTGGGAGGCAGAAAGGGAGAAGAAACCAGGTGGAAGTATATAAATGAATATAGATATGTAGATAGATACGAACAGAATGATGAAAATAAATGTAAGATAGATAGATTCCAACCGACGAAACAGCTATTCTTCCTCCTTTGTCACAAACATCGCTCATGGAATGTGAGGACTAAAGGACAAAATAAATGTAGTGATAGTTACGAGGCTATCAAAAGTAGCCGAAAGTCCAGTTTCTACTCTCCTCTCTCTCCCTCTCTCTCTCTCTCTCTCTCTCTCTCTCTCTCTATATATATATATATATATATATATATATATATATATATATATAGTCTAAAGAAGCTTTGAGTTATTTTAAACAAAAAGACAAAAAAAAAGGAAAATGCAGTTTAAATTCCCACAGATACTAACTAAATCCAAAATAGTGCAGACTTAACATTTGTTGGAAAATTCATAAATAAATAATATATAATAGTAAGCAAATGAAATAAAAAGGGGGATTAAGTATCTAACAGTGAAAAAAAACAGGAGACCTTAACGTAAGCATCTACTATTAACACGGGGATCATCAGCTGTCTACCATGTAACTGTTTCGGAGATTTAAAAACAGGACAGTTATATGCATGGCTCTCCAATGGTACAGATTAAACTATCATTTCCCCAATCAATTGTCGAAATAATACAGCTTAAAATGTTACTTATATATACATAAATAAATAATAATAATAATCAAAATAATAATGATAATATACTACGCTTAAGACTACCGTGCGATATGGTAATTTGCATATCAAATAAAATTCTTTATAATAATAATAATAATAATAATAATAATAATAATAATAATAATAATAATAATAATAATAATAATAATAATAATAATAATAATAATAATAATAATAATAATAATAATAAAATTCTATCTGGTGTGTATATATATATATATATATATATATATATATATATATATATACCGGAAACGACAATGAAACTATTCCCGAATCTCTAAGTAAACCCCTAAGGGGGTCATGAGGGCATAACCCCTTCTAAAACTTCAAATATATCTTACTTTTATGAAATGTAAATCATATGCATAACATTTTCAGAGTAAAACAACGGAAATGGTCCTGAATCTCTATGTTACCCCTAATGTGCCGAATATTTAAGTACCCCCACGTTTAAGTGACCGATTGGGATAAACCCCACTTAAAACTACAAATGTGTATATTCGATTTTAATGAAATTTATAATATATATATATATATAAAATACACTAATTCTGAGAGTTTTCAAGCATTACAGCTTCTTCCGACTATATTATGGGGAGAAACTGGTAGGAGTGATGGGGGCAATATATCAAAGAAAATAATATGGTGTTATAAGCATAGTAAAAACGTACATAGTAATGATCCTCATTCAATCTCGAGAAAACGCCGGGTCGTCCTGCTAGTATATATATATATATATATATATATATATATATATATATATATATATATATATATATATATATATATACAGTATACAATGTGTTATGTATGAAGCTGCTTTTTAATTGATGCTATTATATGCGATCATAATATTTCTTAACAAGCGATTATTTAGTCCACGAGGCTGGAAATAAGCATAGAATACCACAAAGTGAAAAACGAGACTCGTACAGGATTCAGACTTTTGCCACAGAAAAGGAACCACCTAACGCTGGCGTAATCTTAGACCACTTAACAAGCAATCAATACGCCTAAAAAGCCGAAATATTACAAATAACTCATTAACAAGTCTTTCGGTAAATCTTTGCTTACGATTTTACTAACAATGTAACCACAAATCTTTTTTTTAATGCATGGAGTTTCAAAGATACACTCTCTTCATTAGACGATAAAAGACAGTAAATGTTATTTATTGATTAGCATGAATTTGAAATTTTTAATAAATATTGTATGCTATCCATTTTTTTATTTTCATCATTAATTTTCTCTATTTTGCTCTATCAAGTATATTGAGCATTTTGTGGTCATTATATGTTCTAATATACAAATATTGTTGTATCTTTATTACTTCATTATATATATATATATATATATATATATATATATATATATATATATATATATATGTATATATATACATATATATATATACATATATATATATCCATTATCATACAAACAACTCATCCACCGCTAGATTTGAGTTTAGTCCTTCTTTGCACTCTTCAGTAGGACATATCAGAACTCAGGATATATATATATATATATTATCTATGTACGTATACGTTTGGTCCTTTTTTTTAATAATCGGGACTCATCAGCATATATAGAGA
>OY744538.1:30016917-30166917 GCA_963556195.1 Sepiola atlantica | reverse complement strand
TATTGCCATACGCCTTACTTGCAACACGACCGAAATACAATGCGAGATCTATAAAAGACCCATGAGATCGAGAAAATGTACATATAGCTAAATGGTTTATTTACTCCTCTCCAGGAGTTAGGCACAAGGCCAGTTTTATCTTACACCCACAAGTAAAATGTGACCCAAGGTCGAGTCGGGACAGTCGGGTTTGAAAAGCCAGCACCCAAAAAGTGAGCACTCTGGCCATTAAAAATTGCTTGGGCAGCCCCGTCGGCATTCCCCGGTAGGGGCGCCTCAGGAAGTAAGCTGTAAGCCTGGGAGGGTGAACCTCCTAGAACTGCACAGGACAGATCCATAGACAGGTGGAATCAAGCCCCGAAGGACATGACGACACCGGGCTATAGGGTGCAGTATCCATCGGAACAGATACTACACTTACTTCCTAGCCAAAATGCCAGGTAAGTATGAGAGATTCGATTTTTATTAACCGTAGATTAACGATGAAGATAATAGTTTTGGTCAGTCTTAATTAAACCAGAATATAACTTATTAAAATATAAGCTGTCTTTGCAGTTCGTTACTTGGAATACTTGAAACCAAAATGTTAACTAAACACTTTATTCATCAGTTTATTGTAAACACATGACAAAATCTTTAGTGTTTATTCATAGAAGTAAACATTAACATTCATTCATATAAATAAATAGTTACATTTTGGTAATTTTTATACAAATGTATTTATCTTTAATAGGATACCGTCAAAAAATTAAAAGAAAGAGGAAATCAATTCGCTTAGTGTGTAATTTAAAAACACGGAGAGAGAAAAATGAATAGTAGGTCAGTCAGTCAATCACTTGGTCCTCTTTCTGAACTCTTGCCTCGTATATTTTCTTTTTAGTTTAATTTAAATTGCCTCCCCTGAAAATTAATCAGCAACTATTTTAAGAAAGGTTTAATAACTTATCCTTTTTTATATCAAACTGCTTGAATTAATTATTGTTAATAACGAGACACAAATATTGCATATACATGGAATCAATAGAACGATTGAAATTTCGAATGAATAACACCAAACATTAATTTATTATAGACTGGTTATGAAGTAGTTATGCTAATTAGACAGATCTATGAATGTCGATGGGTCTTTCCTTTGTACTTTATATACAGTATTACAAAACAGTAAGTTGTTTTTTGATTTAAATAACAATAACCCGTTTTGATTGTGATATAGGAGTGATAAATGAAAAACACTTTCGCATTTATTAATTTAGATATCCAACGATCTGCGTGTCTAACATTAGAAATGCTGTATTATTTGTATTATTCAGACTACGGTTCTCATTTTGGATGTTATTCTCACAACGTTTCGGCCGACGACACATCCGGCATTCTTCAGGTGCGGCTTGTTGAACTCGGGACTCTTTATGTCGAACTTGGCGATCTGTACGAAATTACAAACTGAAACCGTTATTCAATCCACGGAAGTCGATTGCTCTCGTTCCGTCAGTGTTAAACGGATAGAAGTCTCAAGTGATTCTTAATTATATTCTTATTATCGCCTGTACTGAGGATTGAACCTTCATCCTGGGAAAAGCTTTCAGTTAAAACTTATTATTACTTGGTACTTTATTCGTTGCGATATGAATCACTTTTTTTAACTCAACATTTTATACTTATAATATTCAAAAATGCTAAAGTTCGATAAGATGTACTTAAAGAAGGTCAGATGTTATATCAGCCGTGGCGTTGTGGGAATATTATTTAAGATGATAACAGTAGTGTAAAAAAGCCAAATCATATTTACTAAGATGCAATAACCCATTAGCGCGTCTAGCAATGCAAATGCTATTTGAAAATTAAGCATGACAATTGAACAGAAATAATATTTCAAACATAAGCAGATAAGAGCCGGTGACGAACGGAAAAGCTTTTTATAGATGCTTAGGTTCTTTCAAGTATTAGACACATGCAGTTGATTAGCGATTAAAATGCATTGCCAACTGAATCGTGACAGACAGATAAACCGATAACGCGTCTTATAGATACTTGGGACGCATCTAATAAATTAAGACCATTGTCGCTGCAGAGAGTTGTAATTACGTCACGGCCTGATCAAATATGTGTCTTGTATTAGACGCCATCTTTCAAGAATTATAATGACTTCATTAGGCATTCAATATTTAGATACGTTTCAGGTCTACGCATGGCTTGTTACGCTGCAGAAATACAATGTCATCTCTATAAAAACCTCATAAAACCCATATACAGAATATATATATATAGAGAGAGAGAGATAGAAGAAAAAAGAGTGATAAATATGCGACGATTATCCAAATTTATTTCAAATTTCAATTGTTCAATGCAAGGTGTATTCAGTAATAAACTAGTGTTTATTATTCTTTCCTTAAGCCAAGACTTTTCAAAGATCGAAATCTTATCATCAGAGGAGAAATAAAGATGGATAAGTTGGCTTTCGAAAAAACCAAAGTTCAAATATTTGAAAAATATGAAAATTATTATTAAAAGAATTTTTGTTAAGAAAACGCAGTAAATGAAAAGAAAAATTCCGTGAAAAATATATGCAGATTGTCCGGGTGGTAAATTTCCGTTGAAAAGACGTCAGATGAATTGTAGCATGTCTCTTCACAATAGGTTCCATCTACTAAAAGTTTTTACTTTGGTTTATATTTGATCCTATATATATATATATATATATATATATATATATATATATATATATATATATATATATATATATATATATATATATATATATATATATATGAGAAATAACATAAAATGAATTTCTATAACGATTATATGTTCATATCAGAAAATCCCGCTAGGCGCAAACCTAATGAATCGTTTCCAATTAGTAAAAGGCAAAAACGCTGGCTTCAGTACACGGTAGATTGGAGATTTTAGAATAAAATTTCAAAGATTTAAATAATATTTAAACCGGGATTAACAAGTAAAAATATTTTTTTTTAAACATGATATTTACGAACGTTTCCAGAGAAATTTTAATTTTATTAAATAGATAGAAACCCACATTCTTAAAAATCCCACATTCTTAAAAATCCAGAAGAAATAAGAAAATACCATTTTCATCTCATTAGAAAATATCTTAAAAACAAACATTCAAAAGCAATGGAATACATAAATTGCATATGTACACAAACATCTAAGTAAGCAAGTATATATATATAAAAATATTTATTTATATATGTATAAATCAAAATCAGATTAATATTGGAATATATATATATATATATATATATATATATATATATATATATATATAAATGTATTACACAAGATTAGATTAATATTAGTACCGACGGTTTCTAATTCGAATGTCTGGATTTTCTGTAATACATATATAAATCAATATTATGCACTTATTTTTTTTTATTTTCCTTTATAATCGAGTACTCTGCTGGAGTTTTCTTTCATTGATTTTACAAAGATATATATATATATATATATATATATATATATATATATATATAAATTACCCTGATGATTTCCTCAATGAAATAAACATGAACATGTTTGTCTCTCACTTTCCATAAGTATATTTTTCATAAACATTCTCTCTCTCTCTATCTCTCTATCTCTCTATCTCTCTATCTCTTTCTCTCTCTCTCTCTCTCTCTCTCTCTCTATATATATATATATATATATATATATATATATATATATATATATGCATGTATGTATGTATGTATATATATATGTTTATATATATACATATAAATATATATATATGTGTGTATATATATGTATATATATATATAAAGTGTTTCTCAACTAAAAATTATGAATTGCTTTACATTTGTCCCAAACACATTTCATATAGTAAACATAGAAGCATGTATAAATATCGGTGCTAATAAACCTCCTGAGTCTTTTATCAAAAAATATATTTTAAAATATAAATTGAATGAATATGAAACGTTTTTGAAACACTGGACATTTTAAGATACGTTATTTATATATTGCTTTCGAACAAACAGACATTTATACAAAATTTAATATTTAATACAGTCATTGCAATTTTACGTAAATAATGAATGTATTTCGGTTAAGTTTTAAAAAGTCTTTAATAAGCCGATTCCCGCAATATCGCTCAAATTGTATGATTAAGTATCTAATGAATTCACCTAATTTTTTACGAACTGTAAAAAAGCCGACGCCATTTGTTTTTTTAAAGCGAGTTGACTGTATACACAATCAATCTGTAAATCTGGTATTCTGTTAATCGAGAATAACAACCCAAGTCAGAGGATTTTTGTTGAAAAGCCAATTTTCTTTTTAAAGGATTTTGTTTTGTTTTTATCAATAATAATAAAAACGAATTGATTTAATATAGCTTCGTTTTTAAGGAACCGTATTGATCGTTGGCTTAAGTAATTGAATATGATATATGCATTCAAATACTGGTATTCTGATAATACTGACATTCTGGCAATCAAGAATACAAACTGAAGTCGGACGATGTCAATGAAATAAATGTTAAACATTAATATTGTAAGTATGGAATAACAACACGAATTTACCCAGGCGTTTGTCTGTTAATTTTTTCTCAGATATTTATCGTTTTTTTTAATTCAAGAAACTGAGTACAAATTTTTGTGATAGCCTTAGTATATGAAACGATGTTACAGGGAAGAAAAGATAAATTTTGTTAGGAACACAGGTATGCGAATATGTGTGACGTCACACAATGTGACAGCGAAATTTCAAAGATACCATAGATTAACGACTTATTTCCACATCTTAATTAATAAATTATATTAATATTTAATTATTATTCAATAGTAATCAACAAGTTGTATTTACTATCAGTAGTTTCATTTGCTGCTGCTAACACAGATGGCGTTCATTTTAATTTAATTGTGTTACTGATAACAAAGATGACACCCATTCGAAAAATATTTCTAGTTGGATGAAAGACATCGGTGGCTTCCCGTCGATCCTTGAACCGGTTGGCCTTGACAGAGGGGATGGCAAACGACCTGATGGTCTGACGGTGTTTCCCTGATAGGGTATGAGACTTGTATCAACACCTTTGCGCTCACGTCAGCAACTTTCTCGGCAGCCTTGGTCTATTAATGATGCGCAACACCGGAGACAATTGCAAATTGTCTTGGCTTTACGAGCGCCTCTCTATCGCCATTATTCGTGGAAACGCCGGAAGTCTGCTCTCGGCCTTCCGAACTAGCCGGACATTCGGGGAAAACTATTGACTGTGATACATGTGATATATAAGGAATCGGAATTTCTTGATATTGAACTAAACAATATCAAAGTAACGTATAAGGGAGTTATTAATTATTTATTGAATTATTAATCTTATAGTTTACTTTTTCGCCGAATGGATCAGTGTAATATATTTGTTTCGAATTTTAAAAAGTAAAATGTTTTCAATTTGAACAATTGGAAACAAAAAAAGGAATAAAATCGAACTAAATTGTATTCTTCTTCACAACATGGACGAACGGTAAATAACGGAATGCCTATTAAGAATAAAATATTGATTTCGTGAGATGAAAGCTACTAATGTCTAACTTCGAGAAATAAACATACTTAAGTTTTTTTGATTTGATGAACACCTAAGTTGAAAAATTGTCAGCCACTCTTGATGTCATGCGCTCACATGTACATATGTTCTATCACCGTTATTCTATATGATCACTACTTAAATATATTAAATAATTCAACTATATTTATATATATATATATATATATATATATATATATATATATATATGTATATATATTATTATTTTTAGTATTCTTTCATGTATATACACATATAATATTATTGACGTAATATAATATATTGTGTATAGATTTTCAGTATTTTATCCAACAGTGATCAATACGTAAGTAGAATTATCAAAATAGTAGTAGTAGTTGTAGTAGTAGTAGTAGTAGTAGTAGTATGAAAATATATCTATGGAAACTAAGCTACAAAGAGGCGTCCATGTTTCATTCCCACAAAAGTCATCAGTATTAGTGCTTGATTATTCCGTGTGGGGATAAAACACGGACGCCTCTGTTTAGCTCAATTTCCATATATATATTTTTCATACTTATATATATATATATATATATAATCTGAAAAATAAAATAGCCATGCGATACGAATAAGTTACTAACACGACGTACAAGTCGACGAAAATCGCAGTATCGCACGTTCTGTCATAAATGTTGTGAGGTTATTAACAAACGCAAAAACTCGATATATATAATGTGTGCGTATGTGCCTGTCTGTGCAACCTATGTTTCTTGAAATATTAAAGTAGAGTAATATACATTGTAAGTGTTTTAATCTTTTTAAAAGTTCCGACAAAATTACTTAATCCATGTGTGGGTGCGTGCGTGTATGCACCGCAAAATGTACTCTTTCGTTCGATTTCTTATGTTTAGTGTGTCCCCATAGTTATATATATATATATATATATATATATATATATATATATATATATATATATATATATATTGTTCAATATGAGAGAAAACTCATGTCTAGATATCGTTTGATAGATCCTGTCAATAGTCCGAACTAGGATCTTAGATTTGGAGGAGAATTGGCTGATGAATTTGCCATAATTTGCATTTGTCTCCAAAGTACTTTCGGACCCATGTGAGTCCATCTTCGGGGGAATGAGATCAATCAGGTATAGATCATGTGTTAGTATTCCTCCAAAGATGGATCCACATGAGTCCGAAAATACTTTGCAAATTATGGCAAATTAATCAGCCAATTTCCCTCAGAAACTAAGATCCTAGTCCGAACTATTGAAAGGATCTATCAAAGGATATCTAGACATGAGTTGTCTCTCATATTCAACAATACTTGCCTGCAAGTGAAGATGCTTGCTATATATATATATATATATATATATATATATATAGTCTAAAGAAGCTTTGAGTCATTAAAAAAAAATGTAAAATGCAGTTTAAATTCCCAGACAAACTAACAAAATCCAAGATATTGCAGACTTAACATTCGTTGGTAAATTAATAAATGAAAAAATATTAGTAAAAAAAAAAAAATATTAGTAAAAAAAAAAATTTTTTTTTAAAAAGGGGGGGGGTTAATTATCTAAGAGTGAACCAAAAACAGGAGACCTTAAGCGTCTAATATTAACACGGGGATCATCAGCTGTTTACCATGTAACTGTTTCGGAGATTTAAAAACAGGACAGTTATAATATTCATGGCTCTCCAATGGTACTGATTATACGACCATATATATATATATACATATATACATATATACATATATATATACATATATACATATATATATATATATATATATATATATATATATATATATATATATATATATATATATATATATATATATATATATATATAAGGAAAAGGTTTTCCCTGTGTGTTTTCAAACGAGACGCCATTGTATTCATAAAACTCTAGGTCAATCAACGAATGTAGCTTTTCTTTCGTTTTTTTTTGTCATAGCTGAGGATTTCCTTTCAAAATAAACTGTAAACATGTTTTGAAGGCAGGACCTGATTCTTCTTTCACGATGAGACACGTAAGGACATTGTGGCATTTTCTTTTTCTTTTACTTGACGTTTTTCTTTAAATATCCAGAAGCGTTTATTTGTTACGCTTACAAGTAGAGAAAAATACACGGAAGTTCCCCCCTCTCTCTCTCTCTCTCTCTCTCTCTCTCTCTCTCTCGGTTTTTTTTCTCTTTCTTTCGCTCTGTCTCTTTATCTCGCTCTCTTTTTCTCTCTTTCTCTCTCTTTTTCTCTCTCTCTCTTTCTCTCTGTATCTTTCTCTCTTTCACTCTCTCTCTTTCTCTCTTTCTCTCTCTCCCCATTTCTCTTTCTCTTGGTCTATCTATCTTTGTTTCTCCTTCTCTTTCACTCTTTCTCTCTCTATCTCTCTCTCTTTCTCTCTCTATCTCAATCGCTTGTTATATCTATCAATTCTTTTTTTACCCATGTAAATGTTTGGTGCTATAAAAATAAAACATTGTTTGTCACTATGTATCTAGTTGCCTAACTATATATATATATATATATATATATATATATATATTATACATACATGTATAATCTTATTAATTATAAGATTGAATCGTCTTTAGAATGATGCTACTTGTGTTTACGTTAATATACAAATAATTTTTTTGAGTGATCGGATCGGTTGCCTGATGGTTACGAAATCACGGTACATAATACGTGGATTCGGGGTTAAAACCGCGATGCGAGATATATATATATATATATATATATATATATATATATATATATATATATATATATATATATATATATATATATGGAAATGAAAACGGAAAACCAAACTATATAATTTATGTATTCATCAACGTTTCGTCTTTATTGTAGACTTCCCCGGGATGAAAAAAATGCAGAAATATCATACAGTTAATAATGTTGATCTGCCAGAAATTATTTAAATTTCAGCATGGCTGTGGATGAGAACAAGCAATAAATGAAAACCGCGATTTAGGCCAGTCCGTTATCAGCAGCAGTCTGTACAGTCTAAGGGAAGCGAGAGTGGATGGGGTGACGGCTTGGATTTATTAGTTCCCGTATTTAGTTTTTGCTAGGGAGTTTGTCGGGGTCAAAATATGTCATAGCCGAGCTTCGAAAGGTCGGAAGTCTTAATTTCTTGTCATGTTTCGAATAAAAAAGTGAAAGAAAAGGAAAAGAAAAACAATTATAATTTTTTATATAAATGTAAAAGAGTGGAGATTTTTACCATTTTGGAACGCAAATTCTGATTTGAAAAAAGAAAAGTGTTTGCATAAGGAGAGAGGTGGAATCATATTAGTTTATTTATTCAAGTGTTAATGTATTAATTTATTCCTATTTATTTGATTACTATTTGTGGCTCATTAACTAATCAATAATTTTTTTTCAATATTTGGAAATATGTATAAAAGTTGGTTGTACATTATATAACTAGTTAATTTATTTAAGTATGAATGTGTTTATTTATATTTATTTAGTTCATTATTTGTGTATTATTAATTGATCAATAATTATTAAAGGTATTTATGATTATACAATGTAGTTATATTTAATATGTGAATATATAGAAAACAAGCAAGTGTTTAATATTCATAGTGTCTTAAATTATGTGTTAATGTATTTATTTATTTCCGTTTATTTAATTATTAGTGTATTATTAATTAGCCAAACATCATTATTATAATTATGAGCGTAAAAAGTGTATGCATGTGCAATATGTATAAATAAGTGTGAGAAGAGATGAAAATGAAATCTAACTAGTTTATTTATTTATGTGTCAGTGTCTTTATGTATTCCGATTTTTTATTTATTTGTGTATATTTTTAAATAGATGTGATATGAGATAATTATCAAGGTTCTGATGGTAATTGTTATTCCACCATGATGTGTTTGCTAATTAGTGGAGATAAAGTAGAGAAACCATTTCGTTGTTTAATTGTGTTAGATTTTGTGTTGAGTCTGCGTCGAGATTTATTTGATATGAATTTAATGATTTTAGCCTGTGTAAAATTGAATGGGTGGTCGTGTTGTGCAACGTGGGAGAAAAGCGCGTTAAGGGAGTTGCTATTTTTAATGTATCTCTTGTGTTCACCGAGCCTTCTTTTCAGTTCCCGTTCAGTTTTCCCTTATGTCTATTTGATGACGATTATTAAATGGTGTCGAGTATATACCGGCGTTGAATGTGGATTGTTTACGGAGGTGTTTTGTAGAGTTTATTGTTTGTTTCATGGTTTGGTATGGGGCTTATATGGTGAGAATTGCTAGTTTATTGGAATGAGTGAGTAAAAAGAAGATGTCTTTTTATGAGAGAAGTATTTGTTGTTTGAGATTCTTGTTTATTGTTTTTCGGAAATATCTGTAAGGCTTCTTTCATAGCGTTTACTATGAAATGTGTGGACTATTGTAGTGTTTTTTTAAGGAATTTGTGATGTATTTGATTTCCTCATCAATATATTGAGGACTGCAGATTCTGAGAACACGTAGGAAATAGCCAATTATCATACCTGTTTTAATCGTGTTGTTGCCATGTGAATAGAAATGTATATAGTCGTTTTTGTGAGTGGTTTTGCGGTGACATTTGAAAGATAGTTTGTTATTTGATTTTATTATAAGTGTGTCTAAAAAAAGTTATTGAGTTATTCCTTTCGAATTCATATATAAATTTTGTAGAAAGCTCAACTGTATTTAATTTGTTTTTGATGTCTTCACATATTGTATAATCGGTGAGAAATATTAAAATGTCATCAATATATCTGAAATACTTAGTATTAAGGAGTAATCTAAATTTAAAACAGCCAGATTAAAATAATTCCAGGAAAAGACAGGCAAGTACTCCACTTAGAGAGTTGTCCATAGGGAGTCCGAATGTTTGTTTATAAAATTTACTGTCAAATTTTAAATATGTCATGTTTGTAATTTGTAATTATTTCTATTAAAGTTTTCTTTCTTGGGGGGGGGGGTAAGTTAAAACATTTTCTAACTGGGACACTAGTGTATAGTTAGGTTACATCAAAGCTACGTCAATGTTATTTATCTTGTTTAATTAGTCACCTGAGTTCCTAATGTGAGAGCGGTGCCTTTTGGCTAAGATCAAAGTGTAGTATCTGTTCCGATGAATACTGCACCCCCATACTGCTGTTGTCTTGGCCTTCGGGTCTTGATTTACGCCGGTCAATGGGTCTGTCCTGTGCAGTTCTGGGAGGACCACCTTCCCAGGCTTTGCCTCCCCTCTTTGGGGAGGAGTAAGTTTATTGCTTACTGCCTGAGGCGCCCCTACCGAGGAATGCCGACGGGGCTGCCCAAGCAATTTTTAAACCCCACTTTCCCGACCAGACCTTGGGTCACATATTACTTGTGGGAGTAAGATAAAAACTGGCCTTGTGCCTAACTCCTGGAGAGGAGTAAATAAATACTCACGTATTGAGCACTGTTGAAGTAAATACTGATAATCTATACACAATGTATTATAATAATATATGTGTCTATACATGAAGTAATATATATATATATATATATATATATATATATATATATATATATATATATATAATGTGGCTAGGTATGTTCAAAAGAAACACATAAAATGCTCGAACGTAAGATTTTTGAGAGAGCAACTATACAAATTATTAATTTAAGAACAAGACATCAAAGCATCTGTGGATATACAAGGCCATTGCCGTTTAGAAAATGTCCTCCATGTCCACTTCAACTCGTCAGTATCCTAAGAAAACGACGACTGGCTGTAAACAACGTGCAGTCTTCCATTCTTTCGGCCAGCTTTTGTTTCTCTAGGATGTTTTTCTAGTTGAAGTGGGCATGGAAGGCATTTTCTAAACAGTAATGGCCTGTTTGTGTCAATGAAACTCTGGATCATCCACAGTAATTATAATGTATAGCCTTTAAATATATTCATATGTAGATATATATATATATATATATATATATATATATATATATATATATATATATATTATTTCATGCATCCACATAAAATGCTATGAAGAGATATCTTTTATGTATCAATGTTCAGTATTACTTCAACAGTGCTCAATACGTGAGTAGAGCTAGGTTGTAAGTTATGAAAATATATTTATAGTAATTAACTACGGGTTATGTGATATTCAACAATATATATATATATATATATATATATATATATATGTGTGTGTGTGTGTGTGTGTGTGTGTGTGTGTGTGTGCTCTCCTTGCCAGTATGTTGCGATATTGCTGGTTTGAAGAATTTTAGTAAAATAAAATTTCAATAAAGTCATGTTTACAATGTTTGCTTGATTTTTTTTTTAAATAACATTTGTAATAACAGACAAAGAAATACAAAACTATTAGCGTGATTGTGTTCTTAAAACACTACTACTTAAAAATAACATTTGTAATATAAAGGCAAATGATTGAAGAATTGTCAGTGCTGTGGTGTTACTAAAAAAACTATTTGTATTTATAAGTAATTGTAAAACGGTAAACTGCTCTCCTAAAACGAAATCGTTTATTGTAAAGCTAATATACTCATTTTTTGTCCCCCTCTCCTTCTGTCTGCATGCATATATATATATATATATATATATATATATATATATATATATATATATATATATATTAACTAGCTAGTTGTGTATATAAAAAACACCCGGCATAAATAACTCCATGCATTTTAACCTAAAGATTCCCCCCGGGAATGAAACGCAGGAGCCTCTGTGTAGCTTAATTGCCATAAATATATTTTCATAGCTTACTACCTAGCTCTACTGACGTATCGAGCACTGTTGAAGTACATACTGAAAATTGATACATAAATAATTATATCTCCTTGTAAAGGTTTATGTGGCTACATGAAATACTAATATATATATATATATATATATATATATATATATATATATATATCGATATACTTATCAGAATTCATTTTTCACCAGACGTTTATTTCTGTTTCTTTTTCTTAATAAAGAAATATCCAGAGTCATTTATAAGAAAAAAACTTAAAACCTCGTAGTTTTTCTCGCTTTAAAAAGAGTTGAATGAAAGAATTAAAATGGACTTTCTTTGTCGATTTTCGCGCTTTTATGTCTGTTTGTTTTTTTACTCTTTTTAGCATATTTTTTTAATTTTTGGTTGGCATTTCGAAGGATGAGAAGTTGTTTACCGATAGAAGATTTAGGCATGATTAGCCACGTGACATTGTCGGTCGTACACAACCGTCAGGCAGATCGACATTTTTGTCAACAGCCTTAGACAAAAAAAAAGTAATAAAAGAGCGGGAAAAGAAAACAAAATGGCGAGGCATTAAATTTATTCATTCTTTGTCTGTTTAGTATTAAGAAAGACCGTTTCACTGATGCACTGTAGACGTGCCGACGACGAGTAAAACATGTTTGTAAGCCATCTTAAATATATTCTCTCTCTGTGTTTCTATCTTTCTCCCTCTCTCTCTCTCTCTCTCTCTCTCTCTATATATATATATATATATATATATATATATATATATATATATATATATATATATAAAGAAAGGAAAGATGAAGATAAAAAATTGTATAAAATTACATAAAATTACATAAATTGATACACATTTTATTACATCGAAAGTTCAGATACAAGGAGTTGCACTGATCCTTAAACCATGGTTTTTCAAAGATAAAACTCTTCTCGTCAGAGGATAAAATTCGGTAATGTGGTATTTATAATAAATAAACATTACCTGTTCCATTTAACTTTGAAAATTGAAGAATAAATAACAGAAAAGGTTGGGGGTAAAGAAAGTGAAATGGAACAGGTAATATTTATTTATTATAAATACCACATTACCGAATTTTATCCTCTGACAAGAACAGTGTTATCTTTGAAAAACCATGGTTTAAGGATTAGTGCAACTCCTTGTATCTGAACTTTCGATGTAATAAAATTTGGATCAATTTTATGTAATTTTATGATATTTTATGCAATTTTTTATCTCTAGTTTTCCTTCTTTAAATTGATTGCTCTACTCAACGTATTGAGCTTTACTTTATCACGATAGATCACTTTAACGATACTTCACTTATCGTTAATTCTATTATATATATATATATATATATATATATATATATATATATATATATACATATATATATATATATATATGTCTATCTATTTATCTCTTCATAACTCTCTCTCTTTTCCCCTCTACGCCCTCCCCAGTCTCTCCCTCCATCTCTTTTCTCTAGCGGTTGCCAAGCGTAATGCATATGATCCTAGACTACGAAATCGACTATTCCTAGTTCAAATCTTATCGGTTCTATTGTGTTAAGTTGTAGGCGTTGGGAAGCCTATTCATAACTCTACAGTGCTATGAATGAATGTGAGTATAAAATATGAAGGAACATTAACCATTGAGCAACAATGTTATACATAATTGCAGTTATCAAGCGAGAGAAAAAGCTGGAAACTACATCACCGCTGCGACTACTTAGAGGCGGTCAGCTGGTTCTATCGACGAAATCGACTATACGCTACCATTGCAGCTATCAAGCCAGGGACGCAGATCGAAACTTCGGTTAATACATCACTACTACGATTACAGAGAGGTGACTAGCTGGTTCTGTCGACGTAGTAGACTACAGATGAACCGTGTGGATTGTAGAATACACTCTGTATTGTAACAGTTCTTTATTGTGATACCATTTTAACTTTTACTACAAAAATGTAAATATGTAGATAAATATATGTATAGATGATTGCGGTAGAGACTGTTTTTATATTTTGGAAGTAGCTCTGAATGCGACAAGGCACTGGTCTGCCCACATTAATCACGGCCCGATGACACATGTTGTCTTTTGTGAGAAGGCAGGTAAATATCAATAGCCTCTGTAAGCATCAGCTGACGCCTTTGTTGCGCACGAGGTTTTATTGTTAGCCATTTAAAACGAAGACAGCACCATGCCGCCAAAAGGTTGGAATAGAAAGACAATAGAAGAGTTGAGAGCAACTGTAAAGAAGGAAACGGAGAGGAAGAAGAAGGCCATAATTATCATCAGTACCAACACGACCATCGTCTGTGCTGTCGATTTAGAAGCGGCCTTAGAAGAGTGTAGTGATCGCATGGATAGATGGCTTCCCAAGACAGAACGGAGAGCGATTTAAGCAGCCATGTTCGAACGATAGTCGTTTCATGTGTAATTAGGAGGATGAAAGGCGAACGGTCATATAAAGCAATTCCAGCTTCATCGCCAATAAAAATCGACGTATTCGCGAATAGACCGGATTCGTCACACACCGCCCTCTATCGGACAGGGTGGGTGTAAAACAAGGGAGGGAGGAAACCACTTCAAGCTAAAGTTTAAATATTCTCTATTCGTGGCACGTCTCTGCAAGCTCGGACAACTTCAAACAAAAGAACTTTTATGTTTATATAGCGATGTGGGTCAAGGTTTCGATCTCGGACAATCGTCTAAACAATTAGTTATATACCTATGAACAATACGGCTCTCTGCGGCCTCCAGCGATTTGATCGTTAGAGAATTAGAGTTATGGCGTCCCACCCTTCAATGTATGGGCTAACAAGATTATCATACAAACCAATGAGTGTCTAATAGCAATGCTCTAATGTGAGGCGAATCGAGGCTTATGGGATATCTATGAAAGAAAATATGAACACACATATACACAAATATATAGTCATCCAAAGACAGACTGTTTCGCTGTATAACAGCTCTTCAGTGCGGCTAGACTTAGTACGTGCCCCAAACGGGGATCGTACCTACGACTCTCCAGGTGATAGTTGGCGATTCTAACCACGTAACAACGAAGCAAGTCATCTTTGACGCTCCAACAGTCACCCTGACAAATGGACAGATTTCAATAATTAACATTAACGGGGCCTGTGGAAATTCCTCAGGTGTATCCTTCATCTGTTGTATATTACCGTAATGCATCATATGGGCATCCGGTGCGAAGGCAGATACTAAAATATTATTGTACCACCTTTGTTTAAACTGAAACATACTTATATTGTATTAAATATTTTTGAAAATCAACAATCGTGCAATATTTTTCTAAATGAAAAATTAATTTATTTAATTTTTTTATCGCGAATTTTCGTTGTAAAATACAACTTTGTCAAGTGAGACTGTCCTTTAGTGTTTTTTCCCCCTTTTCTTCCTCCTCATTTTGATAGTGGTATTAATCCCGAGGGGTCGAAAATACGTCGAGTTCTTTAAGACGTTAGAAGTTTAGTCTGGTCGATGTCAGGCGCAGATTAACGCTATTTTTTAAAGTAAGGGAGTTAATATCTTTGAAGCACGGATTAGAATGTATTAAATATTTTTGAAAATCAACAATCGTTCAAAAAAAATTTTAATAAATGAATTTTTCATTTAGAAAAAATATTGCACGATTGTTGATTTTCAAAAATATTTAATACATTCTAATCCGTGCTTCAAAGATGTTAACTCCCTTACTATACTTATATTGTTCACATTCGACACGACAGCGACATTACACATCAGCTCACTTTAAAAGACATTGCATCTTCGGCGATCGGGTGAACCCATCTTTTAAAAAAGGGGTAGAGGGTTATTACTTACGTACGAACATAAAATGCTTTAGCGTATTATTATATAGATCAGTATGTTAATCCTTTTGTGCGTGATTTTTACAGAAATTCTACGTACCTGATTTAACTTGAAGTTTAACTGACTTCCGAAAAGGCCCGTAACGACTAATGACGGAGGCCAAACGTATTCCTCAATGTCTCTGACTCTCACAAAAGCAAATATAATTGGTCAACTCAAAATTTATAATAATTTATGACAACTTTTCTATTTGGTGTTGCGGAACAACAGTATGCATGAAATGGTTAATAACACTAATCATTTTAATCGAAATTCGTTGCTATTAACTTCATAGTCATTTATTATAGAAAAACAAAAAATATTTAGACCACGTATAGAGTAAACAGCTGCATAGTTATATATGTTCTATTAGAGAATCCCAAACTCCTACGGAATTAATAGAAAACATTGCCAGATTACTAAATATATAGAATTCGATTGATGGATTGCTAATTCGATACATATCGATATATTCGATAGGCGAATATAGACTAAGAATTCAGGAAAAGTATATGTTATCATCAAATAAAATGTTTAAACGTAAATAGGTAAGTGCTTATATATCGATTAGAGTCAGATTTGTAAAATTAAAGTTATCGATCAGCTTATATAGAAGCTACAAGTTCATTTAGTTTTATATCTGTTTTTATTCTATTTTAGAAATATATCTAAAAGGTCGATTGCATTTTGACCTTCGAATAGCAATTTATTTATTTGTTGAAAATAAATAAACAGAACTAAAGAAACAGCAGAAAAATAAACAAATTAAAGTTGTCTTGTCGTTGTCATTGTGATAACATCGCAAACACAATCAAATTCGTTTGATTGCTTTGTTATACGGCGGATCTCAGTTAATACTTGAATTTCAGGGCCAATATCAAAGTGCAGTATCTATTATTGTACGAATGGGTAAAAATGCTTCTTCTTCTTTGTTATGGTGCCGTACCTATAACGAACATTTTGGACTCGTCCATTCTAAATAGGTGCGGGAAGCATAGGCTTCTCAGCGTTTGAGCCTAACCCCAGCCCGATCAGTCTCTCATTAACCTCGGTTGATTGAGGACGTCGGGATGGGTTGTACCAGTCGAGGATCCGTTCCCGACAATCAGTCCAGCAGGAACTGGGCCATTTCGGTGGCCTTTTACCTGCCGAGCTAAGGTATACTGTCCTGGGTTTACCTAGGAGGTGCACCCTCCCAGGCCTTGCCTTCCCTCTTTGGGGAGGAGTAAGTTTATTGCTTTCTGCCTGAGGCGCCCTTACTGGGGAATGCCGACGGGGTTGCCCAGGCTATTTTTGCTAGGCCAGAATGCTCCTTCTTTAGGGGCGCTGGCTTGATTCGTCCCCACCTCTCCGACCTTGTGTGACATATTCTTGCGGCGGAAGGGAATTAAATACCTTGAGGTCAACCCCAGTCTACACTGGCAGTCAGTACCGACGTACTACTTCTCTTGT
Source organism: Sepiola atlantica (assembly GCA_963556195.1). Classification (NCBI taxonomy): domain Eukaryota; kingdom Metazoa; phylum Mollusca; class Cephalopoda; order Sepiida; family Sepiolidae; genus Sepiola; species Sepiola atlantica. The sequence continues at coordinate 30,149,334 of OY744538.1, read as the reverse complement.
TCCTCCGTTATATATACTTTTCTCCAATATATTTGGTGTACTTAAACCCCGTGCCCGTGTTCTCATTCCGGCCCCTAAACAGGCCCATAACAAATTGACGACGAGATATTCGAGCTTACACGGGACCCCACTACCACAACAACAACAACTGTCGACCAGATATTCGAATCTACACGGGACCCTACCACGAAATTCGAAAACCCTAAAAAAAAATTGCTTTGAAATATTCGAATTTACACGGGAAACAAAAACAGTAAGGATTTTTCTTGAGAACCTCACAACGACCGGCAACGTGGGATTTCAAATTTCAAACTTACACCACTAAAATAGACTGACAGCGTGGTTACAGTAAAAGATTCGGGAGGACTTTTTAAAATGGACGCCACCACGTGCGACTAAATTAATTATGTAAAACCTTAAAGAGAAAAATAACTTGGAGACATCGACTATAAATTCAGACGACAACGTCCTAATTCAAAATACTGGCTTACCGGTGGAAGAAAAAAGAAGAAGAAACACGTAAGACCAACTTCTTAAGTGAAGAAAGGTCGGTTATTTTTGTTTTAATTGCTATTCCGACACTGTTGTAATATTTAACAATAAGAGAATATATGATTTTTTTTCTCTCTCCAAAAGAGAAAGTTACTTCTGCCGAAAGAAAAAAAAATTGAAACCGTATTTTTATTTTTTTCTGACTAAAGTGCCGACCGCAAATTCTACGACTACCACGCGTAGAAGCATACTAAGAAAAAAGACCAAAAAAAAGCGATTTTATTTTTCATCGAGGAAAAAAGATAAAAAGGATGTATACGCTTTCGCAACTGAGATTACGTCAAGCAAGCATAATCTTAAGCTTTTAAGCTTTTTAACAAGCCGTACTCGAAAGGAAACATTTACTTTTTAACAAAAAGGGCACACTTAAAAATATGAAAGAATTTAAAGCGACGATTGTGGAATTAGTAAAATTTCAAGTGCAACAGAAATTTGAACATAAAAAAGAGACAGATGAGAGACTACAGAAAACTGAAGAAAGATTCCAAAAGTTTCTCCTCGAACAAATTGAAAAGCTTATAGAGCAAAAGAAAATAGCCAACGATATACTACAAAAGACAGAAAATAGACTTCTCGAACAAAATGAAAAGCTTATAGAGCAAAAGAAAATAGCTAACGACATACTACAAAAGACAGAAAATAGACTCCTCGAACAAAATGAAAAGCTTATAGAGCAAAAGATAGAAACTGACAAAATTCGTTTCGAACACATGAAACAAGTTGACGAAAAGATTGAAATGTTAATGCAAACAATATCGTTTACAGGCTAAAGTAACGAAAACGATAATGCTTTTTCGCAGAACGCCGTGTGGAGTGCGATCGATAAGTTCACGTATTCCCCTGATGAGAAGACGTTTACTTCGTATTTTAGAAGATATGCAGACTAATATAAAATTGATTGCGAAAATTGGACAGACTCTAAAAAAGTTCGCCTGTTACTGAGGAAAATAAGGCACCACCAAACATACTAAGTTTGTGGATTTCATTTTGCTTCGAAGAACTAGCGATTTGACATTTGCGGAAGCCGTAAAACGTTTAATGGAGATGTTCAGCCCAAAATCTTCGTTATTTCACAAACGTTGAAAGTGTTTAAACCTGGTAAAAACAGACGACGAAGATTATTTAACGTTCGCATCAGTAGTAAATAAGCACTGCGATGACTTTAAATAATCTGAACTTTGTGCTGATCATTTTAAATGCTTAATCTTTGTTCAAGGATTGGTATCAGGAAAAAAAACGCTGAAATAAGGCGTAAAGTTCTAAATAAATTAGAAAATGAACCGAATTTAACGTTGCAGAAATTTGCTGAGGATTGCCAGAGATTTGGGATTGTCAACCAGGATTTCTAAGACATCGAAGTGTCGGACATTGCACACATACAAAAAGTACGTCAAATATCCAAATTCAACTCACATCCAAAAACAATTAAAAGCAAATAAAACAGGATTTTCACGCCTCAAAAAATAAGCAAGCATTATTAAAATAAATTACGACGATCTGAAGAAAAGATTGATATGTTAATGCAAACAATATCGCTTAGAGTTCGACGTAACGAAAACAATCATGCTTTCTCGCAGAATGCCGTGTGAGGTGCGATCGACAACTTCACGTATTATGCTGATGAAAAGAAAACTTTTGCTTCGTATTTTAGAAGGTATGAACAATTATATAAAATTGATTGCGAAAACTGGGCAGACTCTATAAAGGGGCACCTGTTAGTTAGGAAATTAGACACCACCGAACATACTAAGTTCGTGGATTTCATGTTGCCTCGAAAGACTAGGGATTTGACTTTTACAGAAGCTGTCAAACTTCGAACAGAGCTGTTCAGCCCAAAAACTTCGCTATTTCACAAACGCTGTAAGTGTTTAAACCTGGTAAAATGACGACGAAATTTTTTCATCCTTAGTATCAGTACTAAATAAACACTGCGATGACTTTAAATTATCCGAATTTAGTGCTGATAATTTTAAATGTTTAATTTTCGTTCAATGATTGGTATCAGGAAAAGACGTTGAAATAAGGCGTAGAGTTCTAAATAAATTAGAAAATAAACCGAACTTAACACTGCAAAAATTAACTGAGGACTGCCAACGATTTATTAGTGTTTCGAAGCACATCGAACAGTCGGACATTCAACACATACGAAACCCCCGTGTCCGTGTTCTCATCTCGGCCCCTAAACAGGGTCATAACATTATTATTAGTAGTAGTAGTAGTAGTAGTAGTAGTAGTAGTAGTAGTAGTAGTAGTAGTATATTATAGAAGTATAGACACTCCTCATTTTGCGCCCTAATTTAATACGTGATTGTGATGTGCACAGGCACACGTATGTAAATCAGTTGCCAACCCTGAAAAAAGAAAGGCGCAATCTAAATACTCAGATTTATAAAGAAATATTATAGAGTAGTTGAATTAATATAGAGTGAAAAGTGCGAAACAAATACATAGATAGCTAAGAGAGAGATGCTGACTTGTTCAGTTAATTATGAATTACGGCTAATTAAAACAATTAAAACAGAGTTTTTTCCCAACATTACTCAATGCCATAACTAATGCATATTTAATAAAGTATGTTGTGTCATGAAAGTATATAGGAAAAAAGCCTTATGAAAATAATATTGATAATCTCACATTTAGTATAATATATATACAATATAATATATATATATATATATATATATATATATATATATATATATATATATATATATATATATATATATATATATATCGCCGTGGTGTTTAAAAGGAATAAACACAGATGACTCAATTACGTTTGAAAGAGCATAATCTACTTATTATGGGTAATAAGTGATAATTCAATTAGACATGTCAAAAGATGTGATATATTCGCCCCGTCAGCTTAGTAGGGTTGAGTGAATTTGAAGCTGTAGTTATCTTCCTAGCGCAACGGATCCGATTCCGTACATATTTTAAATCGCCGAGGTATCACTGTATATTATTACTCACATTGTTCGTTAATTTCAATTACTCTGTGTGGCAATTTCTTGTTGCAGCGTGGGCATAGACGTTAGGCTTGTAATTCTAGACTGAATCTACGAACTACACTCGATCCCAGGCTACCGCCTGCAACCGCCACTCCTACACTAATTAGGGTAAAAATCCCTGTAGGTACAAAAACACTTTAATATTTGAAAAAAAAAAAATATATATATATATATATATATATATATATATATATATCGGACGTTGTCAATGTTTTTCCTGGGTACAAGTGAAACTGCTCTAAAACCACGTTTTGAAGAAAGGCGCTGTTGCAAATAAATTATGTATTATTTTGTACAACTGAAAATAAACATTGTCTGGAAACAGCTGTAAACCACTTGAATACTATTGTGTGTAGATTTTATTTGAAAAATATTTTGGAAATAATTTAAATCTCCATATACATAGAAGGAGAGTGTTATAGTTGATCTTAAATTTGAATGTATATATATATACTTATTTGTTTCATTTTACTTCAGTCGAAGTTCTCAGAAATCAAGGGGCCCCTTCCTGGGGATAACTTGACATCTATATGAGATACATAAATATTCGAATATTCTATTGAAGTTCTCCTTTACCTGTACAACGTTGAGATAGTCAAACAGCGAAAACCCGTAAGTTTCTTCACCCAAATTAAGCAGTTAACTATTATATAGTATATCTTTCTTCGGGTCTCTTTGTCTTACCGGATTCTAGGATAAGAGTTCATCTAGTCAGGTGGAGTATCAAGCTAAGTGTTGCTACTTGAGGTAACATTACTTGGAGAAGGTGCACCATTTCTCGTATGAGCCAGTCTATAGTTGTGTCGAGGGGGTCTTATTTGGGCTTTGAATACCATGTTATTTTGAATATTTGGTCAGAATTTACTTGGAGGGGGAGTGTCCTCATGTCAGGATGTCCTGACAAACCCTTTTCCAGAGAGACCGAAGACACTCGAGGATAGTGTCTAGTAAGTGATGCAAACTTACCAGTAGGTAATTCAAACATATATATATATATATATATACACATATATATATATATATATATATGTGTGTGTGTGTGTGTGTGTGTGTGTGTGTTTGTGTGGGTGTAATTATTTAATAATAAATATTTTTGTTATTATCCACATACGTATACGTTTCATCCTAATGGAATCCTCAGTGTGGAAGATAACTGCTTGGCCGGTCGCCCGATTCGAACTCCCAGATAGGAGTCACTTTAAACCCGAATCCGAGTGCTCCAACCAATTAGCCAGCTTCAATAGCTATATGACAAGCCGTGAAATAACCCCTATTTATGTCATATAAAGCGAACAATATAGTCAACTGTATTTACAGTGTTCAACAGATCACGTGAACAGGACATTAATGCTGAAGTAGATAGATAGAATAATGGTAGGAGAATACTGAGGTAGATAGTTATATATCTATAGAAGCAGAAATATATAGTAAAAATTGATATATACACAGATAGATAGATAGATAGATAGATAGATAGATAGATAGATAGATAGATAGATAGATAGATAGATAGATAGATAGATAGATAGATAGATTCGATTAAGAAGTTGTGTGTTAATTACAAAGAGTGTCAAACAAACATAGCTAAAATATATACCAGGACATGCGCTCATCATCAACTATGTATTTGCATTAAATTGATCTTTTGGGGCAGTGAACAGCTATTTTATTGTGTAGTACAAACTTTTAAAAGCCTGAACGAAAATGGGTGATTTTGAAAGGACTTTTGCCTCAATCAAATTGCTAAGACCTGCGCCTGCCTGACAATACGCGGTAAAATGTTACTAAAATGGTTTACCCTGGTAAAAGATGCATCTTCTAATTCGTAAATCATTAACACCTGACTCTACCAGATTATAAGATACTAAAGAAGGAGAGAAAGGCACTGCAAGAGCGCAGACATCATTTATCTTATGAGTCAAGACAAATGATTGCTCACTGAAAGAAAAACTAGTCGTGTATTCTGGAGTGCTAGTGACATCAAGTCTTCCCAGATTTCCAGTCGTCTCTGCTTCTTTCAATCAATGTTGCAAATCACTTTGCATGTTCGTATCAGTCGTTTACCATTGCATTTTCGTTTATAAAAGTTGTTGGTTTCTCTTGAATTTGAATGGCAATAAATACTCTGACGATTTCAATAGTGTCCCTGCCCTTTCAGTGGAAGTCTGGATGGTGGTTTCTCTGCTCGGTTTTTACATATTCTCAGATCGTTTATAAATATTTTCTGAGATATCAACTGATACCTGTGCCGATGCTTCTTCTTCTTCTTCTTCTTCTTCTTCTTCATCAGCAGCTGCAGCATCACCACCATCATCATTATTATTATTATTATTATTATTATTATTATTATTATTATTATTATTATTATTATTATTATTATCATTATTATTATTATTATTATTATCATTATTATTATTATTATTATTATTATCATTATTATTATTATAATTATCATTATTATTATTATTATTATTATTATTATTACTATTATTATCATTATTATCATTATTATTATTATTATTATTATTATTATTATTATTATTATTATTATTATTATTATTATTATTATTATTATTTACATGACCCATCACACGAGTCGTTATACTCACTGATAATGACGGGTGGCTTTTCTTTGAGATATAAGTGATAATAATATACTTCGAACATTCAGTATTCTCCGTACTTTCCTAATTTTCTTTTTGTAATCTTCTCAGACCCCTCTCGACCACTTCCCGATGTTTGTACCAATGCATTTAAGTGCGGGGGTATAACTATAGTCCTAAACAATGGATATACAACAAAATGTCGCATGCGCGACGACAGTTTCTATAATGATGCAAGTATTGCGCAATTTGCCATCGAATTTCTTGTGATCCAACATTGCTAAAATCCAGTCGGTTGGAAGAAAGGCTGGGTTAAGTAGAGAAAGATTGGGATTATTTCAGAGTTTTCCTTCTCCTGGACGAGTTGTTATACCAAGGCTGTATAGTGTTTTTACGCTATTTTGCTCATAGCTGGAGAAAGGGACGATTTATTAATGGCTTAAAGAAACTGTATTAAAAAAAGCGATTCAAGATACTAGGCAGAGTTTGAGCGCTGCGTGTCAAGTACATCGACCACGCCAGTAATCGTGAGAGGATTTCGCCCGGCTAAAATCAAACAATATCACATCTAATAAACCAACTTGATCAGCCAACATTGAACTATTTGGATCGTCACTTTTGCGGCATATCAACTGTTTGTTTTTATTTCAGGTCGAAGCACAAAACCTATGATGTCTAATATATTGTATACGATTAACTGAATGCGAGTCGCTATTTTACCTACACTCGAAATCGATATAAAGTCCCGAGTTTCACTTCGGGCCTAAAGAACGCCGTAAGTTCAATCGACCGAAACGCTGTGAAAATAACATCCTAGATGAGAACAGTAATCCGAATTATACAACTGTATATTGACCATGCTTCTAAAAAGTGTCTAAAAATATCAGACGGATTAAATAAACAAAAGGACGAGTTACATCTATTTATCTGTTATTAAATTGAGTATTGTTTATTTCTTGCAATATATATATATATGAAAAAAAATGACACAATACTGGTCAACTGTGATGATGGAATTTTATTCCGAAATTAATAAGATTAAAGTAAAAAAAATAAAATAATAAATTAATCTTACATTGATAATGGCTTATATTTTCAATTTATAATATTGACCCAGCAATGCTTTAAAACTGAACTACCCATTTATTATATATATATATATATATATATATATATATATATATATATATATATATATATATATATATATATATATGAAAAAATTAAAAAAATGGAAAACCGAATTTTTTTATGTTTATCGCCGTTTTCTAATTTTCAAAGACTTTCTCAAGATTGCTAAGTTGAAGAAAAACATTTAAGTTTATATTTGAAAATACGTGGTGCATCTATGGCGTAAAAAGAATGTTTCTATTCTATTATTTTGTAACCGAAATATAGACGTTAAAATTACAAAATATGTCATGCATTTATGAAGTAAAATGAATGTTTTCTTTTTGTTTTGTTTTAAATATCGATGCTATGTACAAAGTTTTGGTGGGAATGTGGCGCAAAATAGCTCGCCGGAATCTAAATTTACGGTTAGTACCCCACTAAAAAGAGTACCCTTAGGAAGACTGGAATTCTGTTTGTGGAAATTATTGTTAAATGGGAAATAAGTCATGTCAATGATTCATCCGATCATTTCTATTTTGGGTTTTTGGAGGAAAATGTAACTTTAATCTTTTCAAGATGTTTATAGAGTAAATTAAAATATTATATATATTTTTTCACAAACTTCTGGCTTTGAATTGTATTGGATTCAATTACTTCACTACTCAATACCACATTCAAATTGGATGTTCAATGTCTACATTGTTACAATAACTTTCTACGCATTTTTAAAACTTTCATTAAATTATTTATGCTTTATGCATGTCTTAAAATAAAATTTTGTTGCAAATTTTCAATTTCATGCTTACCAATGATTTGTAATTCTATTGGGTTTTCGCTTCTGAGAAGAAGATCAATTCTATGAAAATCTATGGATTAAAGGTCGTTTTCTTATATTGTTTGCTTGAACACTTGATGATTTAAGAAATTTGTAAATTATCCCATTTTATTGTTTTCATCATTTCAATACGTCATATATATATATATATATATATATATATATATATATATATATATATATATATATATATATATATATATATATATATATATATGCATGTTTGGTTAAACAGTAGCGACCAATCGAAAAAAGGAATCAAAAAATAAATAAACAGAAGCTGTTGCTACTGTTTAACCAAACATGCATAAGAGAAGGAATGCTGCCTAATTACACAAATATATATATATACACATTGTAGTCTTAAGGGTAATGTTTTATTATATATATATATATATATATATATATATATATATATATATATATATATATATATATATATGTGATTTTATGAAGGCTTACCACAGCATTCCTTTCAAGACACCAATGATCACCATTAAAGATATTTTTTCTTACAAATACTATTTATTCAAATTAAATGTTTTTTCCTACACGTGTTTCACTACCAAGCAGTTACTTGCTTGGCAGATCATCAGGGAAATTAAATGTCTGGAATACTGGTTTCAACTGCCGACAAAACACAATGTGGCGTTGTAATAGTTGAGGTCACTTAAGAAGAGAAGAGGAAAAAAATAAAAATAAAAATAAAAGTCAAACTTAAAAAGCAAGGAAGAACAACGATAAAAAAAGAAAGTCCTAGAAAAGTCTTAGAAAAGTAGCTTGTGCATTATTTCTTCCACCAAGCCAACAAGCAAATAATCGGTCCCAAATACATTCAATAAAACCACAAAACCGGAACAATGTGCGATAATACACTTTCACGTCGGCCGGTACAATGATGAATAAATCCCCCCCCCCACAAGAAAACAAAAGAACTAAATCATTCAAGGTACCGCTCACAAGTTACCATTCCAATCCAATGATAGTATGGGAATTCTAAATTCAATTTCTCACAAAGAAAAGTCAACAGAAATGTTCGTCCGAGTTCAAAGAGTCTTATTTCAATTGTTGATTTATTACCCTTCGACATAAACACACGACGAGTTGAATGTCAATCCCGCAGAAAAACTCCCTTCCATCAAGAAAAAATCTTAATATAGAAACTATTTATTCAAAATACTGTTTCTAAAAATATTTATTATTAAACCTATTCCTTATAGAAATTAATTATCTAGTGTCTGGGACGTCATTTTACATTTTGGGAAAATATCCTTCATTTAATTAACTGCCGAATTATTATCGTTTTGTTGTTTAACGAAGCGAAAAAAGCCCATCCCGCAGAATTTGTTTTTGAAAAATTATTCATATATCAAAAATAAACTGTTATTATAAAAAGGCCTTCTACAAAAATCTAGTTATTATTTTAAATCATTTAAAATATTTCCTTAACGGCTGACACAGCCGTTTGCAACTCTCTGTGGAGAATATTATTCTATATTCCATAAATAAATGTTACTACGGAATATCGTTATCAGAAATCTATTTTCTATTTTGAAAAAAAAAAAAAAAAAAAAAATTTTTTTTAATGGACCGGTTTATAATGCTCTGTACTCTGTAATCGAATATCATCGAGCTTGTTTTTTATTGGAACAACCCCGGTCTTCACTGAATGATCTATTTTATAAGTGAAAAATCTAAATCTATATATATATATATATATGTGTGTGTGTGTGTGTGTGTGTGTGTGTGCGTGTGTGTGTGTGTGTGTGAAATAACACATAAGTTGTTCCTACATTTTTGTTTTTGGGAAAGTGGAGAGACATCAATTTTATAACAATTATGTTTTTCAATCTCCGTTACAGTTACATGGTAAACAGATAATGAACTCCGATTTATATTTCACAATTTAAGTTAAGGTTCCTGGTTTTTGGTTCACTGTTATATACTTGAATTCCTTTAGTATCTGTAAAGTTCTTCGACTTATGCAAGTTTTAAGTCTGCGATATTGGGGATTTAGTTAGTATCTCTTGGAATTTAAAAATAATTTTCGTTCTTTCTTTAAAATGATTCAAAGTTCTTTTGATTATATATATATATATATATATATATATATATATATACATATATATATATATATATATATATATATATATATATATATATATATATATATATATATATATATATATATATATATATGAAGCAATCCAACAAAAGATATAAGCGTCAACTGGATAACTTTGTCAGCTCTTTCAATTTCTCGTATTTGGACTGGTACTCATCACCTGGATTAATCTTCAGTCAACCCTCTGGATGTCTTTCCTGATTATGTTTTTCAAATTGTATGACTTGGATGGATTATATAGATGTAACAAAAAAATATGTTTTTGGGTTGATATATTTGATGCTATATATTTTTAATGTATTTTTGTATATATTTTTTATATATTTTCAAAGTTTAATGTTATTATTTGTAGTGGTATAACTGCTGTAACGGTCCTCTGAAGAGTAGAATTATCTTTGAAAACTCATGAGCTAAGGACTTTAAGATACTTTGCTTGAACCTTGAATTCTAATAAAATTTGATTGACACCTTATTTTATTGTTTCATTTTATATTATAATATATATATATATATATATAATATATATATATATATATATATATATATATATATATACACTATAGATATAAACTCGTGTATATTCTGGAAGAACAGCTGTTCGTGACAAACATTTATAATCCAGAAAGATCATTGGAGAAAAATAATCCCTGAAATATAACTTTCGACCGCAAGAATTCCTGAGAAACTAAATACGGCAAAATTGAACGTTTAAGATACCCAGATTTAGCCCAGCTCTTCTTTTATTTTATTTTCGTTGTTTTTTTTTGTTTTTTTTCGTTTGTTCATGCCGTTTTCTTTGTTGTTGTTTTTTTGTTTATTTTCTTTTACGTTAGACAAAATGGCTGCTACACTTTTAGGACGAACAAAAAACATTTTGAAAACCAAAACGAATTCAGTAACAGAAATAGCTAGGTAAAACCATAGGTAAATATTATAACATGGAAAAGTAGTAGTAAGAAGAAGAAGAAGAAGAAGAAGAAGAAGAAGAAGAAGAAGAAGAAGAAGAAGAAGAAGATAAGGGTGAAGGTTAGTGACAGGGGAGTTGAGGCTCACTATTAATCCTACGAACTGAAAAATAGAAAGTATTTTTTGGCTTGAATTAAAGGCTAAAGGCAATAGTATTACTTACTGCTCATATCTACTATTAAACGAAAGGATATGAATAATTTTCTCACGCGCCTCTGTCATATTAAAAACCCAAAGCATATTGGTTGACAAAATAATGGTTATAAGTAATCATTAGCCGAGTGATATTTGGTAAACAGATGCCAATGAAAATAGTGCGATTGCAAGTCGCTATAAATTCTGCCCGGTGAAAAAGATACATATATTCAAAAAAGGGTAAAAGCGACAGAAAGAAATTTGAATAGTTCGCATTGTAATCCTATAAAGTAATTCGAGATTAACAGTCTTATGAAGTAATTCGAGATAAACAAATTAACGACTTGATCACTATGCCTACGACTGTGATGTTGACAAAGACAACAATCAACTGCCTACTCAAATGCAGTTCTTCGTTTGACAGTAAAAGACCGCACTAATACTTTCCGATAACGTAGATTTAATATTTGTGGAGCAGGTATAAAAATAAATATAGAAATGCTTATATCAATTTCTATATTTTATTAATATAAAGAAAAACGAAAATGTTTCACGGAAGAAAAACAATATTTCCTTTACAACAACAAACAATATGAATAGATGAATATATCTTCCTCGAAAATATATTCATCTACTAAGCAGTTTATTTGAATAAACCTTTCGTTGTTTGTTGTTGTAAAGGAAGTGATTTTTTTTTTCGTGAAACGTTTTCGTTTTGTTCTTTATAGTAATGAAATATAGAAATGTATGTGATATATCTTCGGTGAAGATAGCATCATGGGATGTCGATGACAACAGGAGAGGAGAAGATGAGGCGATCCGTCTTGGCTTGGAACCGTCTGCCAATCGTCTGCAATTTCTTAACGGGATAAAGTAGTCCTTTCGGAAATTAATTATATGAATGCACCTGCGAGCTGATTGGCCAACATTTGGCCAAACCACCTCACATGGGCACTGATTCGTATTAAGAAGTAAACATCATTTATGACTGCTACACAAGAATTACGGGGCTTCTGCATCATGACAACGAACCAAATTTGCTTTATTTATTTGTAGAAGAATGAATCGTAAGGGGAGATAATTCGATTTTTTACGGGAACAGATAACGAAACGATTATATCTAATTGTTTTCTCACGGGAAACAGTAACACAGATAATGAAGCAAAAGAATTTGTAAAGAAATACATTAAAAACAGTATTTTTGTAATAAAATACATGAAGAAACGGTAGTAAAATGGAAATAAATTAGATCTTTTTAAGTAACTTTAACGTCACATAAAATATAAAAATATAAAGTACATATTTGAAAAAAGGTTCTACACTGAATACAATTGAACTATCTGGGAAAGAATATTTCCCATATAAAGTACATGTTTGAAAGAATGTTTTACACAGGGTACAATTGCAAAAAATCTACTAACTTTGCCTCATCTCTAGTTAGAAATAGAATGTATTGAAGATTTAACGCATTGACATCCATTTTCGATAAATTAAGAACAGAATTAAGACACCGTTTGATTTATCTGCCCTTCCGAAAAAAAAATATAATTATCTCCCCTTTCGATTCACTCTTCAAGAAATAAGGAAGGAAATTTGGTCTGCAGAAGCACCGGAATTACCTGTGATAGATCAAGGTGATCGTCTACCGGCCCTTAAGCGCCGATGCGATAATAATAAGAATTTCAGAAGATAAAGAGAATACAATATAAATAACTGAATCATCTGAAAGGCTTACTTGGCCGACCGACTAAAACTGTCTTGCTGAGCGGGATCCGTCTCTGGTGATGGTGGCCCGTTCGTCATTAATTAAAATTAACTGACACAAAGCTATTAATATCCAAGATAAGTTTCATGTATAGATGTAGAGATGTAGAGATGTAGAGATAGAGATGGAGGTCATGTTATTTTTAAGAGCTACATGCCAATACCTATGTTCGCCTCGCTTCTAAAATAATTCTCTCTCACTCTTTGATTACGTGATTCCTGATTTCCGCTTTTCGTACATAGATTCCCCTTGAGAAGGGGAATACATAAGTATTAATATGATTATTGATTGTATTGCGTCATGCCTTTTTCGATTATCACTTGGGAGTATAAGAATTAAATCACCGGGTATCTATTTTAATATCATGGTCACACTACGTCGCAGAAAGAAAATTTCACAACTTAAAGGAAATCTACTTCCATCATAGCTAATTACGATAACTTCTCCGGGGACATAAGGCAAGTGTATTTTTTATTCATCATCCTAAATATGATCGAAGCAAGCTTTCTAAGGAAACAGTATAAATAGGATACGTATTCATACATACATGGACATATTACAATAGATTACAATGATTGTCTCTAACATACATCAATGGTTATATTGATACCTATCTAATCATGTGTGCACTTTTTCCCATGTATCTCAAATTTGATATTATTGGCCGCTTCTTACAACTTACTTATTATCTTCTTCCTTTAAGGCACTTCACAACAATGGATTATCGGTTTGCAAAGTCGGTCGACTTCTGTTGTAGCTATGGCATCAGTTTTACAAATACCTTTAGGAAACAAACGAATCCCTCAGCTATAGGTTAAAAAGTAGAAGGCTATCAAGCTTTGATGATGTAAAGTCCAGGAGAAAAGATTATGAGTACTTAATAATGGACTTAGCTAGCCACCTGATAAATAAAACACACACATATATATATATATATATATATATATATATATATATATATATATATATATATATATATATATATATATATAAGATAGAAGAAATAAGAGTGATAAACATGTACGAATGTCCAGATTCATTTCAAACTTCGATTGTTCAATGCCGGGTATATTCTGTAATAAACTTATGTTCATTATTCTTTCCTTAAGCCAAGGCTTTTCAAAGATCGAAATCTTATCATCAGAGGAATTATACAGATAGATAAGTTGGCAGTGGAAAAGGCAAAGGTCAAACATTTGAAAAAATATTATTAAAAATGGAGTGAAAAAACCATGAAACCTGAGTGATACATTAAATAAAATTAGGAAAATACTTGTACGTTTACATTGGTTACAAGGGCCCTTTTGTAAACTCTCGTATAGCTCTCATGCCTATTGAGTGTGTAGAAAAACAGGCGTTTTATTGGATTGGTAGTGGAATGGTATGATAAGTTGAAACTCTACATCCCCAAATGAGCCAGTACATTAAATATATATATATATATATATATATATATATATATATATATATATATATATATATATATATATATATTGTAAATACGATATAAATACATTTCAGACATATTTATTTACATACGTTCCAAAAATTTAACATAAATAGCAGTTTCGTGTACGATCGTTTCTGAAACGATATAGATTTATATTGATATCAAGTCTCTTCATTAGCGTAGGGTATAGACACCAAGTTCGAAGTTAAAACATAGTACTAGGAGCAGTCACGAAAAATCCTTAAAAAAGGCTGAGAGAAAGAACCTACTGAGATGATACAACGGCTACAATGATGGAAACAGCTGACATCTTAATGAAAATCTTTGAATGTGGAAACCAACCCACATAAGGAACAAATGATAATCAGTCACATGCAAGTTGCAATAGGAAAGAAAAAACAGAAAGAACACCACCACAAGAACCAAGGAACAGAAACTGCAAGAAATTTCATAAAATATCCCCCTAAAAAAGTGATGGTACTAGACTCGGCTGATATAATAAAAACAGTCGTGAAGGGTCAAAGAGGACGGGAAGACCGAGGAGGGAGAGCACAAACCAGAACTCTACTGGAATAGTGCAGAGAGTACTGGAACGTTGGAGAGGCGTACTGTCACCCAAATCCCAGAGGAAACCAACCGTCGTTACTAGCGATAAATAAATAGTAGACGATTGTTGCAATACCACAAGGACATTTGCGGGTGTTATCAGAAAAGAAGTGAAACGACTGGAAATCGGGGGAGGCTTGCTGTCACTCAGACTCCAAGGAACACCACCGGTTGTTGTCGGTGAGCAAATCACTGACGATGACTTGTGTGATAACTCCTAGTGAGCACAAGTAATAATAATAATAATAATTATTATTATTATTATTATTATTATTATTATTATTATTATTATTATTATTATATGTGTATGTATTTTTCTGAGACAGAAAAGTCAGTTTTTTCTAAGATATCACGTCATAGTCTATGATATATTGTTATTCGGAAGCATTGAGAATTGTTGTCCTATGTTAATATTGTTTTTGACGAGAATGATTAATGAAAATCAAACTTTTATTGCCCAAATAATATACATCTTTCCTCTATTTCTTCTGAAAAGAAGCCAAGTCTAATAATGTCCCCTACATAAATTTTCTATTGTCTGTTTGATTTGATTCTCCTTCGAATAGTACTTTATTGTTTTGATCTTCAGCAAATTGGCTGCAATTTTATTTGGACAAGATGACGCTGACAAAACACTATCATTAAAATTGCACACACGCCCCAAACTCCGTCAACTCCGCTAGGAGCATATTTTCGATGTTTTGCATTTTGTTCATTTGGATTGCAGTTGGTCTCTCGGGAGACAAGTTTCCAAGGCTTTTATTCATGGAAATCAGTCTTTTATCGTTACGGATGGCCAAAATGATCTATAATTGTATGCCATTTCAGTCTAATCCCTACATGAAGTTAATAATGAAAATCAGACTTGTAAAATTACAGATAGCAGAAATGATCCATAATTGTGCTTCATTTTTTACAAACATTAGCCAGTTCTAATAATGATCTCTATATGCATTTATTAATGAAAATCAGTCTTTTATCGTTACGGATAGCCAAAATGATCTATAATGTTATGCCATTTCAGTCTAATCCCTACATATAGTTAATAATGAAAATCAGACTTGTCAAATTACAGATAGCAGAAATGATTCATAATTGTGCTTCATTTCTTACGAACATCAGCCAGTTCTATTGATGATCTCTATATGCATTTATTAATGAAAATCAGTCTTTTATCGTTACGGATGGCCAAAATGATCTATAATTTTATGCCATGTCAGTCTAATCCCTACATGAAGTTAATAATGAAAATCAGACTTGTAAAATTCCAGATAGCAGAAATGATCCATAATTGTGCTTCATTTTTTACAAACATTAGCCAGTTCTAATAATGATCTCTATATGCATTTATTAATGAAAATCAGTCTTTTATCGTTACGGATAGCCAAAATGATCTATAATGTTATGCCATTTCAGTCTAATCCCTACATATAGTTAATAATGAAAATCAGACTTGTCAAATTACAGATAGCAGAAATGATTCATAATTGTGCTTCATTTCTTACGAACATCAGCCAGTTCTATTGATGATCTCTATATGCATTTATTAATGAAAATCAGTCTTTTATCGTTACGGATGGCCAAAATGATCTATAATTTTATGCCATGTCAGTCTAATCCCTACATGAAGTTAATAATGAAAATCAGACTTGTAAAATTACAGATAGCAGAAATGATCCATAATTGTGCTTCATTTTTTACAAACATTAGCCAGTTCTAATAATGATCTCTATATGCATTTATTAATGAAAATCAGTCTTTTATCGTTACGGATAGCCAAAATGATCTATAATGTTATGCCATTTCAGTCTAATCCCTACATATAGTTAATAATGAAAATCAGACTTGTCAAATTACAGATAGCAGAAATGATTCATAATTGTGCTTCATTTCTTACGAACATCAGCCAGTTCTATTGATGATCTCTATATGCATTTATTAATGAAAATCAGTCTTTTATCGTTACGGATGGCCAAAATGATCTATAATTTTATGCCATGTCAGTCTAATCCCTACATGAAGTTAATAATGAAAATCAGACTTGTAAAATTCCAGATAGCAGAAATGATCCATAATTGTGCTTCATTTTTTACAAACATTAGCCAGTTCTAATAATGATCTCTATATGCATTTATTAATGAAAATCAGTCTTTTATCGTTACGGATAGCCAAAATGATCTATAATGTTATGCCATTTCAGTCTAATCCCTACATATAGTTAATAATGAAAATCAGACTTGTCAAATTACAGATAGCAGAAATGATTCATAATTGTGCTTCATTTCTTACGAACATCAGCCAGTTCTATTGATGATCTCTATATGCATTTATTAATGAAAATCAGTCTTTTATCGTTACGGATGGCCAAAATGATCTATAATTTTATGCCATGTCAGTCTAATCCCTACATGAAGTTAATAATGAAAATCAGACTTGTAAAATTCCAGATAGCAGAAATGATCCATAATTGTGCTTCATTTTTTACAAACATTAGCCAGTTCTAATAATGATCTCTATATGCATTTATTAATGAAAATCAGTCTTTTATCGTTACGGATAGCCAAAATGATCTATAATGTTATGCCATTTCAGTCTAATCCCTACATATAGTTAATAATGAAAATCAGACTTGTCAAATTACAGATAGCAGAAATGATTCATAATTGTGCTTCATTTCTTACGAACATCAGCCAGTTCTATTGATGATCTCTATATGCATTTATTAATGAAAATCAGTCTTTTATCGTTACGGATGGCCAAAATGATCTATAATTTTATGCCATGTCAGTCTAATCCCTACATGAAGTTAATAATGAAAATCAGACTTGTAAAATTCCAGATAGCAGAAATGATCCATAATTGTGCTTCATTTTTTACAAACATTAGCCAGTTCTAATAATGATCTCTATATGCATTTATTAATGAAAATCAGTCTTTTATCGTTACGGATAGCCAAAATGATCTATAATGTTATGCCATTTCAGTCTAATCCCTACATATAGTTAATAATGAAAATCAGACTTGTCAAATTACAGATAGCAGAAATGATTCATAATTGTGCTTCATTTCTTACGAACATCAGCCAGTTCTATTGATGATCTCTATATGCATTTATTAATGAAAATCAGTCTTTTATCGTTACGGATGGCCAAAATGATCTATAATTTTATGCCATGTCAGTCTAATCCCTACATGAAGTTAATAATGAAAATCAGACTTGTAAAATTCCAGATAGCAGAAATGATCCATAATTGTGCTTCATGTCTCACGAACATTAGCCAGTTCTAATAATGATCCCTATATGCATTTATTAATGCAATTCAGACTTTTAAACGATTGGATGGTCGAAATAATTTACACTCATACTCCATTTTCTATGACGCCTAGGCCAGTCTAATAATATTTAACCTGAACAGTCAATCACATTTACGTATATTTTACAATGTACTCTTATAGTCTTTTTCACTCGTTCCTGTTGCAATGTTGTTCTCTTTGTTCCTTCTGTTGCTTCTAGTTTCTTATCGAAACTCGCTGAGTTTTTCTCCATATAATTTTCTATATAATGCCTTTTCAGGTACACCTGTGCATCACTTATTCTACGCTAATACACCCATTGTCAATGCTGGTTTAGTACTATTAGACTGGGTTAATATTGAGGAGATATGCACCCAAAGTATAGATTAATAACTAAACTATTATTATTATTATTATTATTATTATTATTATTATTATTATTATTATTATTATTATTATTATTATTATTATTATTTGTTTGTCATGCCTCCTTGGGCATTCCCCCTTTAACTATCTTCTCAATTCAACTGTTAAAAGAAAACAAAAAAATATCTGTACACCCATGAAAAAAGAATACACTTTTTTAGATGTTGTTTTCTATAAGAGATCTATGTACACGTTCACTTTAACTTAATTTCACTATTTTACTCAGTAAATCAGGTCGAAATACCGGTAGAGCGTAGGGGAAGTATGTGTTCTCTGGTTGTGTATTTGGTTCATTTGGTTTGTCGTTGGTCTCTACAGAAACAGCTTTTCAAGCATTTATTCACTAATATAATTCGCTTATATAGTAATGGCATGCGTGTTAAATTAATACCAGACAAATAACCGGTGTTTTGTGAAAATTAAACTCTGTGTATTAGTTCCCGGTGTCGATGAGTAGAGTAAAAGTACATAATTGTTAGGGAGAAAAGTGTTTGCTACCACCTATATGGAGTTGTTTTTTCGGAGAGACGTGGATGGTGGGCCAAATGTAATATTTAGTGTTAGGTAGAAAAAAATAATAACAAATGTACTAAAAAACGCTCGAGCGAATAAGTGTAGTGTAGTGGTGAGTTTAGTAGCCTGTGATGCATGTGGTTATTTTCCGGAACTCCGAGAAGGTACAGGGGAAAAATCGTCTCTACTTTATATATAAGATATATATATATATATATATATATATATATATATATATATATATATATATATATATATATATATATATATATATATAAGACAAGTTCATTTTATATTCCAATAATCATGGTTTTTATTTTCAATTTTTATGTTTTCACATTTTCAAAAAACATAACATACCTGTGAGAATATTACGTTTTTTGAAAATGTGAAAAAAAAAATCAAAATTGAAAATCAAAAACCATGATTATTGGAATTTTTTATTTATTTACCTCCCCAGGAGGTTAGGCACAAGGCCAGGTTTATCTTACTCCCACAAGTAAGATGTGACCCAAGCTCGGGTCGGAAAGTGGGGTTTGAAAAGCCAGCGCCCGAGAAGGTGAGCACTCTGGCCATTAAAAATTACCTGGGCAGCCCCGTCGGCATTCCCCGGTAGGGGCGCCTCAGGCAGTAAGCAACAAACTTACTCCTCCCCAAAGAGGGGAGGCAAAGCCTGGGAGGGTGGACCTCCTAGAACTGCACAGGACAGACCCATAGACCGGCGTAAATCAAGCCCCGAAGGCCAAGACGATACCAGTTTATGGCGCGTGTATCAATGATACAATATTGGAATATAAAATGAACTTGTCTTATTTATATATGCTTTGTTGCTACTGGTTGACAATCAACGAGCTGAATGTTTTTTGAAGAGAATACTAATTAAAAGCTATTTTATTTTGATACACGTTAGTCTCCACTTGTTTAAAGGTATTTTACCCTTCAAGTCAGTAAGTCAACTGGATCTACTGGTAGACTTTTGCGGAAGTATGTGCTCTCTAGTTACTTTTGCTTAAAATGTAATTCTAAAGAAATAGTGGTGAAACTCAATGTTGGATCGTTGAGACATGCGGAATTACTTATTAGTTGTTACTACTCCTAGGTATATTTCCAGTGGAGTGGTAGTACCAGTTCGGATCTCAGCTAAAAGGTATATAGAACCTACCCTGTGTATTACATGAAACTGCACCCGAGTCTATATACATACTAATGATGGGACGATTCAAATATGTTTCCCGATTCCGATACAATTACCGATTTTTTTTTCTAAATTCCCGATTTCGATACAATTAACGAATTTTTTTTCTAAATTCTCGATTTCGATACAGTTATCGAATTTTTTTCTAAATTCCCGATTCCGATACAATTACCGATTATTTTTCTAAATTCCCGATTCCGATACAATTAACGATTCTGATTTCGATTCTAAAATCGGCTAATCGTCTAAAAACTTTCAATTTCAGGGAGAGGGGGATTTAGTGGGGAGTCTTCATCTACTTTTAAGTGTTAATATAATTTTCTTTTTAATTTGACAAACATCTTAATGTTTTTCATTTATGTATTGTATTCAAGATTTTTATAAACTCATTGTAAGATTTTCAGATATATTTTTCACTTGTGCCATTTTTTTCTATCGATCGACTCGTGCCAATTTACCTCTGCTAGTTTTACAGAGCCATTTTTTGTGACATTTTTACCTAAATTTATTATTGTTATCTATAAATTTTAGTATTGCTGGTATGTTTAAATCAATCAATATTTATCATTTTATCATTAGTACCAGTAACAAAAAAAATAATTTTTTAAACATAAACCAAAAAAAACAATTAAAAGAATCGTGTTTTGCAATCGGAAATTAAGCTAAAATTGTTCCGATTCCGATGCCGATTCGGATAACCCAAAAAAGTTGCCATTTTTCGATTCCCGATTCCGATTCCGATTCCGAGTAAGCATCCCAACACTAATGCATACATACTTAGTAAATCTAAAGATAATTAAAACTCAAATAAAAAAGCCAAGGTAAGTGTTGTGCACAACACTTACCTTGGATATCAGTCGATGATACGTCCCCAACAATCAGTCCGACAGAGTCTGGGCCATGTTTTAGTGGGTAGTGACTTTTCTTCTGTATGGTTTTGCGCAGTTCTAGAAAGTTTACCATCCCAGGCTTTACCTTCTTTTTGTAAGAAGGGTTTAGTTTACCTTTAATCGCCAGAGGCACTCATACGAGGGAATGCCGCCGGGGGTGCTCAGGCATTTTGTTTGGGTCAACATGTAAACGTATTTTGTGTGGTGGCTTTATAATCCCCACTTCCCGACCTTGTGTGTCTTTTCCCACGGAATCAGAGAGAAAAAATATCTATTAACTATTTTTTCCAAACGAACTGGATGTGGCATTAAATAACTACAAAACGGTTGATATGCCGTTAAACAAAACAACCAAAGAACTAAATGAAAAAGAAATAATATTGCTATTTGTTTGGTCTTTTAACATGCGTGCATTAACGAAACTTTTAATTTCTTTAAATTTCGTTAAGAGTTACGTTTTCCAAACTTTATAATTTGATTACGGCATTCGAGAAATTAAAGCTCAGGGGGCAAACAATTAGGGTTTCTGTCAAAAAACTGAAAGGAAGGGGATAAAACTGTAAGAGATTCGTATTCGGTTTGTTTTTTAGTTTTTTTTTCACCCTTCCAGGTTTTAGATAGTTATTCTCACTTTGTGTTCAAACGTTTTTAGCCTGTTATTTCTGAAAAATAATTGATCAAATTCGATAAGTAATTGCACATGGCTTTAAAAGAACTGATTGTGATACATCAGTAGATAGATAGATAGATAGATAGATAGATAGATAGATAGATAGAAGAAAAGTACGACTCCGTTTGATAGAGATAGTTAGTGAAAAATTAAATATATAGATAGATCTTTGAGTGGATATGCATATATTTATATAGAAGTATATATAATTACATACAATATAATAGATAGTATATTACTTAAAATATGGATGCATAGAAACAGTAAACGATTAAACAGTTATATATATATATATATATATATATATATATATATATATATATATATATATATATATTTATATATATATATATATATATATATATATGTGTGTGTGTGTGTGTGTGTGTGTGTGTGTGTGTGTGTGTGTGTGTGTGTGTATATACAGGGTGATTCATAAGTACTTCACTTAGCTATTTAAAATGTCATTTACAATTGAAGAGCGAATTTTTATTGTTATTCATATGGCCAAATTTGATGCATCTCCCGCACTTGTTGAAAGGCAATGGAAACGTGATGTGAACAGAAAGCCTCCTTCGCACAACACTATAATCAATCAAATATGCTACAAAGAGTCGTAAATTCCTTGCAAAAAAGAATGGAGCTATGCATGCAGAACGAAGGAGGAAATTTTGAGTATTTGCTGTAATTTTAAACTCCCATAAATGAATGTTTTGAATAAACTTTCTGTTTTGTATTACCGTATTCTTTTAAGTTTAGAATTTCAAAAATAAATAGCTAAGTGACTTATGAATCACCATGTACATTATTTTTCTTAAATATATATCTTTTGATAACACAAATGTTTAAGTAATAGCTCAATCGTGTAAAATAGATCTCTGATTCAATTTAATATCATGAGTGAACTTTTTATAGGCACTGATGAAGCCCCTTCAAGAAATTGATATTTTAGAGATTTTATATATTATGTATATAATGAAAAGAATTGTATACAAATACAAACTGCCATTTAGATGAAATCATGAAAATGTGTACACGTATTTGATGAAATTATGAAAAATAATATATATATATATTGATTTTTTATTTTGATTTTAATAAAAATATCTGCATCTAACACATGGCTTTTGTTAAAATGTTTAAAAATATATTAACGGCATTTCAGTATACCTTCTCCCCCATCAAAATAAGTTTTAATCGAGTTTCTCAATAAATTAAGCAGTTTTAGTTTATATAACTCCTCACATGCCTGAAGAAGACTCATGGGAGTCGAAAACGTCAGCAGTTTTGGCGAGTTCCTGTACACACTCGAACAGAACATCAGATCATTAGTCCATCAACATAAAATAATGGATCAAAAAAGAAACAAACAGGAATTGTCCCTTTTGTTTAATCAAACATGCATCAATGAAGAAATGCTGCCTAAGTATACATACATATATATATATATATATATATACATGGTAAACAGCTGATGATTCCCGTGTTAATATTAGACGCTTAAGGTCTCCTGTTTTTGTTTCGCTGTTAGATACTTAACCCCCCCTTTTTTTTTTTTTTACTTATTTATTAATTTAGTAATTTTCCAACGAATGTTAAGTCTGCAATATCTTGGATTTAGTTAGTTTCTCTGGGAATTTAAACTGCATTTTACTTCTTTTTTTTCTTTTGTTTAAAATGACTCAAAGCTTCTTTAGACTATATATATATATATATATAAATTGGTCTTTACTATAGTGAGGAATGTGCATATATCTAATGATTGATTTGTAGAGAAATTTTAAAAGACGTATGTCTAAATCGGCATAAGAAAAAAATTATAAACTGCTACTTGGAAAAAGTACAAATGCATTGTCTACAAGACTAAATTATAAACTGCTACTTGGAAAAGGTACAAATCCATTGTCTACAAGACTAAATTATAAACTGCTACTTGGAAAAGGTACAAATTCATTGTCTACAAGACTAAATTATAAACTGCTACTTGGAAAAGGTACAAATCCATTGTCTACAAGACTAAATTATAAATTGATACTTGGAAAAGGTACAAATCCATTGTCTACAAGACTAAATCATAAACTGCTTCTTGAAAAAGTACAAATCCATTGTCTACAAGACTAAATTATAAACTGCTTCTTGGAAAAGGTACAAATCCATTGACTACAAGACTAAATTATAAACTGCTACTTGAAAAGGGTACAAATCCATTTACTGCAAGACTAAATTATAAACTGCTACTTGAAAAGGGTACAAATCTATTTACTGCAAGACTAAATTATAAACTGCTACTTGAAAAGGGTACAAATCCATTTACTACAAGACTAAATTATAAACTGCTACTTGAAGAAGGATATAGTACACATCCATTGTCTACAAGAGTCTCATAATGTTACCTTGAACATCAAGGCTTGACGTCAATATGTGGTGTGTTCCGTTTTAATAAACCCCTGAGCTATCAATAAATCAGGACATTTGGAATTATTAATTTCGTTCTGCGCCATGGAATCAACCGCTGACCAAGAATTCCGCTCAGATTCCATATTCAAAAGCTCAATTAATTAAAGCTGATCGATAATAAGAAATCAATTTCGCTATTATGAGGAGGGGGCGATCTTAATCTTATCCAGAAGAATGGACGTCCAGACTATGTTTGTCCAGTTCCAAAATTATTTCGTGTGTTATTGACTCACTTTCATCAATTTTCCTAGACACTCTTCACTAACGACAAATCGAATTTTTTCCGCCATATTGACGTTGCTACGGTATAAGTATTACAAACTTGGATCTCTTTTCCTTCCCCTATGCTCTCTCTCTTTCTCTCCTTCTCTCTCTATCTCTCTCTTTCTCTCTATCTATCTATCAATCTCTCCCTCTAAACTGATGCTAGCGGTAAATGGGTCGTTGCGTTTCTGTTTATTTTGAAATGAAGAACACACGGAAAAATCGATTGATAGAGAGAAGTTTCGTATCTATATGAAATAAATTAATATTAAGTCAGTTTATTTGAGTAATAAAAATATTAAAAAGGCTGTAAATATTTCATTGGACGAAACTATGATTAGAATTATGATGTGGACTATTTTGGCAATATGCATGGAAGTGTGATCACAATGTTGACGGCGTATATCATCTGGAATGTTGTATATTTTATATTAAATAAAAAAAATGTTATATTGTTATTATTTACTCACTAGGAGTTTTCACAAAAGTTGTTATCAATGAGTGTTCACTGAATATAACCATTTGTGTTTCTTTTGAATCTGAGTGACAACAAAAATCTCCCTAGATTTCCAGCACTCTCCGCCTCTTTAAAAAATCGTTGCAAATCATTTTGTGTTATTACAATAGCCGTCTACCATTGATTTCTCGCTAGCAACAAATGTTGGCACTTTTTGACGTTTGAGTTGCAATAAGTTTCCAGATGTTCTAGAACTCTCTGCACCCTTCTAGTGGAGATGTTGAGGTTCCCCGTTCTCGGTCTTTCTAATTTCTTTGCCCCTTCACAAGCATTTTGTGTGGTGCCAGTCGCGGATGGTGCCAGGCTGTACCTTAAGACTTTCGCCATTTTTAACAGGCAAGCCTTTTGCAGAATTCAAAACAAAAAATTATTTCGTCAATCTGTTTAATCCATTTATGGTGGCTTTTCGTTACGGTTCGAAGCGTTCCAATTACAACGGGAATCACCTTATTATCATCATCATCATTATTATTATTATTATTATTATTATTAATATTAATATTATTATTATTATTATTATTATAATTATTATGTCAAAATTGTCGTGAAACAATATTTAGTATTTTAGAAGTTTGTGAATGCATTAAATGCCGAAAGAATATGGATACTGTTGCGTACTTATAAGCATGGAGTTGATTGCGTGTGATTCACATCTGACCAGCTTTTACTCATATACGAACAATGTCTACTAACGCCAGAATTAGACGACATTATGTGAGGACGTTTAATCACAGATTTTACGAAATGTCTGGAACTAATGCAATACCGTCAATTGCTTTTTAGTGAGTCATTTTCGACAATTTTGTAAAGTAATAATCTCAAAAGGTTTTTTTTACTGCATAATCTTGCATTTAAAGTATATATAAAAATAGAGGACAATAGTTTCAAATGGATATGAATATCTCTGAGTCTCTCTCACTTATATATATATATACATATAAATGTTTCCTATTCCATGTATATGCACATATAATATTATAAGGTGATATAATACATTGTGTGTATATTTTCAGTATTTACTTCCAAAGGGCCTAATACGTGAGTAGAGCTAAGTAGTAGTATAAAATATATCTATGGCAAGTAAGCTGCACAGAGGTGGAAATATTTTATTCTCGCGGGAAATCATCAGGCTGAATTCAGGAACGATACATGAACACTGCAGGAAGGAAACGTGAACACGCTTTGTGTAGCTTACTTGCGATAGACATATGTTCATACGATATATATATATTTTTTTTTTTTTTTTTTTTTAACTTTTTCCAAATTTTGAATATTGGCTGTTCTTATCTGTCAACTTATCAATTTCTACTTCCTCTGATGATAAGATTTTAATCTTTGAAAAGCCGTGCTTAAGGAATGCAATTGAAAGAGAAGAAGAAGAAATATTTTTATTTACTAAATACTCCTTGTTCTAAACAATTGAAGATATTGATCTGTTTCCATTTACAGGTTTAACTATTTTTCATTGACTCACCTTATTTTTGCTCTATCCAGTATATTGAGCTTTCCTCATCTCACAATAGGTCTAATTCTCTAAAAGTTATCTTTTAGTTATAAACCTTCATATATATATATATATATATATATATATATATATATATATATATATATATATATATGTAAATATATATATATGTATATATATGTATATATATAGTAATTCAGTGTTATAGGGGAACTAACCAGTGTGATAATTACTTGTGCATGAACCTATGTACTTTTTTATTTTAATTGACACTATAAATTAGTTTGATCTTCCATCGATGTCTTCGGTTTCACGACAACGCTGGAAACGTAGCAAGCAGGGCTGAAAATGCCTAATAGAACCTATTCTTCAGTCGATATTTCGATAGTATAACTCACTGTTAGTCTAAGACACTGATAGTGTGTTAGACTATCAAAATATCGACTGACGAATCGGTCCTAGTTGATGTCATTAGCTCTGCCTGCTGGGTTTCTAGTAGTTCCGTGAAACCGAGGGTATCAATAGAAGGTCTACCTAATTTATCGTGTCAAGTAAAATAATATAATAAGGACGGGTAAAATTAATTCCCCGAACAGAACAGTTTAGCATCACATTTATGTGTCTTACGAAGATCACAATTCAAGATATAAACCTTAGGCATAGAATCCTTATTCTAATTTTGATCAAAATCCATTAGATTATTTTGATTAGTGAAAATTTCTTAAAATTAAGGCTTAAGTTTAAAAAATTGAAAAGCTTGCCTAATTGGTGTCTAATTACAAATTATGACTTAAATAAAATTCCAATCTGATACATTTGCTTTTTCAAATGGGCGGATTGTGGCCCTAAAATCCCCTTAAAATACTCTGAAATTTCAATAATATTTATTAATTAATGTTTAATACTTATTGTAAATGTCATCTGAATATTTCACAAATGGATTCAACCCTCTTTTCATGAAACTAAATTAAACCATATATAACCCACCTTTAGACGCATTAAACCTAAATATTATATACATATTTTATAATGATCATAAAATTAATTTAGGAGTGATACATGTACATACAAAAATGCAAACATATAACCATACCTAACTTTATAGACACATACATATGTAAGAAGTATTGTTTGAAGGCGACGACAATGCGTTGGTTAGGGAACACCGACGGTACGTGGAGGGTGGACAGAAAAATGACACTATTGAGAAATCAATAACTTTCTAATAATTTTATTATATTCACCAAAGTATTATTATCGAACCGTGATCGTAGTGATGGGGTATGTTTCTTTTTAATTGTTGCGAACTCTGCCTGGCTCAGACTAAGTGTGAATAGTCGAGGCTGATTCTCTACTGGGTTCGTGCCCGACGACGGTCTCAAATTTTCACTTCCTGCACTGATGAGAGCAAAGGCTTGAAACGCTGGCGTAAGTAGGTTAAAACATTTTACTATTTATTTGATAAAATTGTGTTATTAGCCCCTTTAGGAAATTAAAGTTGAGCCTTGTTCGGGGAGTTGAAAATAGATTGTTACGTAGCTATATGCAAAGTTCTGAATACATTCATTGAGCACTCTCAACTGTCTAATGTCTGTGACCTGCTTTCTTAACGCACAAATTAGAATTAATGTCGTATCTTTACGTTATAATTTTCTAGTAGCCATGGGGTGAAAGTATTAGCTTGCAGAGTCGAGGCTGATTCTGTACTGGGTTCGTGCCCGACGACCGTTGGAAATTGTCACTTTCTTCACAAATGAAACTCCGGCGTATGTATGTTGAAATAATGTAACATTTATTTAATAAACTATTGATATGGTAGATATTTTAATC
Organism: Sepiola atlantica; assembly: GCA_963556195.1. Lineage (NCBI taxonomy): Eukaryota > Metazoa > Mollusca > Cephalopoda > Sepiida > Sepiolidae > Sepiola > Sepiola atlantica. The sequence continues at coordinate 30,120,652 of OY744538.1, read as the reverse complement.
AAATATTGATGTGGCATATATATATATATATATATATATATATATATATATATATATATATATATATATATATATATTCAAATCATTTTAATTATATATCGAGTCACCGGAAATTCTGGAATAATGAACATTAGATATAATAGATCAATATCGAAGCACGAATTATCCCAATTTCCCTCTAAAAATCAATCTTTTATTTAATAAGTCGATTTGACGGAACGTGCTCGATCGATATCTTATCAATTTTGTAATAAAATATTGTCGTCCCTCCGATTTTAATGTTTTTTTCCCTTGATTAAATATAGCATCTTAATCATTGTACATTTTCCCATCAATTCAGTAATTATTTAATTAATACGATCGTTGCGCATTACTTGGGGCTATGCCTTTTATGTTTCAATGTACATCGAGTCATTAGGTACGATGTACAACGTTTAACACAAGGTTTACCTATCGCTTGAATGTCGTTGTCGGATTGGTTAATTTTTGATCACGTGATGCAGGATAATTTGTAGTTAGCAGAGTTACAGTGTGCGTTTCACTGAAGACAAAATAGACACCGTGTGCCCTATCTGTGGATAGGTTAGAAGCAACCATTAAGTAATAGTAATTTGTACATAGTTAATATTGATAAAATATATTATATCTATAACCGTTGTTCTCGTTCTTCGTACACAAATATGTCTTAGTTACGAAACCCAAAAATCTATTTTAACACTAGGCTCTTTCGTAGAATAAATAACAATTCTCTCCTAGCGAACAACACTAATATTCTGTAACGAATACATTCCTCTCAGTTAAGCATGATTAAAATATATGTAAATATATTGAGTACATATAATGCTATATATAGGCAGGATCTATGAGAAGAAACATATATATATATATATATATATATATATATATATATATATATATATATATATATATAGTATGTTTTTTAAAGTCTGTGGGCAATGCAAATTCCGCGTAAGATGCAAGTTGTAAGGAACAAAAACAATAAATCGAATACGAAATATGACTTAATATTTATTTTTCCTAAAATCTTACATAACAGCAAGAGTGTTATTAGCTATTTGTGTGATGTCCGGATGATTAAAAAATCATTATTTATTATTTCGGGAAAAGAAACTTCCCTTTGTCAAAAATAATCAATACCAGAAGAATTCCCCGACTATGCAAAGAATCTGACAAAATAAAATGGCTGCCAAAGCAGAACAGCTGTTCGGCTTTGGCAGCCATTTTATTTCAGGCAAACTACCATTCTCTACTATATATATATATATATATATATATATATATATATATATATATATATATATATATATATATATATATATACGATGATTAGGGCTTAGTGGGTAGTTGAGTTTTCCTTTTCTTAGATGCCTGCCAGGGAGGGGCTCGTTATTTTAAACTTCTGATGTTTAATAAATATTCGAGTTGTACAACTTTTATTTCCATAACTCATTTTCTGAATGTATTACTCTATCCAATATATTGAGCTTTCAATAATCACGGTGAATTACTATTTAAAGATACATAATTTACCTTTAAATTCTCATGCAACGTTATATATATATATATATATATATATATATATATATATATATATATATATATATATATAATAGAGAATGGTAGTTTGCTTGAAGCATTGCTGGGAATAGTAGTAATATGTTTTTAAAAGGTTGTGGGCAATGCAAAGTCCCGGGTAGGATGTAAGCTGGAAGGAACAAAAATAATAAATCGAATTCGAAATGGGACTTACTATTTATTTTTCTTAAAATCTTCTTTTTTTCTAATAATCATCCGGGCAACACACAAACAGCTAACACCACACTTGCTGTTATGTAAGATTTTAAGAAAAAATAAATAGTAAGTCCCATTTCGAATTCGATTTATTATTTTTGTTCCTTCCACTTACATCCTACCCGGGACTTTGCATTGCCCACAGCCTTTTAAAAACATACTATATATATATATATATATATATATATATATATATATATATAGGCAGACATCTAAGAGAAGGAAAACTCTAATATAACACTTTCAGCTGAAGTGACCATCGTACGTTTTGTCTGTCAGCGGGTGCATAGTCACCGATAATCAGGCAGTGGTCATCGAGTCGCACAACCGGTGGTCACTATAATCTTGTAGCTGGTGTTAGTACTTTTTTGAGTATGTGATCTTTATGCAGATACCAACTATGTGTGTAGCTTGCTGCATCATAAATCTGTTGATGTCTACGGCGGTAGGAGTATGCTAACTACAGCTAACAATCAAGTTAACATATGTAGTATGGTTTGGAAATAGGTAGGAGTATGCTAACTACAGCTAACAATTAAGTTAACATATGTAGTATGGTTTGGAAATAGGTAGGAGTATGCTAACTACAGCTAACAATTAAGTTGACATATGTAGTATGGTTTGGAAATAGGTAGGAGTATGCTAACTACAGCTAACAATTAAGTTAACATATGTAGTATGGTTTGGAAATAGGTAGGAGTATGCTAACTACAGCTAACAATTAAGTTAACATATGTAGTATGGTTTGGAAATAGGTAGGAGTATGCTAACTACAGCTAACAATTAAGTTAACATATGTAGTATGGTTTGGAAATAGGTAGGAGTATGCTAACTACAGCTAACAATTAAGTTAACATATGTAGTATGGTTTGGAAATAGGTAGGAGTATGCTAACTACAGCTAACAATTAAGTTAACATATGTAGTATGGTTTGGAAATAGGTAGGAGTATGCTAACTACAGCTAACAATTAAGTTAACATATGTAGTATGGTTTGGAAATAGGTAGGAGTATGGTAACTACAGCTGACAATTAAGTTAACATATGTAGTATGGTTTGGAAATAGGTAGGAGTATGCTAACTACAGCTAACAATTAAGTTAACATATGTAGTATGGTTTGGAAATAGGTAGGAGTATGCTAACTACAGCTAACGATTAAGTTAACATATGTAGTATGGTTTGGAAATAGGTAGGAGTATGCTAACTACAGCTAACAATTAAGTTAACATATGTAATATGGTTTGGAAATAGGTAGGAGTATGCTAACTACAGCTAACAATTAAGTTAACATATGTAGTATGGTGTGGAAATAGGTAGGAGTATGCTAACTACAGCTAACAATTAAGTTAACATATGTAGTATGGTTTGGAAATAGGTAGGAGTATGCTAACTACAGCTAACAATTAAGTTAACATATGTAGTATGGTTTGGAAATAGGTAGGAGTATGCTAACTACAGCTAACAATTAAGTTAACATATGTAGTATGGTTTGGAAATAGGTAGGAGTATGCTAACTACAGCTAACAATTAAGTTAACATATGTAGTATGGTTTGGAAATAGGTAGGAGTATGCTAACTACAGCTAACAATTAAGTTAACATATGTAGTATGGTTTGGAAATAGGTAGGAGTATGCTAACTACAGCTAACAATTAAGTTAACATATGTAATATGGTTTGGAAATAGATAGGAGTATGCTAACTACAGCTAACAATTAAGTTAACATATGTAGTATGGTTTGGAAATAGGTAGGAGTATGCTAACTACAGCTAACAATTAAGTTAACATATGTAGTATGGTTTGGAAATAGGTAGGAGTATGCTAACTACAGCTAACAATTAAGTTAACATATGTAGTATGGTTTGGAAATAGGTAGGAGTATGCTAACTACAGCTAACAATTAAGTTAACATATGTAGTATGGTTTGGAAATAGGTAGGAGTATGCTAACTACAGCTAACAATTAAGTTAACATATGTAGTATGGCTTGGAAATAGGTAGGAGTATGCTAACTACAGCTAACAATTAAGTTAACATATGTAGTATGGTTTGGAAATAGGTAGGAGTATGCTAACTACAGCTAACAATTAAGTTAACATATGTAGTATGGTTTGGAAATAGGTAGGAGTATGCTAACTACAGCTAACAATTAAGTTAACATATGTAGTATGGTTTGGAAATAGGTAGGAGTATGCTAACTACAGCTAACAATTAAGTTAACATATGTAGTATGGTTTGGAAATAGGTAGGAGTATGCTAACTACAGCTAACGATTAAGTTAACATATGTAGTATGGTTTGGAAATAGGTAGGAGTATGCTAACTACAGCTAACAATTAAGTTAACATATGTAATATGGTTTGGAAATAGGTAGGAGTATGCTAACTACAGCTAACAATTAAGTTAACATATGTAGTATGGTGTGGAAATAGGTAGGAGTATGCTAACTACAGCTAACAATTAAGTTAACATATGTAGTATGGTTTGGAAATAGGTAGGAGTATGCTAACTACAGCTAACAATTAAGTTAACATATGTAGTATGGTTTGGAAATAGGTAGGAGTATGCTAACTACAGCTAACAATTAAGTTAACATATGTAGTATGGTTTGGAAATAGGTAGGAGTATGCTAACTACAGCTAACAATTAAGTTAACATATGTAGTATGGTTTGGAAATAGGTAGGAGTATGCTAACTACAGCTAACAATTAAGTTAACATATGTAGTATGGTTTGGAAATAGGTAGGAGTATGCTAACTACAGCTAACAATTAAGTTAACATATGTAATATGGTTTGGAAATAGATAGGAGTATGCTAACTACAGCTAACAATTAAGTTAACATATGTAGTATGGTTTGGAAATAGGTAGGAGTATGCTAACTACAGCTAACAATTAAGTTAACATATGTAGTATGGTTTGGAAATAGGTAGGAGTATGCTAACTACAGCTAACAATTAAGTTAACATATGTAGTATGGTTTGGAAATAGGTAGGAGTATGCTAACTACAGCTAACAATTAAGTTAACATATGTAGTATGGTTTGGAAATAGGTAGGAGTATGCTAACTACAGCTAACAATTAAGTTAACATATGTAGTATGGCTTGGAAATAGGTAGGAGTATGCTAACTACAGCTAACAATTAAGTTAACATATGTAGTATGGTTTGGAAATAGGTAGGAGTATGCTAACTACAGCTAACAATTAAGTTAACATATGTAGTATGGTTTGGAAATAGGTAGGAGTATGCTAACTACAGCTAACAATTAAGTTAACATATGTAGTATGGTTTGGAAATAGGTAGGAGTATGCTAACTACAGCTAACAATTAAGTTAACATATGTAGTATGGTTTGGAAATAGGTAGGAGTATGCTAACTACAGCTAACAATTAAGTTAACATATGTAGTATGGTTTGGAAATAGGTAGGAGTATGCTAACTACAGCTAACAATTAAGTTAACATATGTAGTATGGTTTGGAAATAGGTAGGAGTATGCTAACTACAGCTAACAATTAAGTTAACATATGTTAATATATTATTACATATTAAAAAAAATTAAGTTAATACATTTCATTATTAACAACTAACATGCCAAATTAGTTGCCATGTCACGTGTCAGCTTGGTGAATCACCAACAAGTGCAGCACAATCAAGTGCAGGCAAGCGGTGGCTTTAATTACGACATCCCAGCAGGAGTGGTCTTGAGCACATATTAATACAGTTCCAATACAAATTAATCTTGTCTCTTTTGATTGTGGTTTCGCTTCTTTTTTTTAAAATTAAAAACTAAGGTTCGATCGTATTACGCTTGTGTGATACAGTAAAGAGTCATGGTAACATTGCTTGCACAAACGTAAACATATATTTGCCACAGAGCTTCTTTTTTTTTAGATGAGTTATTTGTACAATTTCGAGTTTTTTTTTTAGACTACTGGCTCGTAAGACAAGCGGTCTCAGACGACACCCGTGTTCTTCTTTTAAATATTTAAATATACTATATATGTATCTACATTCACCAAGGAGATTCAATGGATGGAGCAAGTTCATGAAACGGGACCACGTTAGGTAAGTAGGGTGTTTGGAGCCATTTCCACACCTCCCACCGGAGGGAGGGGTTTACACTAGTATAACACTGATACGCAGAAAGTGACAACCACCCTATATATGCATACATGTGTTTCATGTCACTGAATTTCGCATTAACATTGTTCTCGTTAAATTTGACGAAATAGGATAGACGATCTATAAGCAAAGCATGTCTAGAATCATTTGCTTTGCACGCCACACCCTCGCGGTAAATCTCGAGAGTTCTCGCTCAAGTCACGTTGCAGCAACAGTCGAGCTCAGCGAAGCGAATGAAGGGATTTTCAGACATCCTGTCTACCGTGACGATATGCAGATAAAATCTTTAAACAATGGTCCAAAGAAACGCTCCAACGGGAGGCTTGTTTCATTTTGTACAGATTTAATTTTGAACCGGATTATAATTCGCTTTCAGATGGAATTTCTGCTTCATTGCCATCATTGCCTAACGGGTTCATATTTAAGAAATTTAAAATGCATGAGCTTATTTGAGAATTGTAACAGATGGTAGTAAGCTTCATAAAATAAACAGAAATACGGAATTATATATATATATATATATATATAGAGAGAGAGAGAGAGAGAGAGAGAGAAAGAGGGGGTCTTACATCTCTATCTCTCTATATATATGGACAAAGGAAAAGAACTGATTAATTTTCTGCCATGAGCCAACTTTGGATAACGGTTTCAAGACACGCTTAAAGATTACTTACACAAACCTTCTTTTCTGGTTTAAATGCAGTTAAAATCAAAAATTGTATAATAGCTCTACTATATTGAATAATAAGATGTTTAGCTTCTTGTATTTGCAGGTTGGAAAAGAATTCCAATATATATATATATATATATATATATATATATATATATATATATATATATATATATATATATATACATGGCAAATAAAAGGATAAAATAAATCAAACGGTATGAATTAAAGAGGTGAAGCGGAAGACCTAAAATTCAACGTTTCGCCCAGCTGTTGTGTGGGTTTTATCAAGACCGAAAAATGTAAAAGTAGCAAAAAACGAGAAGATCTTTAATTTTTGAGAAGATATATAGCGATAGGGTATGATTAATTGAAATATATGTTGAGAGGGAATACATACATATACACACATATATATTTATAAATAAAAACATATATATATTATATAAAATAAAAGATAAAAAATAAAATTACATAAAAAAAATTTTTTAAACTATGTACGCATATATATATATATACTCCGAATATATATACAAAATAAACATAGATCTCAGATGACTCAAAGGAAAAGAGAAAGATAAAAGCAAAACAGAAAACAGAAAGGAATCTAAAGGACATAAATTTAAAAGCAGGGAATCTAAGTTTATATTATTGTCGTTGATAACAGATTTAGTTAGGTTTTGAGAGACATTATAAAATCCGATTCTTAGTTTGATTGTATTGGTTGAGTAGGCTATTATAGCAGATTCGATTCATCATAGCATAGATGGATGGCATATATTCCATCCCTTGTCTGGATTGTTATAGGGTCTACATTGGGGAAATCCAACGCCACCTAGACAATAGAATGTACGAGCACAAAAGGGCCTTCAAAACAAACAACACACTGAGCCCCAAATGTTCTCATGGAATAAGGATTTAAGACATAAGGTTTAGTAGCATTGTATCTTCATGTAAATATTCCGAATGGGACATACAAGCGTGCAAAACTCTTCCTTTCGTGGAAGTTATGTTAAACGTCATCGAACGGGTATTCTTCTTGTAGGAATCGAACATTTGAATTTAAATAAAAGATATGTTTATTTAAAGAAAAGGCCTCTGCATTTTACTGGTTTCAAAAACCGTTGAAAATTACAAAATTTAAATGCATTCCTTACAGTGGAATATTTTACGAATACTATATATATATATATATATATATATATATATATATATATATATATATATATGTATATATATATATATATGTGTGTATATAATGATGTATATATATGTGTATATATAATGATATATGTATATATATATGTATATATATAATGATATATGTATATTTATATATATATATATATGTTTATATATATATATATGTATATATAATGATATATGTATATTTATATATATATTTATATATATATGTATATATATATATAATGATATATGTATATTATATATATATTTATATATATATGTATATATAATGATATATGTATATTTGTATATATATTTATATATATATATATATATATATGTATATATATTATGATATATGTATATTTATATATATATATTTATATATATATATATATATATATATATATATATATATATATATATATATATACATATAATGATATATGTATACATGTGTATTTATGGATATATATGTATATTTATATATATGTGTATATATATATATATGAGTATATATATATGTATATTTATATATGTATATATATGTATATATATAATGATATATGTATATATATATATATATATATATATATATATATATATGAACATAATTTTAAGACGAATTTATTTTATTTATTTTTTTGTTGTCATTTTTGTATTTGAAGATTAATAAAACGACTTGCATCATCAATTGAAAAATCCAACGTAATGAATCCTGTTCCAAGCGGCACATATAAAAACCGTAGGGTGAACGAACTTTCAATACGCATTAATTCGATTAGTTTTATTTTTTTCTGTTGTTTCTGTTCATCCAAGAGATTTTAATATATATATATATATATATATATATATATATATATATATATATATATATATATCAGCAAAGAGACCATGCGTCTCTAACGGACATTAATTTGAAACTTTCTTTTGCTGAGAACACAGAAGGATCCTTGCTTTACGTTCCTATCGTCTCTGTTGGATTTGTTTGTTTGTTTGTTTTTGTTTTTTTATTTACTGGTTACTTTCACTGGATCATTACCGAAGAGACCTAGCGTCTTTAACGGACATTAGTAAGGTACATAGTTGACGTTATTCATCCCAACTTTTTTTTCGATCGCTGAAAACATCAGAAATATAGATATAGTAACATATACATATATATATATATATATATATATATATAGAGAGAGAGAGAGAGAGAGAGAGAGAGATAGATAGATAGATAGATAGAGAGAGAGGGGTCAGACGATAAGGCCTTAAGGAAAATTTCAGCAATTTTCTTTTTTTTCCGCCCGCCTGTTTCATTGATTAAAAAAAAAATGTTTCCTCTGAAATTTATCCTACGATTTTGTTGTACGCGAAATTGAATTATTTATATATATATATATATATATATATATATATATATATATGTACCCAAGTACTGACGTGGACGTGTGTTAAAAGCGCACAACTTTCCTAGCGAAACACATAGCTTCTTCCAGTCAAACCAACCACACGTGCACGTGACGCCAAATGGGCCCTTGTTAACGGCGAGTGCTCAGTGCTGTAAAACTGCATTGTAGACTAAGGTTTTACCAGAAAGGTTTAGGGTGATGCAACCCTGATAGAAACCTCCAGAGAAACTGATGCCCTTTCAGATGAGGCATGTATGATCGACCAGCATGTGGATTACACTCTGGTGGCAAGCATCTTGAGTTCCAACCATGGGTATATGGCAGTACTACTAGGAGGTCTGTCCTCTTTAGCCTTTGTTAAAGCAGGTAACTAGGAGAAGGAAAACTCAGATTTTACACCTGCGGTTTAAGTGACTTCTGGTAATCGGGCTGTTTGTATGTCACCGGGTTCATAGCGTTGATCAATGTAATCCTGTTGCTATGCTGGTACTTCTGACGTGTGTGATTCATATGTAGATATCAACTCTGTGTCTAGCTTAGAAGGGTGAATGTAATGAGTAATACGAAATTTTATTTTAAAATTGCTTGTTGGAACGTCAGAACGTTACTTGTTCGTTATGGTTCTGACCGGCCAGAGAGACAAAGAGCACTTGTTGGGCAATAACTTTTACGTTACAATATTGATATAGCAGCCTTGTACGAGACAACATTGTTGGAAGAGGGTAGTTGTGTAGAGGAGGGCTCTGAATATGTATTTTACTTGATCGGGAAACAGGAAGGCGAACGATACGACCATGGCGTAGGATTTGCTCTCAAGAAAAGGGTTATTTCTAAACTTGAGAATCTTCCTTGTGTTGTAAATGAGCGTATTGTGACCTTACATTTGCCTATATCTGGTCAGCGATATGCAACTCTTATTTCTGTGTATGCTCCCCCATTGGACAGTCCACATGAGCAAGTAGGATCCTCTTATGAAGATTTTAAAAGAGTTATATTTACTGCTGCGCGTGATTATAAAATTGTCTTGCTGGGGGATTTCAATGCGAGTGTGGGTAGGGAATATCAAACATGGCGTCCAGTCGGACGTTATCAAGTTGAAAGTATGAATAAGATTGGGTTGCATTTGCTGCAAATGCGTTCGGAACTAGATTTAGTGATAACTAACACGAGTTTCTACCTGAAACCAAAGTATAAGAACACATGGATCCATCCACGATCCAAGCAATTCCATGTGATTGGTTACGTCATCACCCGTAGACGCGATCTAAAGGGCGTCTGCAAGGTTTGAGTCGAGATCAATGCCGAGTGCTGGACAGATCATCGTCTGGCGTGTGCTGACATGAAGTTCGTAATTAGGCCGAAGAGGCGATTCGACAACGTTAAGTGTCCGCGTAGAATAAGTTTTGCAAAACTGAAAAAACTGCTCTCGTCTTACAGAATAGACTTGAACAGATATCGTTTGATGGAACGTGGGAGTGTTTAAAGGAGTGTGTTTATGAAACAGCAGTAGATGTTCTTGGGATAACGAAGAGAAAGCATCAAGACTGGTTTGATGACAATAATGCTCACATCGCTCAACTGTTACATAAAAAGTATTAACTTAATCAAAGGCAGATTGATAGCGGCTTGTCACCTCAGGATCTGAAGTCTATGGAACAGTCATACTTAACTATTAAATCAGAGTTGTAGAGAGAACTTAGACGGATGAAGGATGAATGATGGCGACAAGAGCTTGTCATATTCAGCATGCCGCTGATGTTAAAGACAGTAAAACAATTTATGACCTGATGAAGACAGTCTTTGGTCCTAGACATTCTAATGTAACCCCATTAAAATACAAGGATAGCACTATGTTGATTAGGGATCCAAGCAAGCTATTTGATAGATGGATAGAACATTATACTGATCTGTTCACTAATCCGTCGATAGTCAGTACTCCTCTGATAGATAGCTTGCCTCAGAGGACTATCATTGCCGAAATGAATTATGTTCCTTCCTTCAGGGAAGTGGAGGAGGCTATATTGCAGTTGAGATGCGGACCACCTGGTGAGATGATATGCATGTGTCGGTCCTTCGCTTTAGTTGAAGATCTCTGGCAGTTAAAATTAAAGGGTTGATTGACAACGTCTGGTTTGACGGTCATGTTTATCAAGATTGGTCTGATTCTATTATGGTATCTTTGTACAAGGGCAAAGGGAGGAAAGATTAGTGCAACAATTATCGAGGCATCTCTCTTTTGAATGGGACAGGAAATATGTTTACCAGAATCCGGCTAGATGGCATAGATGCCTACATCTGTCCTTCCATGCTTTCTGGGAGTCGGTGCGGCTTTAGAATAAATAGGGGTACTGCTGATATGATCTTTACGGCACGTCAAATGCACCTACTTTGTTTACCATCTATTTTGCTGTAACTCTGTCATTGGCTTTCACTACCTGTGACAAAAGTGTGTATCTTCGATTTCGCACATCGGGTCGGCTGTATAACTTACAGCGTTTTAAGACTTTGTCAAGGACATTCTCCACAGTTGTTCGGGATTTGCTCTATGCAGATGATGTAGATCTCGTGGCTCACTGACAGAGTGGTATGAAGGATATCATGGATCGCTTTGCATGGACGTGTAGAAGCATAGGTCCCACAATAAGCCTGGGCACGACAAAGGCTATGTATGGCCTAGCCTCAGAAACCGAATATATTTGTTGAAGGCCACAGACCGTCTGTAGTCGATCGTTTTATGTATCTGGGTAGTGTTATTTCGAGAAATGGGTCGTTGGATGCTTAGATAAATGGACGTATTGAATAAATTTGCGTGTGTTTTGGTCAGTTGGAAAAGCGGGTGTGTGCAGCACGTGATATCAGGCTAGAAAACTAAGATATTTGTCTATGAGGCCTGTGTGATATGAACTTTGCTATATGCTTATGAGACACGGACCACTTACATAGCTCATATTGGCCTGGTAGAGCGTTTCTAGCAGAATTGCTTTAGGTACTTGCTTAATATTCGTTGGGATAGCTTTACCCCTGATATCGAAGTGTTTGAACGAGCTGCTTATAAGTAATGCAGACTTCGTTCGGTTGGTCATCTGATTCGCCTTACTGATGACAGAGTGCCCAAGCAAGTGATTGGTGGGGGACTAACTGGGTATACTCACCCACAGCATAAACCTCATAAGCGATTCTAAAGATTGTCTCAATGACGATTTAAAGTGCTTTAGAAGTTATGTTGGAAGATGGAAGGGGTGGATGTAGATAGGTCAAGGTGGAGGAAAGCGATTTTTGAAGGAAGCAAGCTTTTCTTTAAAGAATAGGATGAAACACCAGTTGCAGAAGAGAGCAGCGATGAAGAGACGGTACTTGACACCTCCAGCACATGGAGGAAACATGGAACACTTAAGATGCCAAGCTTGCAATTTGGTAACTATATCACGTGCAGGTTTGTTGAATCACCAATGGGTGATGTTTTGCAAAATAAACCATGAACAAGAGGTGGCTTCATTTTTTGGCATCCCCTCAGATAATCACAACACCTTCCACTTCTGTGGTATGGTCTGTAAAAGTCTGGCAGACTTGAAGAGCCTCAACCGCGTCTCTCACTGGGGACTTTTACACTAATATCACATGGATACGCCAAAAGTGGACATATTCGAAATGAATAGACAGCCAACACACACACACACACACACACACACACACATACATATATATATATATATATATATATATATATATATATATATATATATATATGTATAATGGAAGAGAGAACCATGATAATGAATACATAAAGAAGCGTGTACGTGCCACTAACAATACAAGAACTTGCACAATGAAAATAAATAAGAACACAAAGGGAAAGCTAAGATATCTCATTTTCTTTTATTTCAGGTTTTAATTACTTTTTCCCCGCCCGATTTTTGTGGCCATGTTTATTATGAACCGGACGTTATCAACCAAATGTACCGATACGCATGCACAAGAAAGTTTTGTTTCTTTCTTTTCGTCTTTCTTTCTCTTATGTTGTTTTTGTTCCCGTTTTTTATGACTTGCTTTTCTTTCTTTTTTTCTTCTTTAAAGCTTCAACATTTTTGGATGCGTCCTCGTGTATCTATGGGTGGAGTGTCGGTCTTTCGAGCGGTTAGTCGATCTGTAGCGCTTTAATGGGAGGTGACGGTGGTTAAGTGGATATCGACACGGACTGAAGACCTGGATGTTCCAAGTTCGAATCCAGTCTGTTCCACAGTACCACTTTCACTTGGCAACAATTTCGTGGTCCTTCCCGGTATCTTTCTAACTATAAAAACATCGGGGAACTTAATGCCAGTGCCAATACCAGAATCATCTGATTCACACGAAAGAAGAAGAAGAAGAAGAAGAAGAAGAAGAAAAAGAAGAAGCGCTTTAATTCGAAATAGCATTTTCATTATTAAACACGCTTATTTAATGGATTCATGTAAACTAAGATGCATCTAAACTTGTGTATGAATGTCATGCTTAATCTTGAAATAGCATTTTCATCGATTTGCCATGCTTCAGTTTGAAATATCATTTTAATTTATTTGCTAAGCTTAAGGCTGAAATAGCATTTTCATTGGTCGGTCACATTCAAAATTTAAATAGCATTTCTGTCGGTATGCAAAGTTTACATTTTTGGGTTATTTAGATGAGGATTGATAATTTGCATAATTTTGGTTATTCGGGCTACATTTCTCATCTTGAGTGTTATCATCACAACGTTTCGGCCGCTGTAACCTCCGGCCTTCTTCAGGTGTATCTCTTCGAACTCAGAAATATTTCTGTCGGACTCGGGGATCTGGATGGAATTTCGAACGGAACCCTTTATTTAATCCACGGGGGTAGCATGCTCTTGTTCCGTCAGCCATGACTGGGAGAAGTCTTCAGTAATTCGCAATTCTTCGTATCGCCCGCACCGAGGATTGAACCTTCAACCTTCAGATGACTATCACTTGGAACTGAATTTTATAAAGTTCTCGTTCGAAATAGCATTTTCTTGGTCTGTTCCACTTAAGGTTGAAATATGTTTTTCGTTTGTGTGTCACGCTTAAGTTTAAATGATTTGTTTCGTTCGTGTGTCACGATTAAGGATGGCATACAATGTGTGCTTTTCTGTCATGCTTCACTTTAAAATAGAATGTTCGTTGCTCTGTCATGCTTAAGTTTGAAATATTATTTTCTTTAGTCAATCATGCTTATGTTTTGTATATCATTTGTATCACTACGTCATGCTAAAGTTGTAAATAACATTTTAGTTGGTTTTTCTGGTTTAATTTTCAAATAGCATTTTCGTTGGTCTGTACCGTTTAAGTTTTCTATAATTTCTTTGTTCGCTTAAGCTTACATTTTAAATAGTAAATCTCGTCACCAAATATGCATAGACAGATCAAAAATTTTCGTTGTTGTATATATTTTGTTTTTGCAACAAGCCATTTTCTATGACATTTCTGAAAAACCTTGGTAGAATTTCTGAATATTATTCTTGATGAGCGTCTAGATGTGAACAAAAAATAAAGGGTTTTTCTACGCTTTCTTAAATCTTATTTATCGATCACAACCTTTGATTTTTGGGGGGGGGGGGGAATCAATGGCAGAAAAAATGAATGAAAATAGTTGTGCTATGTTAATATTTAGACAACATTGTAAGTACAGGGTGGGCAAAAATAAGGGTCCTATTTTTTAAAATTCATAACTTTTTTATTTATTGATTTTTTTAAATTTTTTTTTAGAATAAATAAAGGACCCCTTCCGAAGCAAGCATGAGCCGTATTAGCCCTAAGGAACGTACCCTCATTTAGAAAACATTATTTTTGCTTAAAAAACTCAAAACAGTGTAAAAAACAATACTTTAGTTTTTGTAAGTTTTAAGAAGTGTTTTTCGGCTAAAATTTGTTTTGTTTATTTCAAAAAATCTCGGAAGGGTCAGTCTACACACACATAAAGTTTGGTGAGTTCAACTTTTATTTTGTGGAAGTTATTCAAATTCAAGTTATTCAAATTTAAAGATAGTACCCTTATTTTAGCCCACCCTGTATCTTTCTAATGTCTACGCATTTGCAGAATGTGATTCGAATGTGCGGGAGACAACTCCATTTTATTTTTTCACATAACTTGACAAAAAGCCAATTAACGTAGAAAACCTGAGAACAAAAAAAGGCAACTAATAAAGAAAGACTTTAATATTTAAGGATTAAAAATATAAATTTAAATGTTAATTATTTTTTATACGTTCAAATGAGAGCGGAGCTAATCAACCATAAATTTAAAAACATTTAAGAAATCATTACACAAAAAAAACATTATTTTTAAATAGAAATGTCCTTTTTGTCAGGTTTTGCGCCCCAATATCTATGAAAAGGGTTATAACATAATAACCGATTCGAGACATTGCTCCAAGTATTAATAAGCAAATTTCACACGTATTAAACAATAAAAATCGCCCATGGCAATATACTGGCCACATTCAATACTATGGGCACATTCATATAATCCGTATTTAGATGATACTCCAAGAGAGCCAACACTCCACAAAGGGTAGTCTGGATTGGAATCATATTTGTAATTAAAACTTCAGTCTACTAGGAATACTGCTTCTCTGACCGTGGACAGAAAGTATATTACACTTTGATCCTAGACCGAATGTCGGATAAAGCCTGATATAAACGACAGATGTTTTGAAGGAATTGTTTATTTTAAAGTCGAAACCGCTCATAGAGTTACAATAACCAAAGTGAGAGATTAATTTGCTTATATACCCCCAAGGGTCAACAAGTCATTCACTGGTGTCAAGACTTATTGGGGGCTCTGCAGGATATCGATTATAAGTTTTAGATGCAGAAACATATCAGCATTCGATTATTTCACGATTCATTTAATAGTTAGATAGATTAAAAATTGATTGATAGATAGATAGATAGATACATAAATACATACATACCTATGAATAACTTAGAGAGATACAATATAAAATTAGACATATAAATAAAAGAAATACGGAACATATATATATATATATATATATATATATATATATATATATATATATATATATATAGTTATTTATTTATTTATATATTTTTGGTACGGAAAAATTAGTACAACATTCGTACCGTCGGTTTAAAGCACGGAAGGGCTTAGCCATCCGGCTCTCTTCAGCTTCTATGTCATCTGTTTTGGAAATGTGAAGTCAATTATCACTCTCGTTTGGACGCGTTATTTGCTTAGAGTATTATATATATATATATATATATATATATATATATATATATATATAATATATTTGATATATATATATATATATTACATATATATATATACATATATATGTTACATATATATATACATATATATATATATATATAGAGAGAGAGAGAGAGAGAGGGACAGAGAGAGAAAGGGGGGAGAAAAAAAGAGAGGGTAAAGGGTGGTAATAAAGTACAATCAATTTAAATCAATGCATAGTTTGCAAATATACCCGGATGTCGAACAACAATGAATTCTAAGAAATGAAGA
The DNA here is from genome assembly GCA_963556195.1 of Sepiola atlantica. Lineage (NCBI taxonomy): Eukaryota > Metazoa > Mollusca > Cephalopoda > Sepiida > Sepiolidae > Sepiola > Sepiola atlantica. The sequence continues at coordinate 30,103,937 of OY744538.1, read as the reverse complement.
AAAATACGACTAAAAACTACTCTGTCCTCTAGCACTTCAAAATGGGGTGTTACAACGAAATATAGTTTTAAATTATAATAATAACCACTTATCATCTTGTTAACGGATTCATTTTCAAAATATGCACTGATATAGCTTTAAAAAATAGAATATCAATTTACACAATGATTCTAATAAACCAGAAGAGTTCATTATATTCTCTTTATAAAAATATTCTTATTTTGAATAACTTTGATAGGATTAACAATCACCCTACTTTCTAACTTGTTTCGCAAATGAGTAATGTATGGAAACGTATAAAATGTAAGTTTTTTTTGGGGGGGGGGCTTTTCTAGATACGATTCTGGCTTACCGTTCTGATGAACTATTATCTTTGAAAATATAAGATATGTCTATATACCTAATTTGTCTGAGCCGTGACGAAACGGACCGTTAAGAATTGAACCTCTTCACTGATGAATAAAGAAAATGTCAATTGAATCTGACTTTCTAATGTTTGTATATATATATACATATATATATATATATATATATATATATGAGGAAAAAAAACAATGTTTCAGACAATATGTAAAAATAAAAATGGAATAAAGAATAAGCAATTCAACAACTAACAAAAATAAACTCAAAAACTCATGTTGTAAAGTTCTACCGAGATATTTCGGCCGTCAAGATACGACCATTTTCGAATATGTTGTTAGTTGTTGAATTGCTTATTCTTTATTCCATTTTTATTTTTACACACATATATATATATATATATATATATATATATATATATATATATATATATATATATATATATATATATATATATATATGAGAAAGGAAGGATGAGAGTAATATGACGTAATGGGAACGGAAAAAGGAAAACCCAAGAAATATTTATTATATATTCATCAACGTTTTTATTGTAAGACTTGTAAGATTTTTTCTTAAAATTATCATCCTAAAGAAGTCTTACAATAAAGATGAAACGTTGATGGATATATAAAAAATATATTTTGGGTTTTTGAGTTTTCATTTCCCATATATATATATAATGTCAATAATGACGATGGATGTTTGAAAAAATGTATAGAATGTTTGCTGAAAATGAACGCATTTGCTTTGGCGGCCATATTAGAATGGTTTCCGTTAATTCAGGAAAGATAACTACACGCTTCTTATGTTTGGTTTCATTTGTAGTTAATCTCTGTTTTATTACTGGATTTAAAAAAAAGCAGAACCGTTTATATCAATGCCTTGTCGACATTTTCACAGCATTGTTTCTCGTTATGCACTCAAGAATAATCCAGGGAACGTGTTGGAAAATATGTGGCCCGGGGAGATAACGAAAAAGAAAATAGGAATCCCTTTTGAAAAGACAAAAATTTCGTAAAGAATGGGATGCTATACCGGAGAAATAAAACGCTGGGAAAAAACGTGCGGAATCGGTTTCAGAATTTTTTTTTTGTTTTTTTTTTTGTTTTGTTTTTTTTGTTTTTTAGATGTGTCCTCGCATTTCTATAAAAGGCTTTGTCTGTCGATCGGTCGAACGGTGATGTTTCAGTTTGTAATAGCATTTTTGACACACATATGTGATTGGTGCTTCTAACCTTTCATACGTCCAAGAAGCGTCTATAACTCTTGTTTGTCACGTCTCAGAAATAGCATTTCTACGTTGTAACGCGCAACTTTTATAGTCGTCTCTCATTTTAGAAACGGGCAGGACTATCTGAAGAGGTTTTGTGACGTCATAGTTTTAAATATCATTTTCGTTTGTCTGTCACGCTTCAGTCTAAAATAACACCTTCATCGCCCTGTCTCGCTTAAGTTTTTAAATTACATTTTCGTATGCCTGGCCTCCGTAATTTTGACATGGAATTTTCGGTGCTTGTATAATAAAAAGCCGAAAAAATGTTTTTTTTTGTCTTTTAGTGTTGGAGAGGTAAATAAGGGGCAGGTAACTCTTACCACGAATTTTAAGCAAGATTTTCCAGTAATCAAAACTGATGGCTTTAATTGGCGTTGCACATGTGGCTACTGTGCAAGGAGAACGTCGATTAGACATAAAAGGGTTAGGGTCAGCGTTAGGATTTAGGTTTAGGGTTAGGGTTAGGGTTAGGGTTAAAGTTAGGGTTAGAAAAATATTGTTCGAAAGCTAGAGCTGTTGTGAAGAGTTACCTGCCCCTTATTTACCTCTTCAACACTAAAAGACAACAAAATTTTTTTTCGGAATTTTCTTCGGTTCATTACGCTTAAGTTTGAAATCGCTTTTTCGTTAGTTTATTCCACTTAAGTTGAAAATATCATTTCCATATTTCTATCATGTAAAGTGTTCGTTAGTCTGCCCGCTTAAGTTAAGTATAACATGTTCGTTGGTCTGTAACGCTTAAATTTTAAATAACATTTTCGTTATTCTGTCAGACATAAGTTATAAATAACATTTTCTCTAAGCTGTCCCGGTTAAGTCTAAAATAGTATCTCTGTTGGTCTGTCTCGTTTAAGTTTGACAGGGAATTTATGCTGGTCTGTAATAATTAAGTTAGAAATTTAATTTTCGTTAGTTTGTCCTGATTAAATTTGAAAAAAAAACAGTTGTCGCTATGTCACGCTTAATTAATAGAATGTTGTTCGCTTTGCCATACATCACTTGAAAACAGAATGTTCTATAGTCTGTCACACTTAAGTTTAAAATATCATGTGCATTGGTCTGTCTAGATTAAATTTGAAATAACACGTTCGTCGCTCTGTCATGCTTTATTTTGAAATATAGTTTTCATAAATATATCATGCTTGTTTGAATTATTAGTTTCGTTTGGTCTGTCACGCTTGAGTTTAAAATAGAATTTTCGTTGATTTGTCACACGTAAGTTTGAAATAGATTTTTCGTTAGTTTGTTCCGATTAAATTTGACGTATCATTTTCATACGTCTATTATGCTTAAGTTTGGAGTAACATTGTTGTCAGTCTGTCACGCTTTCGTTTGAAATAAAATGTCCATCGTAATGCGCGCCTATTGCGTAACTCAATAATATATGTTCGTTTTTTTTTTGTTGTTGATGTTGTGTGGAATGCCTGTAGAGCTTAGTGTTGAATACAAAAGATGATTGTGTAGAGAATGCAAATTATAGGAACACGCAGTAGCGCACGTGAAGAGGGGAAAATGGCGCACGAAAGTAAAAGGAACAACAATGAGGCGAGAGGAAGGAGGGGGACAAGTCTTGAAACGGAAATACCCTGTGGAGAGTAAGAAAAAAGAAAGAGGATAAATACAAATATAGAAAGGAAAAGAGAGTAGGGGTGAATAAAATAAAATTTTGAAATAAACGAAACGGAACAATGAAACGGTACGATGAAAATATGTGTGAAAGAAAAGGATCGAGATGAAAGAAAAAACTATGAAAGAAGGAAATGAAAACAAAACGAAAAGAACGAAGAGAGAATTAAACGACCCGGTAAACTATAAGAATAGACAGAAAATATGTGTGAACGGAAGGGTATGGAAATATAAAGGAAGAATGTGATACAGGAGGAAAGAAAGAGAAGAAAGAAAAGAAAGAAAGAAAGAAAAAAGAAAAGAGCAAAGGTAATAAGAGTAGAAAGGAATGAAATGCTGGTAGAAGTAAAAAAAAGAAACGAATGCGATGAAATGGCGATAGAATTGCCTAATAATTAAATATAATACGAACAAAAGAGAAGGAATTAATAAATTAATGAGTAGATGAGTAAAAAAAACCTAGAAAATTGCGTAAGAAAGAAAAAAATAAATTAGTAATTCATGGACTAAAGAAAGATAAATAAAATAAAAGCGGAAAGAGAGAATGAAATAAAGAGTAAACAAGACGTGTGAAAAAAGTAAGATTACAAAAAATAAAGGAACGTGTGAAAAAAGTAAGATTACAATAAATAAAGGAACGTGTGAAAAAAGTAAGATTACAATAAATAAAGGAACGTGTGAAAAAAGTAAGATTACAAAAAATAAAGGAACGTGTGAAAAAAGTAAGATTACAATAAATAAAGGAACGTGTGAAAAAAGTAAGATTACAATAAATAAAGGAACGTGTGAAAAAAGTAAGATTACAAAAAATAAAGGAACGTGTGAAAAAAGTAAGATTACAATAAATAAAGGAACGTGTGAAAAAAGTAAGATTACAATAAATAAAGGAACGTGTGAAAAAAGTAAGATTACAATAAATACAGGAACGTGTGAAAAAAATAAGATTACAATAAAAAAAGGAACGTGTAAAAAAGTAAGATTACAATAAATAAAAGAACGTGTGAAAAAAGTAAGATTACAATAAATAAAGGAACGTGTTAAAAAAGTAAGATTACAATAAATAATGAAGCGTGTGAAAAAAGTAAGATTACAATAAATAAAAGAACGTGTGAAAAAAGTAAGATTACAATAAATAAAAGAACGTGTGAAAAAAAGTAAGATTACAATAAATAAAAGAACGTGTGAAAAAAAGTAAGATTACAATAAATAAAGGAACGTGTGAAAAAAAGTAAGATTACAATAAATAATGAAGCGTGTGAAAAAAGTAAGATTACAATAAATAAAGGAATGTGTGAAATAAAGACATCGACAGACAAACAATAAAAATAAAGATAGAAAGAAGGACGAAACGACCGAACGAACAAAGGAAAAATAAGACAAGGAAAAGAAGGTTGAAATAAATAAAGAATGAATGAATGTGTGAATGGATAAAAGATTTCTTTCTTTTATACAGTCACACATTCATTCGAACGTGGAAATAAGATAGGAAAACGAACACAATAAAGAATGAAAGAAAGAAAGAAAGAAAGAACGAGAAGCAAGCAATGAAAGGAAATGAATAATAAATGAACGAACGAGATAAACAAGAAAGAAAGAAAAATAATATTTTAATGAATGAATGATAGAAAGAAGAAACAATGAAGAAGTATACAGATTGAATAAACGAAAGAAAGAAGGAAAGGTAGAATGGAAAGAAAGAAAGTTTGAACGAAAGGAAGAAAGAAAATAAGGAAAATGAAATAAAGAATAAATTAAAAGGCGAGACAACCAAAGAAGAAAAAGAAATAAAGAAGGAAGGAAAAACAGAAGGGAAAAAAGAAGATGAGAAAAGAAGGAAAACATAATAAAAGTTCACAAGGGACAAAATGCGTCTAAAAATGAAACAGACGAAAAAAAATAAACACATAGTTAAAAGGAACATAAATAAAACGCAAGTGAATTCGATAATTAGACAGAAGATGTGTAGCAAAGATGGGGAATAAATTGAAACGCTATGCAAACACGAACGACAAAAAAGGGTAAATAATGTCCGCAAAGAGTGTGGCGCTATAAAAGATACAAATGAAAGAATGAACCAAAAAAAGAAGATGGCGGACATTCTACAGGCGAGATTTTGTCCTAGTTAATTACTATTGACAAAACGGATGCCAGAGTCCTTTTATAAACAAGGACCTTGACAAAAAAAACTCAACAGAATACAATCTGACAGTCTCGTCCGCCGCATGCATGAGCGCACACGACTTTAACACTATTGGTATATCATGCAACTTTCTTTGTGTGTTTACTTTGAGATAAATTAAGCCGGTACAATCATTCTGCAGCGACGTCCGGAGAAGGAAAAAAACACTCAGAGAAAAACAAGTAACTATACAACCTAAATGTCCACGGCTTGATAAAAAACACGAAACCGTTGTGAGTTATCTATTGCTTCTAACAACGTATGTATGTTTATAAAATGCAAAGAAAAGCCAGTCGGAGTCTCGAACTTAGACTAAAAAAGCATTGCATCTGACAAGTTGATATTTGATTTTGCCTAGACAGTGATTCACAAACATTGTTGTCTCTGTATTTTACATCAAAAATAAATTCCAATACATTTCATTGGTTACATATTTTATCCGGCACAATAATTCTTTCAGTATTATACACTTACAGAGATTCACCGGTTATTTTCATGTGAAATTCAAATGGATGCTCATCTAATAATGATGCACTTCTTATGATAGGAATTACTGTGAAACTGCATATATATATATATATATATATATATATATATATATATATATATATATATATATATATACGTGTGTGTGTGTTGTTGTATGTAGGAGTGCATGTGTGTACAGGTCATTTTTCAAAGGCAAAAAGAAAAGTCGAAGTTATAGTGTAAATGGTTTAAAACACAATATGAGAGCGTGTTTTTTAACCCCAAGAGAATGGTTGATTAACTTGTCAGCGGCTTAGATGACGAAAAATGATCGATAAGTTGAATATAAATATTTGGTTGGTAAAGGATCGAAATATAACAAATGGGAAGACTGAAAAGTTCAATTGACATATCGAGTGTCATAGGAAGATAGATAGATAAATGTATATATATATATATATATATATATATATATATATATATATGAAAATTTTGCAAAATTCAGAAGGTGCCGGCCAAAAATAGCCGTTAGGGCTCCACGAGACTCACTCAAAATCCATCATTTTTCGGTGAAAAAGTGGTTTTATGCGGCATTGCAGGTCCTAAAACATCCTCAAAAGCTATGAATGGATATAGATGGTTAAATCTGATATAGTACTTTAATTTAGGACCATTTTCAGGCTGTGAAAGGGTTTCCATCACTGTAAAATAGCCAAAAACTAGTGGCCTGCACCTTCTGAATTTTGCAAAATTTTCCAAATGTTTGATTGTTTAGTGTCATTTATGTATAAATGAACACAAAAAAATACTACTCGCATGAATCTGAAATTTTCACCCATTACGTCCCACCCCTACTATTAAGTTAGAATTTATTTTCCACCCTGTCCAAGAGAGGGAGGGGATGTAGTGGTTTGCGCATTAGTCTAGATGTGGTAACAATACACCATGCCTGGTTGACTAGTAGCTTTAAAGAGATATAGGGTACTGATAGATATCAAAGGTTTCTTCGCCCGGTAGAGGAAGCTTATCCTCTTTGCTTTGATGGAAATCGGCTGACTTTTAATATATGACCCAACTGACTCTTTTTCGATCTTGTGTAGTATATGTGTATAATAAGGAAAAATAGAATCAGCTTTTCGTGTGAGTTCCACTTCAAGGCAATGCATCATTGGATTGAGTGCGCATGTGCAATAGAAGGCTCTAATAGATGTTTTTGTTTCCTTTTTATTCAAAGTAAAAAAACGATCATGTCTGAAATGAAATGGAGAAAAAAAAACAACCAACTATTCGTTGACGTCAAGGCAGAAACACTGAGACGAAATTTCTACCGCAAATCGATGAATTCCAGTTTTATTTTTTTTTCTCTTTCGTGATTTTCTTAAATCCCCATTTGTGAAGATTAGTTCACGACTTCGTACCTTTGTTCGTGATTCCATTTGCCACAAGTCTTACATACATGGTTTCCGTCCACCTTACTGGCGACAGTCATTCAGGGTTTTTTTTGCCATAGATGCCGCGCTAGGTACTGCTGGTTGGCAACGCTATTCGCCAATAGCTAGGTGTCAACACACAGCGATTGGTATTCCAAAATAGTCACCTATTTTAGTACTCAACGTCGCTTATATATATATATTTTATATATTTATATAAATATTTGAGGTCCGGGGTTTCGAATCGCATGACCGGTAGTGAATAGTCATATCTCTATGCTGATGATTGAAAAAGGACGAAACGTATACGTACATAGATAATAAACAATAACAAATATTTATTATTTGTCTCTCCTTGAAAGTAGAGCACTGTAATTGGTAGTAGTAACACAGCATGACGTCACTTGCTTATAATGCATCATTCCTTCCCTTAATAGAAGTAGAATGCCTCGACGTCAAAGCCGCCGTTAAAGTGTTAAAATTATCATAGTTTATTCGCTGTTTACAATTGGCCCAGCGATTAGCGACGTCGGACTGGAGTTGAAAAATATTAGAGGTCCGGGGTTTCGAATCGCATGACCGGTAGTGAATAGTCATATCTCTATGCTGATGAGTCCCGATTGAAAAAGGACGAAACGTATACGTACATAGATAATAAACAATAACAAATATTTATTATATATATATATATATATATATATTACTTCATGTATCCACATAAAATTTAATACGGAGATATAAATTTTTATGTATCAATTTTCAGCATTCTCGATACGTGAGTAACGTTAGGTAGTAAGTTATGAAAATATATATGGAAATTAAGCTACACAGAGGCTTCCGCGTTTAATCCCCGGAGAGAATCGTCAGACTAAAATGCATTTTAGCCTGACGATTCCCTCCGGGATGAAATACAGAATCCTCTGTGTTGCTAAATTGCCATATATATTTTCATAACTTACTATATATATATATATATATATATATATATATATATATATATATATATATATATGTATGTAAATCGCATACATATTTTTCAGCCTGAGAAAATTGAGGTTATCAAAGCTGCGGTTTAAACATGTCTTGATGTGTAACTACATGTTTGTATTAATGCAATTGTATCTATCTATCTATCTATCTATCTATCTATCTATCTATCTCTCTCTCTCTCTTTATATATATATATATATATATATATATATATATATATATAGTAGAATCAAATATGAAACTAAAAGTATACTTTTAGTAGATAGAACCTATAGTTAAATAGTTTAAGCTCAATATACGAGATAGAGCAATTATAAAGATAGATGAAAGAAGAGTGATAAACGTGTACTAATGTCCAGATTTATTTCAAACTTCGATTGTTCAATGCAAGGTATATAAATAAAAATAATAAACATAATTTTATTACAGAATATACCTTGCATTGAACAATCGAAGTTTGAAATAAATCTGGACATTCGTACATGTTCATCACTCTACTTTCATCTATCTTTATATATATATATATATATATATATATATATATATATATATATATATATATATATATATATATATATATATTCACACTAATGATTATTGGTACAAAAACTGAAACACATGTGTCTCTGGATAATAATGAAATAATATTTATCGTGATATATATGTATATAAATATATATTTATATACATTTGTATAAATATATACGTATGCACCTTTAGATATGAGTGTATGTGTGGCTATGTATACGCATGTGAAGGCATACATATTAGAGTGCCTCTTTTTTGTGTATATGTATGTATGTGTGTGTGCGTGTGTATATACGTACATATATTCTAATTTTTTTATGTATGTATTTTTATTTGTGTGCATTTGTGTAGCCCTTCAATCTTTCGAGAAATAGTTTCTTAAAATTTCATGTTATTAATCTTAATTTAATTTAAATATATATTATCTTCTGTCTTGTTCGCCTTAGCTAAGAGAGTATGTATTTCTATTCAAATGCTATTTGTGCGTCTATGTAAAGATGTGTGTATGTGTGTGTGGGTGTGTGTGTGTTAATGCGTGGGTGTCAGTTTTGCCATATTAAGTCTAAACGCTTGTTTTCCTACGCTTATCTTAACTTAGTATGTGTGCGTGTTGACTTGTTGCTTGTTCATTGTTAAATGGTAGGTCAATCCTTATGACCCAGACAATTATACCGGAAATATCATTCTATTTTGTTGATCTTCATTTGAAAGCTTTTTTTAGTCTAGAAATTCAGTTGCTTTTATACATTTAAAATGGACAGTTAGTTGGATTCTAAAATATTTTGAATTATCACGTGTTCTTTTAAAGATTAGATCTTCCTCATTCTACAAAATCAAAGCGTAAGGTCGATACGCTCCGGCTCTATAAAGTCAAGATTTTCATAGCTGTTACTGAAACATGTTTTGCAAACGTGTAGCCAAATTATGTTTGTATAAATAGAAATCTTTATAACTAGTATATATATATATATATATATATATATATATATATATATATATATATATATATATATATATATATGTATATATATATATATAGTATTGAGTCCTTTAATTATACAAGCATTATTGGCTACATATGTGCATACATGTTTCAGCTGCGATCTCCTTCGAAATCCAGCTTCCTCGAGCCTTTTTACTAAGTTTTTGAAAAGGCCCGAGGAAGCTGGATTTCGAAAGAGATCGCAGCTGAAACATGTATGCACATATGTAGTCAATAATGTTTGTATAAAAAAAGAGATTTATACTATAATACAGCTCTACCAGTTATTGAGCACTATTTTATAAGCACTGGAGTTTCATTGGATTAACATCCAGATGACAACAACAATATAAGCACTATATATATATATATATATATATATATATATATATATATATATATATATATATATATATATATATAAAGAGAGAGAGAGAGAGAGGATGAGGGAGATAGAGATTGGAGAATATTAGATTCTTATACATACACTCTCCATTACTAAATATTTTTCCAAATTTTGAATGTTGGCTTTTCCACTGCCAACTTATCTATCTATGTAATTCCTCTGATGATAAGATTTTTATCTTTAAAAAGCCTTGGCTTAAGGAAAGAATAATAAACATAATTTTATTACCGAGTATACCTTGAAATGAACAATTGAAGTTGAAATAAATATGTCATTCGGACATGTTTATCCCTCTTCTTTCATCTATCTTTATATATATATATATATATATATATATATATATATATATATATATATATATATATATATATATATATAATAATCCAGGTAGGGTAAAAATCCACAGGGTAGAAATCCAAAGGGAATCAAACCGGGCTTATAAAAGAGTGCTCAATAAAAATATAGAGCTGTATTGTGAATACTTTTATTCAAACATGTACAAGGTTTGCTACACTGGCATGTCGATGTTATCGATCTACAGCTCTCAAGAGCTGAGGTCTCATCAGGCAGAGAATTTTTTATGATCCAACCTGGTCGTTGAATTCCTGTAATTCAACTACCAGGTTGGATCATAAAAAAATTATCTGCCTGATGAGACCTCAGCTCTTGAGAGCTGTAGATCGATAACATCGACATGCCAGTGTAGCAGACCTTGTACATGTTTGAATAAAAGCATTCACTATATATACATACATATATATATATATATATATATATATATATATATATATATATATATATATATATATATATATATATATATATATATATATATCTTTATCGTCTGGTCTCAGCGGTTAACGACTTTGGAGCCTTTGTATTTACCTTTTATTCAGAATATTATTTGAAAATATTCATATGTGTATATATGTGTGTGTGTTTGTATGTGGGTGTGTGCTTTGTTTTCGTTCTCAATAAGGTTAGACACGAAAGTCAAATTGCATGATAACAGCGTAGCTCTCAACCTAATATTCTTTAACTCTATACAATAGGGTATTTAGCTATTTTCGTCCAATGTATGCTGTCTTATTTCGGTTTAATTTCGATCACGGTAAGTTGGTATATTACCTAATTAGTTCTGAAGTGAAACACAAACGTTTCTATCTAACGTAATTTTCCATATGTATAATTTCATACTACTGTTTAACTCTACTCGTGTATTGTAAACTGTTGAAGTAAATGAAAATATATATGTTATATTGCAATAGAAGTGTATATACATAAAATAGTAATTAATTTACGATGCCTTGGGGTGGATTCTGTTTTTACATAAATAAAAATATTTGATTAGTTGACAAAAAGGATTATGTAAAGTACACATTACTAAGGCAGTACTTTTGACGATGTCAAATCGTCAAATCACTGAAAATATAATGCGAGATTTTTATGTCAAATCGTCAAATCACTGAAAATATGATGCGAGATTTTTATGTCAAATCGTCAAATCACTGAAAATATAATGCGAGATTTTTATGTCAAATCGTCAAATCACTGAAAATATAATGCGAGATTTTTATGTCAAATCGTCAAATCACTGAAAATATGATGCAAGATTTTTGTTCATGTCAAATCGTCAAATCACTGAAAATATAATTCGAGATTTGTTTTATGTCAAATCGTCAAATCACTGAAAATATAATGTGAGATTTTTTTTATGTAAAATCGTCAAATCACTGAAAATATAATACAAGATTTGTTTTATGTCAAATCGTCAAATCACTGAAAATATAATGCGAGATTTTTTTATGTGAAATCGTCAAATTACTGAAAATATAATACAAGATTTGTTTTATGTCAAATCGTCAAATCACTGAAAATATAATGCGAGATTTTTTTATGTCAAATTACTGACAATATACCGCGAGATTTTTTAATGTCAAATCGTCAAATCACTGAAAATATAATACAAGATTTGTTTTATGTCAAATCGTCAAATCACTGAAAATATAATGCGAGATTTTTTTATGTCAAATCGTCAAATTACTGACAATATACCGCGAGATTTTTTAATGTCAAATCGTCAAATTACTGAATATATAATACAAGATTTGTTTTATGTCAAATCGTCAAATCACTGAAAATATAATGCGAGATTTTTTTATGTCAAATCGTCAAATTACTGACAATATACCGCGAGATTTGTTTTATGTCAAATCATTAAATCACTGAAAATATAATGCGAGATTTTTTTACATTTGCTAGACCCAGGTTCTGTACTCACGTAAGTCTAAAGATTTCTTTTTAGTGGATACGTATTTTTATTAACATAACATAATATACATTAATACTACTTAACTTTAACTAAGTAACTTTCTTTGGATTATCCGCAAACATGTAGGTATAAAGGGTATTCGGCATTAGTTTAAACCTATTTATATTTGTTTCAAAACATAACTTATAAAGCGATAGAAGCTATGTAATGGGGGGAATTAGCCTATCCCCATACTGTACCCCAATATATATATATATATATATATATATATATATATATATATATATATATATATATATATATATATGTATAAATATATATATTATATATATACTTATATATATGTATATATATATACTTATATATATATGTATATATATATACTTATATATATATATATATATATATATATATATATATATATATATATATATATATATATATATATATATATATATATATATATATGGCATAATGTCGTTCACACACCGGATGCCGCTAGATCACCGAAGGTAAGCGACGTTGAGCCTTGTCAGTATAATATGGCTGACTATTTGGGAATACTAGCTAGCTATGGACAAATAGCGTCGCCAACCCGCAGGGCCTAGAGGTGGCGACTATGGCAAAAAAACTCTGAATGACAATCACCAATAAGATGGACGAATACCAGGGAGGGTTTTTTTTCTACAGAAGTTCTCAAAAACCCTTATGATGAGTGTATATGTATAAATATATATATATATATATATATATATATATATATATATATATATATTTCATCATTTTAACAATAGAACAACGCTGCGTCCACGCAAACGATGATAACCACAGAGCGGAAGAACTAGACCCGTGTTTCGCCCTCTTTTGGGCTTATCAGTAGACACATCAGAACTCAGGATTCGAACCCCGAGTCACTTGCATGCGCGGCGAGTACTCTACCACCTGAGCGACCACGTCACATACAAGAAAGTATATTGACTAACGCAGATTAAGCAAACTCATATGTGTGTGTGAAAGTTAGAGAAGAACAGAATAATTGATAGATAGATATATAGGAACAAAAAGAATTCAATATATAGAGAAACAAATGTGATAAATCGATAGATAGTTCAGAAAATGAAATACTATAGATAGATATAAAGTCACAATAATGAAATATTGATATATATGAATAAAATCAATGCGATCTGCTCATATCTAATGCGATTGACATAAACGTACGGTTAACTTTTGTGTTTCCGAGTGGCTGTTTCTCAAGATGTACTTTGTTGGTGAACTCTTATCAATGCCAAACCAACCTTTCCTTTTGATCCAAATCTGGTGGGTGAAACGGGAGCAAGACGCAGTGTGGATTTTCACATCAAGTTGAATTGTCGGGTTTTTAGGGGTTTTGACAACCGCCATATTTTTTTTGTTTTCTTTTTCTTGCTACAAATTTATCGAAAGAATATTTTAATTTCAATCGCATTGTTTGCGCATGCGTATACAAGTGTCTTTTGCGCGCAGGGGCGAGTTTTTAAGCATTTAATGTAATTCTTATGATTCCTATGTAGATTACTATATTGAGAGATAGAAAGATATGCAGACAAATATATAGATAGATAGAAACCTGTGAAATAACTCTTTATAATGTAAAAATTATATGTATATATATATATATATATATATATATATATATATATATATATATATATATATATATATATATATGTGTGTGTGTGTGTGTGTGTGTGTGTGTGTGTGTGAAAATGAAAAAAGTAAAATACAAAAATATTGTTTCGGAATTTTTTAGATTAGGGTTTATAATTTGTAGAATTTGGTATATATTTATATAAATTGATATATATATAAAAATATATATATATATATATTTATATATATATATATATATATATATATATATATAAGTATATATATATATATATATATATATATATATATATATATATATATATATATATAGGGACTTAAGGGTTTGTTTTGTTTTTTTTTGTTTTTTTTTAGCTTTAATGGTTGAGAAACTTCCGAGACTATATATATATATATATATATATATATATATATATATATATATATATATATATATATATATATATCGTCGGTCTGATGAGGTTGACTTTCTTGGGAAAGTGCAACCGAAACATGTATGCACATATGTAACCGATAATGTTCGTATAAATAAAAATTTATACTTATATATATATATATATATATATATATATATATATATATATATATATATATATACGGGAATGAAACGCGGAAGACTTAGTGCAGCTTAATTGCAATAAATATGTCTTACAAACTTACTATATATATATATTTATATATATATATATATATATATATATGTATATATATATATATGTATATATATATATATATATATATATGTATATATATATATATATATATATGTATATATATATATATATATATATATGTATATATATATATATATATATATATGTATATATATATATATATATATGTATATATATATATATATATATATATATATGTATATGTATATATATATAGTGTGTGTGTGCAATTTAGTATTTTAGTGTAGGAGAAATGGACAAAGTGCTGAATTGCGTACGTAGGTGCATGCATTTTTTATTTTAAAATAATACTATATGTTAGTTTGATCTTCCACCAATACCTATCGTTTCATGTAGACACAAGAAATTCAGTCCGCAGAGCTAAAGATAAGAAAGGTATCGGTTTTTCAGTCGATGATCTGATATAATCAGAATATTGACAGAACAGTTACATTAATTTTGTGATTTTATTAGGACATCGACTGAAGACGGTTACATTTGGTATCCTTAGCCCTGTGGGCTGAGCTAGTAGTGTTTCCGTGAAACGGAAAGTATCGATGGATGAGCAAACTAATTTATAGTGCACTATTGAAGTAAATAATATATATATATATATATAGAGAGAGAGAGAGAGAGAGAGAACGAAAGAGAGAGAGGGGGAGAGAGAGGGGGAAGGGGGAGAGAGAGGGGAGAGAGGGGGGGAATAGAAAGAATACTTAAAATAATATACGATAATTAATATGACCGTAGTTTTATAGTTAGCAGCTAGTTTTATACATATATATATATATATATATATATATATATATATATATGTGTGTGTGTGTGTGTGTGTGTGTGTGTGTGTGTTCAGTAATATGAACGTACTTGAATACTTGAAACGATAGTTAGCTAAATTCAAAGAAAGTGAAGCTTTCTCAGTTACTTATACCACGCGAACTTCGACTTAAATGAACATATTGTCCACACTTGCGCAGTCATAGCGGTAAGAATAGTTGTGATTGCAGTCGAGAACGTTTAACAGGTGCTAAGATGCTCTCGAGTTGGTTACAGCCTGATGAAGTCTGTTTCCTCCTCGAAACCCGCAGTAGCAGCAGCGTCAATAGCAACAGCAACCATCACAAACCATAGAAACAGTGAAAATAGATTCGAACGCAATACGGGGGTGGAATCAAACGGTATTTACGACGCCTACACAAAGATTTTTCGAGTAAAGAAACGAAAGAGTAGATGATTGGGTGAGCGTTATAATAAACACTAGGGACGACAAACTAATGTAAAAATATCGAATATAATGTTAGTTTCATGGTGTTCTGGGTGTAACAGGTGTGGGGGTACTGTTGCGGACTGTTTGCTCGGCTTGCTGTGACTTTAACTATTACTATTGGAAAGGATATAGATATATGTATGCTCCTTAAAATATGATTTAAATAGTAGGGTAGACTAGTCTAAAAGTAGGCTAACTAGTCTAGAAGAAAAACTCCTAAATAACACAGTATTTTCTCTGCTTACCCCAGCATTGTTTCCAGTCGCCTTGAAAGTGTCCTTACAACTTAATTCAACCAATGTCCCCAATTACTTGTCTCCCCATGAAGGGCAGAGTTAGACACAAGTTGGAGGGGAGAGTTAGACGCAAAAAGGGCATTCCAGACTGATACCAACAAAAATTGCCTCACTCTGGAAGAATTTCTCTACTGACCGAGGACAGCGCCAGAAGAGATACTGCACTATGCTCTTAGTCAAACTACAGTGTGAACGCAGGTGAAGGTGCGGTTATGTTTGTGCGACATATTCTTAACACTCAACTCTTTGTTCCGCACGCACCCTTTCAGATCCTCTTAAAGGATATGTGCTGAAAGAGAGTTGATAGTTTAAAATGTGATGCGCAATCACTAACCGCATTTTAACCAAATCTAGCATAAGACAAACGGATAGTCTTTCTTTGTATAATAAGTTTGGTGCGTGCGTTTTATGGCATACCAACCGGTGTATACCTTATTTAATGCAAAAACACAATACCAATCTTTTTACTAATTCACTGTATGTTATTTATTAACTCCGCGTTGTTATAATACTCATAGCTAAAGGACGACGTCGTACCTCTTGTAGGCTATAAGAACACAATAGATCAGCTAGGAGTTGAACTCGGAATAACACATTCCACATTCCGTAACGGTATCAGTCGGTCAAGCAAACACTTCCGGGTATGATAATTAGCTGTTTTTAGAATATTAAAGGAAACTATATATTACCTCTCATTACTCAAATAATAATATTTACATGCGGGTCTGTAAAAATAAGGGTAGAATGGGAAATTTCCACGTAAGGTTTGAATAAGGTAGAGTGGAATTTTCGATTAGAAAACGAGTGAGAGATACGTGTCCCGGCAGTTACGTCACAGGCATGAAAGTCGCTAATGTGACGTGACAACTGAGCAGAGAATATATGTCTCTTTTTACTGAATCGCAAAGAGAGAGAGAGAGAGAGAGGGTGAGCGAGCGGTTGGGGTTTTGTATAGCTTTGCTAACCCCCTATGGGGGATAGAATAGGATTCGTATATGGATATACATGTATATTGCTAATAACAAGAACAACCCAAAATAGATTGTTCAACCACAAGTGAATGTGTGCTGTTTTTTTAATAACGTTTGCGAGATTTGTACTAGAAATAAGACGTTTACAACGATAAAGAAAAGGAAAAGGAAATGAATTGGTGCTGCATGTCGTCTACCAACGGAACTCAGGCTGTCTACATGATTAGCTGCCGCCGTCCGGATAATCCGTGTGGATCGAAGGACAACACCGCATCACATTATTACATCCCCACAAATACACTTTCTAGATGCACTAAGGAAGATCGTTTTTGATGCACTGCGTTCATCGCGCGATTTAGACTACATATTGGCTCAAAGAACTACCACGACCTGAGTCCAGCTGATTCAGGTCGTATGCTTGAATGCGGGAGTCTACCCATCCTGACATAGCACAACTCTTTTCAATTGAAAAAAACTTGATACCTGCTTTTTGAATAGTTTCTTAAGGAATCTCAGTTCTTTCCTTATTTATTTCATTGCATATGTCTTACTTAGCCTCTAATAAAGTATGTAAAAAGCCCTTATAAAATATGCACATTTCAACCTTTAAATGCATATACAAAGATCATGTTATTATATTTTATATAAACATCAGTTATTGCCAAGTCATAGATAGACTACAAGATATTTAATGGTGTCAATCTTGTTGTACCGTGTCTCGGTGCGTGTGGGAAAAACCAACGCAGTTTCATTTCTTCTGCGTCATTTCAACTGACTAATCGGATCTCTTCAAAGCGATTAAATCAACAGCAGCCGACCAGCCTGTATAGAAACGGGTGTGTCTCTTCCTCGGCCGTCAATAAGGGCTTCGCCTCTTGTGTAGTCGTCAAGCAATCTCGCAACAGCCTTTTCCGGTGGAATCCTTGTTGGACGAAACGGCAATTTAACTACCACCACGGCGCAGCAGTGATAGCTCCGACCCTTGCTATCATCACCAACACTGAAGTTTTTATAGAAACTGTCAACCGATCCATGTATTAGCATCATTGTATACAGTTTGGTTGTTGTCAGTGAAAGATCTTTAGCAGTAAACGAAACTAGAGACTCTACTTCAAAAAGCAACAGCTCTTAGTGAAATTAGTACAGGATACTTCGGCCAGGATAATCATAATAATCAATCATACGGTAACTATCTATACTTTCCTGTTGACTCACTTAATCATGAACCTTTATCTAAAGAACGTTTATTTAATTCTGTGAAATAAATATTACCTTTATTTTTGTTGAACACGACGAGTTTGAATTTTCTTCCTTTTTTCGTTTATTTCAAGTGTTCCTTGTTAGTAGGGGTCGTGGTACACTGTTAGCAACTAGGTCATCGTCTATTAGTGGCCTTGCTACAATCTCACAAGATGCTCCTTCTTTGTATAAATGTATTGAGAAAACAATGGGTTAATGGATACTGACGCAATTTATAGATATTGTCTAAGCCAGGTTCAAATCTCACTCAGTGTTTTAAATTTATTTTTACTGTATGACCATCGGGAAAGGTATGAACACGACTTTCTATGTATGAGTCAAATATCACTATACGTGAACTGAATCGGCTAGAATAGGTATATGTTAACTATAAGTTTTTAGCATCGTCCCTCATGTACGTGTGATACATGGTAATGTGATTTATATATTTCCGATTGTCATCGTCATCTTGATTGTTTTCATGATACAAAAGTTCCGGCTGTTTTACTCTCCGGCTTTCTTCAGATGCATTTTTTATAACCGGTTATCTTCTAACTGAATCGATTATTCAATTCACTGAAATAGACTGATATCATGCCGTGTTATATGAAGTTTGTTGTTTTGTTGTTTTTAATCGCACATCAGGTATTTTTACACGATCTTTAATTAAATACTATATTTCGCGGCCTTCGGGATGGGATCAAAATGTAGTATCTGTTCTGTCCTACGTCAGTGAAAGCGAGGTTCTTCTGTAGTAACACCAAACGCGAAAGACAAACTGTTGAAAACGAAAATAAACAATAACTTACAAAACACGTTGATCATCCGGTTTGGAAGTTTGTCATTTGTATGAGGCAAAATGCTCCTTTTAAACAGTCGGCTAATTTGCATGAAAGGCCAGGCAAGCGTATAAAGGCCAGAAGGGTGGAGGCGGACGTCGTGTTTTTTTCTCTTGACTTTGCTAAGAGAGGACAGCTACATTTCAACTGCGATGGTAATTATACTCCAACACGAGTGTAATCAGTCAATTTGGGAAAACCTTTGAAACTTATTCTGGTCCTAATCCAGAGTGTTTTTTTTTTTTTGTTATTGAAGAGATGGATTTTCCGCATATTAAAACCTGACCTTGCGTCTAACTCTGTCTACGAGGACTACACTGATTCCAAATGTCAATGGGTCCTTGCAGTACTTAAAGAAATGCGCCGCTGTTGGTGAGTCTTTTTCAGACAAAAAGGGTTGAAAATGCGTCGGGTTTTTGTTTTCCTAAACCCAAGGATTTTATGAACGCGCATGATTGGTCGAATAGTTTCCGCTGTAGAATTATTTATGTCAAAATACAATCCCAAACAGAGCTATTGTTTTCAACTTGGCTCTCATATACTTGAGAAAGCAACAAATTCGCATTCCCGACAGTTATGGGGAAAATACTGATTTCTATTAAGCATCGCCCGTCATACACTCGCAATGCATGGATGCTATGAGATAATGGTGTATTAAACCAAGTTATAGATCGCCTCCTATTTTTAGTTAGATTTTTATTCTTTTTCAATTTATTATTTGGTTCTAAATCTTTTTTATCATTGTTATTTATGGGGTTTAAATTATTGCATGTTTATTATGTTATTGTTGGTTGGATTTGTCCGGTTATAATGATTTTTTTAAGGTTTCATTTATTCAATTATTTATGGCGATAGTATGAGGCAATGCATTAGTTTTCCTATTAGCTCCATCTGTCTCTCCTTAAACTTTAATTGTATCCCTATATCCTGACAATTTTAATGCATAATTGTAGAAATAAGTATTTTTGTTGAAGATATTTGTTATTATCTGATAGTGTCGGGATTCTAGTTGAGATATTGTGGATGACTGAGTTAATTACGGATTGCCGATTCATACTAAAACAGGGTCTGACGAAGTTTAAATGATTCCCAGC
This sequence comes from Sepiola atlantica, assembly GCA_963556195.1. Taxonomy (NCBI): domain Eukaryota; kingdom Metazoa; phylum Mollusca; class Cephalopoda; order Sepiida; family Sepiolidae; genus Sepiola; species Sepiola atlantica. The sequence goes on along the minus strand of OY744538.1, from coordinate 30,083,390 downwards.
TCTAACTGAAACATGTCTGCAAATGTGTAGTCACAATATTTCTATACATAAAAATATATAAAAAATAAATATATAACTAGATGAGGCATTTTTGTTTTATCAATTTTCCGAATAATCAATTTGGTATTTCAATCAAATTAGTATAAAAAAATCTGTATTTTTCTTGTCAATCAACACTTACATAATATATTCCGATCCCAGGTTTCATCGCATCGGGCTGTCTAAGTTGATATTCAATAAGTGTAAAGTGGCCATGGCGATCGCTTAACGATAAATCATCCATCCTCTTCGAAAATATCTCAACCCCAGCCCAAGCCACTAGCCTAAAAGGTAGAAAGCCGTTCTCTCTGACCACACAACAGCCTATGTCATCTACACCCGAGAACATGCTTATTACCCCATCGCATTTATTTAGCGAATGCAAAGTCCTTCAGCCACACAGTAGCCTCCTGGTCTGCTGTGTGGAGGGTGGCTAATCCTCCTCTCAGTCGTTGGAGAGGGCAGACTTCAATGATGTGCTCCATTGTCTGCTCCTCTCCACAAACACACAGTGGGGATGGGCTGCTGTCCCATCTATGTCCAGTCCTGAATCTATTGATGGTTGACCACTCTCTCCTTGGGAGGTCGGTGCCAGGCACTTGTTGGTTAGGGTCTGACACCAGGTGTTTATTAGGGACCTCCTTGGACCCCCATTCCTTTTTCCAGGCTGATTGGATGGTGAAGTAAGCTGGTGGGATGTTCTTCCAGATGGGGCGTCGTGATGGAAGTCGACCAGTGGGTGGGTTGAGGATGTCTTGGTGGATTGGTAGATGAGGGGAGTTTTCAACCTTTTGAAGCATCCTTTGAGTGGATGCTGTTCGCCGGATGTGTGGAGGTACAATGTTTGATAGGACATATAAATAAATAAATACCCCATCGCAAAGAGAGACCACGGCGTGCACATAAACGTCCATCGTGAATTGCAGAATCTTTAGTCTGTGCATGATAGTATTCTACACCAATATATCCGGTAACCTCATGAATCCCACTCACTCGGTGTCGATCTCTTTCGCTTTAGAAGCAAAAAAGTTTACTTACGCCATGACATGTATTGATTTACTCCTCTCCAGGAGTTAGGCACAAGGCCAGTTTTTATCTTACTCCCACAAGTAAGATGTGACCCAAGGTCGGGTCGGGAAAGTGGGGTTTAAAAATTGCCTGGGTAGCCCCGTCAGCATTCCCCGGTAGGGGCGCCTCAGGCAGTAAGCAATACACTTACTCCTCCCCAAAGAGGGGAGGCAAAGCCTGGGAAGGTGGACCTCCCAGAACTGCACACGACAGACCCATAGACCGGCGTAAATCAAGACCCGAAGGCCAAGACAACACCAGTATGGGGTGCAGTATCCATCGGAACAAATACTACACTTTGATCTTAGCCAAAATGCCAACATGTAGCAAGTAACATATGTCAAAGGCACTGCATAAGTCAAATTATCGGCCTCATTATTGAAGCTTGTGCTCTCCGTTCTGCAGAGAACAAGCGCAGATTCTGAGTACTCATTTTTTTTCTCGAATATTCCATTTAGTATTGGTATAAAATATTATGAACTTTTATAGCTGAATATTTTTGCAAGTACTTTCGATTTCTCAAATCATCGTCAAATGTGGGGATTAGTTCTTTTGTGTGTTTTCATCTATTTCGATGTAGGGTTTAGCGTTTAGGTTAATCATGGAGAGTTTGCATAAACTTGTCTTTAGTTTTTAACGGCTTCACGTGCGCGTTCTCGGCTGCATTTTTGAAAATTCTCTTCTTCTCTCGAACTTTTTTGTCCGTTCGTTTTTGTAACCTAGATATGATCCTACGAAGAATCGAAAACGTTCGTGATGCATATAGAACATGTATTATAGTTGTTTTTGACACAGTAAAAATCATTAGACAAATGTAAAAAAAGGCATAATCAAGCACGGGAATTCTTTAGTGGTTTACAATGTTTGCATATATATATATATATATATATATATATATATATATATATATATATATATATATATATATATATATGCAAACATTGTAAACCACTAAAAAATTCCCGTATATATATATATATATATATATATATATATACAATAGACAAGCCGTCCAGAGACGGCTACAATTAATTCCATGGACAATAACAAATTTAGGGTATTTTATGTCCCCCTTATGAAGATTAAATTCAAAATATTCCGATGTTGATCAAAATTCATTAGATTATAGAAAATGACTAAAATGTAAGGTTTAAGCTTAAGAGCTCTTAAGAAGAAATTGAAATTCATGGTATCTTTATTAATTGTTGCTTAATGACTATGGACGAAATTGAGAGTTTGTGCCGATATCGTTCTGCCTAAAATCCTTTCAAAATACTCTAAAGAAACTGAACTCTGGAGGAGGGGAATTTATTAATTGGTGTCTGATACTTATTGTTAAAATTACACAAACATCGGAGATATCTGAACTTTTACGAACAGCTTCCACTCCATCTTTGCGCCCTCTGCATTAAATTAAAACAAACGAAATATAGCCAACATTCTCCACCTCTACGCAGATAAGTTGGGTTCAAACATTTATAATGATCCGTGGATTAGTTTTAGAGTGAATCCTCTACATACAAATGTATAAACATATAAACAAACCAAACTTTATATACGTATATATATATATATATTGCATACATATATATATATATACTACATACATATATATATATATATATACTACATTCATATATATATATACTACATACATATATATACTACATATATACATATATATATACTACATACATACATACGTACATACATATATATATATATATATATATATATATATATATATATATATATACTACATACATATATATATATATATACATACTCAACAGTAAATATATATTTTTAAGAAAACAAAACTAACACCGCCTAATGATGATTTGACGAATCAAATATAAAGTACACGCAAAAAAAAAATGTAACAAGAACCTATGGAACTTACATAGAGCAATTTGACCGAAACATTAAATAGACCGTTCAAAAAATGGAGAAAAAAAAGTATTATCAAGCAAAACCACTCCTTGTTATTTAATAATGTTTGCCTAAATCAACATATAATACGCACAATATATATATATATATATATATATACATATATACAATCTATATATATATATATATGTGTGTGTATGTGAGTGTGTGTGTAACTAGCTATTTTACGTGTGTGTATCCATCTGCACGCATATGCGTGCAAATGAAGTCGAAAGAAAAAATAAATGAATTCGTCATACAACGTTTCCTATTTAACTAATGAATGGGGATAAAAATGATATCGTATTGAAAATCTGATTCATTTTAATATAGCGAAAGGATAAAAGAAATGAAGGAGGGAAGGTGATTGTAAAAAAAAGGGGATTGAGAAGGATGAAGAGGGAAGTCGGATACAAAATCCATCGACTGAAAATGTAGATTTCATTATAAATTCTTTTAGGATCTCTCTCTCTCTCTCTCTCTCTCTCTCTCTCGCTCTTTTCTTTCTTTCTCTCTCTCTCTCTACTCTTCCTCTTTCTCTCTCTATTATTAACATAACACACACGGAAATTACACTGTCTGGTACACTTATGTATCTGTCTCCCTTCTCTCTCTCTCTCTCTCTCTCTCTCTCTCTATCTCACACACACTCTTTCTCTCTCTCTTTCTCTCTCACTCTCTTTCTCTTTCTCTCTCTCTCTCTTTCTCTCTCTCAACTCTGTCGTTACTTCTATAGAAGATACTCGACTGAGCTTCAATCGTTGGTCCCTCCTTGTAAAACATTCACAGCAAACACTCGCTTTTTCTACCACAACGAATTAAAAAAAATTCCTATCTTCTCCTGTGTACATAGCTTGAGACGAAATTTCCACAAACATAGCTTATTCGTAAAGGCTTCCTGTGTCTGAAAATAACTACCGCGGGACTGCTTTCCTGCAGGTTACAATATGGTCATCTTCAAATCCAATGTAAACAGATAACTGTTATAAACGCTCACCACAATTAATCAAACTTAGTTCATTACATTAATCATCTCATGAGGTTCTTCATTTTTTTTAGTTAGCAATTATTCCATCTCGTTGTCTTATCCTCGAATGGACTTCGGCCTTAGTAAGTGTGATCCACTGATTAGTATTAAAGAAACATTTATGAAATAATTTTTTATAGTTATAAAAACACATAACGTGTATTTATCTGTATTTAATACAAGCGCAGTCTAATAATGCTTGCCAAACAGCGGGGTTATAAATTTATAATATAATAAAGTATCGATTTAAATAAGTAATGCTAAAACGGTCGTCAATGAGGTAAAGTAGAAAACATTATTTTATAACAGTACACGTTGAGAAGTTACCAGCAGAAGAAAGGATGAAAAATGCTAAAAAAAAAACCTGCTTAATGAAACAGATTTAATCTAGAAAATATAATTATAGGTTAAAATTACTTTGTACCCAAAAGTTGTCTCCCCTTGCTTCAAATAAATTTTGAGGAGAGTTATGTCCCTTGCATATTTCAGACCAGCCGACATTTTGGTTTAGACGTGTCGCACAGTGACTTTTAATCAATACGTCTTAAGTATTATTTTTCACTAGAATAATATAATTCGTTGATCTATACAGAATTGTTTTTATTCAATTCATTATTTATATTCGTATCTCACAAATACAACAACAATTCACTTTAACTGGAGACGAGAATAAGATAGTTGCGTGCATATGTGGTTGTTATTATTCTTTAGTGTGTATTTCAATCAGTTCATTTTAGGAAAGATGAAAAAGAATAGGGAAGTAAATTAACTATATTTTTCTATAAATAAATGCGTGTGTGAAAAACAATACGAAAAAAGGAAAAATAAACACATCCTTGTACTTTAATGTGAATGAATACACGAACGCGGCGTGTGTGCAAATGGCGACGAAGAGGTGTTTGTATTCAAGTCGAAATCTTCCTAAAAGATATGGATAAACTTAGCAAGACTACAAACCTGGACCAAAGTGATTGGAAGCAAGTGCTATAATAACTAAGCTAAATTAAATTGGTAGTGGCAGTAGAAGGAATAATATCGTATATAAATGCATCTATTTATTTATTTATTTATATTTTTAACCTACTGATAACCGAAAGTACTCGATTATTTTCACGAAAGAGTATTGCCTTACCGCAAAGTGGAAATCATTATTTCCTTCATCAGAGTATTCCACCCAAATGCATATGACTGTCCATTTTTTACCACATTGATACCCCGCACATGGGCAACCTCATTTTTGTGTTTTTTTCTTTCTTTTCTCTATTTATTCCGATGAAGGACGCGGGTCGTTTGAAATAATGAATAAATATTATAATTACAAAAAATTACCAATAAACCATTGGCATCGTTTTATGCGTCAACCACCACCCACTCATCGTTATTAAAATATATTATTGGAAGCACACGTGGAATACAAACTAATCTCTCTTACTCCCTCTCTCTCTCTCTCTCTCTCTCTCTATCTATCTATCTATCTATATATATCTATATATATATATATATATATATATATATATATATGATAAGTCAATGAAAATAATTAGACCTGCAAATGGAAGCAAATCATAATCTTCGGTTGTTCAGAACAAGGACATTTTGTGAATAACAATATTTATTTTTCTTCTCTTTCATTCCTTAAGCCAGGCTTTTCAAAGATTAAAATCTTATCATCAGATGAGGTAAATTATGGATGAGTTGACAGATGAGGACTGTCAATATTCGAAATTTGAAAAAGTTTTAAAGTTCAAACGGGTATTTTCCAGTGTAAAGGGGCGTCACCAAAAACGGAAATTCAAGTAGTGTTGGGTTCAGATGTATTGGTAAATCCAGAAGAATCCGTATAAAGATCCAACGACGACGATTCCAACCAATAGGTCAAACTCTCTACAGGTTTTCCTTTTAATTATAAATTCTCATATATACATATATACATATATATATATATATAAATATATATATATATATATATGTGTGTGTGTGTGTGTGTGTGTGTGTATAATATTTCTGATGTATACGAATTTTTATTTATAATGTGCGTATGCGGAGGCGTGTTTTTGAGCAGCCATGAGTTTACAAAATGCGGACTTCACTGTTTTGTTGGACGTAGACTTGTACGCTAGAAGTACTTCCGGAATGCTACAATATAATGAAATACTTCTGCTAATTAACTATTTGTTTGTAATCCTGGCTATTTACTTGAACTTTCCACAACAGTTGTCATGTGCTCGGGGTCATAACATCTTTGGATGGAAGCAATGGCCAATCACACGACCACTCCTTAATTAAATAATGATCGCGAAAGTTCGCAAAGAGCCTTTGGCATTAATCGATCGAAACTCTTCGTCATTATACTTATAGGAGTGAATTCTTGCTTCCATTACTGCCCTAAGGAAATCTTCCTTTCTCAAAGTTGTAACAAATATTTGGCAAATTGCCGCAAAATGCAGTTTTAAGATGTTAACATTGGTCCGTAGTAATGGAGATTTGATCCAAATTGGGATTCTATCAGCGTTTGGTCATTTTGAAGTGAATGGCAATGTTTGAGAGATGTCAACGGACAACGCTGCTGCTTGTCAACAGTTTACGAAATCTATTGTCACAAAAGTCTAGCAATGTTCTCTTCGAGGCCTTAAGTGGTTAGTTGTATGCCATCGTACAATCCCCTAACGCCGTCATCTCGCACAACTTTAGAACTTGTCCGAGTCTTAAGTACTTTCATTCGTACATAATTCCCGCCAAAAACCTTCCATAAATACTACACATGGTCTAGACCTGACTAACCTCATTCCCCCTGAAGATGGGCCCAGATGGGTCCGAAAGTACTTGGAAGACAGATGCAAATTATGGCAAATTCATCAGCCAATTCTCCTCTGAAACTAAGATCCTAATTCGGGCTATTGAAAGGATCTACCAAAGGATATCTAGACACGAGTTGTCTCTTATATTCAACAATACTTGCCTGCAAGAGAAGATGCTGCCTAGATATATATATATATATATATATATATATATATATATATATATATATATATATATATATATATATGTGTGTGTGTGTCTGTGTGTGGTTTGGTATAAAGTGTGAATTAGTACCTAAATTGGTGCATTACACTATCTGAGAAGAACACTTTTTGAATACTGTATATAAGTGGCAATCAAAAACCCTGTACCGGCTAGAAGAGCCGCTGCCGACAGTCATCAATATATCTTCATAAAAGACCAATGTTGATTCAGTTTCGTGGACGTACTAGCAAACTGAGTTACACTATTATGGCAAGCAAAAATGCATTGATCTGGCCCCTAAAAGAGAAACTTTCTAGAGAGCAGGTACAATGAAGGAACTGTTTAAGAAAAATAAAGTAGAGACAATACTGAACTTCTTAAAAGCTGTTGATCTATATAAAAAGATATCATTACCTAGAGACATATAAATGCAGCTTGATTTGGCATTAAATGAACTGAGAAAGGATGATATGCCGTTAAAAAAGGAAAAACGTTTAACGAATGATTTCAAAATACTATTTTAAAAAACAAATTTTTGTCTAAAGAATTTTGTTTACTTTGCAAAGTATTTTTTTAAAATACTACTTGATTCGGCATTACATGACCTGGAAAAGGTTGATATGCCGTAAAACAAAACAAACAAATAAAGTTCATTAAATCTGTTAATAAATTACACACTTAACACTATATGTGCTTCTGTACAGATTCGGTGAAATTCTGTTCGGGGGTGGGGGTAGTATGATTTATGTAATAACTGTCAAACTGACGGATTTATCTCGACTTGACCGTCTGAATTTCTTCACTCTGCTTGCTATAGAATTGTAACGCGCGTAGCTAGTATCTACAAGGATAGATAGATCTGTATCTCTATGTGAGTGAAAGAGTCGTTGCTAATATTTTTCAACGGTCTTTCAGTGTGACTTCTTGAGATAAGTCATAATTTTTTTCAGACTACGAATTAGAGTTTCTTCGATTATTTTTGTATTCATAAGCGTTTTAATTACGAAAACCATTTGACATCCAGGTTGATAATTTTTCTATATAATTTAAACTTCGTTTTATTGGACTAAATTCTAATATAGAACATTTGGAAGCTGAAGTTGAATCCAAAAGAAAGAAAAAAAGATCGCTTTGAACTCTTTTGAACATTATTGTGGCCATTATTGTTTTGCATGTCATAGTAGAAAAAAAGGTTTTTAAACTTTGCCTTGTTTTATTTTGTGTTTATAATTATTGAACAATCATATATTGCATGTGTCGTATTGATAAATAAATACTGTGCTGATGAGGATATTATGATAATTGTCAATCGTTACTCCACTGTAGATGATAAAAAATTGAAATTTCGGAAACGTATGCACAAATATTGTTGGTAGTAAAAGATTTTTAGCATAATTATTGCAAAAATAAGAATGTCATAAATTTGAATTCTACGTAGCCATAATATATTAGCTCTGTTTGACTCTAAGGGTTAAACATTGAGCTTAACTTTATCTGTTGTGTTTATTTGTATTCTAGGCCACTGTAGCACTGATTTTATTTTATTTTTACTTTGATCTTGTTATATAAGAAAAGTTACAGTTATTAAATTAAACTTTTCATTAAAGGTGTATATATATATATATATATATATATATATATATATATATATATATATATATAGGCAAACATTATTAAATAACACAGAGTGTTTTGACTTGATAAAACTTCGAATGGTCCATTTAATGTTCCGGTCAAATTGCTGTATGTAAGTTTCATGTGTTTCTTGTTCCATTTTCTTTCCTTTTTTGCGAGTACTTTCGATTTGATTCGTCAAATCATCTTCAGGCGGTGTTAATTTTGGTTTCTTAAAAATTATGTCTTTACTGTTGAGTTTTTTTTATTATTTAATAACGTCTATAATATTGAGCTGTTACATGAGAGGGTGATTACGTTCTAAGAGCGTGCAAGATTCAAAAGTTTGATTGCTTCACCGTTAAGAATTTGATTACGTTTTAAGCGCGTTCAAGATTCAAACGTATAATTGCTTAATGGCTAAGAATTTGGTAACGTTCATAACTATGATAGACACTATAAAATATTGTGACTAGTTTCGTAATTCACATTATTGGTTGTGAGATGTTTAGTTTTTATGTAGACGGCTTCAACAATTTTTAATCTTTTGGTGTTTATATCGTGGTGTATTATTTTAGTATTGTTAACTAGTATGTGTCTACATTGAGAAGGGGGCAGTCATGTTTTTTAGGTGTTGGCAAATAGAGCTAGTGTCAGACAGATATACGGTTAATCTTCGGGAAAGTGTTGTGGTAGTTAAACCTATGTAAGAATTAGTTTTATTGTTATATATATATATATATATATATATATATATATATATATATATATATATATATATTTATATATATATAGTCACCCACAGACAGACTATTTCGCTGTATTACAGCTGTTCAATGTGGCTAGATAGGATACTGCTTCAAACTGGAATCGAACCTACAACCATCTAGTTGACAGTCAGCTTTTCTAGCCCTTCCGCTCTCAGACAGGCGCCGTTAGCAGGTGAAATCTAAATGATTATATTTACATTAACATATAGCAGAGGGTGCTTGATTTGTGTTCACAAAGAGCATGCATTATCGCTAATGGTCGTTGGCGATATAACATACCATAAGGATCAACCCAAGAAGAGGGAAAGCGCATATCAATTTATTTGTGTATAGGTGATTTTTTTTGTAAACAGGGGCGCTTGATAATTATTTTGCTCCTCCAATTATGTTTTATTCACGCATATATTCATTTCCCATATTCCGTTGTTTTCCCAGGAGAGACATTCTAGTCAGAGACAATCTAACACCAATCTTCAATTGGCAAAACATTTTCCATCAACCATCAGCGCACACAAATTATCTGAAATCCCTTCTGACGATGACATCAAAAAGCTCATGAAACATTAATAATTGTATCACAGCTGGAATTCACACGTACTACATTAAAATCAGGACTTATTATTATTATTATTATTATTATTATTATTATTATTATTATTATTATTATTATTATTATTATTATTTGTAAACACTAGGAGTTCTCACACAGATCATCGTCAGTGATTGCTCACCGACAACAACCAGTGGTATTTCCTGGAGTCTGAATGACAACAAGCCTCCCCAGATTTCCAGTATTCTTCACCTCTTTTCGATAACGATGCGGTATCGCAACATACTCTTACCATTGATTTCTCGCTGGTAAGGACAATTGGTCTTCTCTGGGATTTGGGTGCAATAAGCCTCCCCAAAGTCCCAGCATTCTCTGGACTTTTCCAGTTGAGGTCTGGTTTGTGCTGTCCCTCCTCGGTCGTCTAATCTTCCTAGACCCTCTAAAAATATTTTGTCTGGTGTCAGCCTAGGTCGGCACCATTTAAAAATAAATAAATAAATAATTTTTTTTTAAATTAATTTAATTTTTTTTTTAATTAAAAAAAAATTGGGTGGGGTGGGGAGAGAGGCAGGAGCTTATTATTATTATTATTATTATTATTATTATTATTATTATTATTATTATTGTTGTTGTTGTTGTTGTTGTCCTCCTTGTTGTCATTGTTGTTGGTTTTTACTCACAAGGAGTTTTCACACAAGTTATTATCAGTGATTTCTCACTGGCAATAACAAGTGGTGTCCCCCTGGAGTCTGAGTGACAGCAAATCCTTCGCAGATATCCATCCCTCTCTGCCTCTTTCGATACCTGTTGTAAGCCATTCGCTGTTATCGCAACAGCCGGTTACAATTAATTTATCGTTTTCATTAGAACTTAAATGGCAATAAACTTATCAAAGGTTCAAGTACGCTCCGTGGTCTGCGACAGGAAATCTGGATCATATTCTTCTTCCTCGGCTTTACCATTCTCTTTGACTCTTCACGGCCATGCTGTATTGTACTAGTCGAGGCTGGTGCTCCCATATTTTTTCGGGGATAAGAGTATGTGATCTCTGACAGATATAGAATATGGTGTGTCACTTAAATGCACTATTAACTGCCTATTGGAAAATATAGTCGTGGAGCAGAGAAGCTTGTTTATCCCCATGTGTATGTATGCATATATAGATGCATATATATGCATATATATATATATATATATATATATATATATATATATATATATATATATATATATATATATATATATGTGTGTGTGTGTGTATATATATGTAAATATATGCACACACACACATATACATAAATATATATATATATATATATATATATATATATAGCGAGAGAGAGAGAGAGAGATCATTGATAATTGTTTTCTTTTCTCGCGTATTGCTGTGAGATTCGTCTCACTCTTGGAGATCGATCGACCATCAGGATCGATAAATACTTCTGTTTCTTTTTCTTCTTGTTTTTCTCTTTTATTTCTTTCTTCTTCTTCTTCTTCTTCTTCTTTTCTTTCTTTTTCTTCTTCTTCTTCATCTTCTTCTTCTTGTTATTATTATTCAAATATAAGATGGTAAAGAAGAGGGAGCACAGTTATCTTCTCTTACTACAGGTGCATTTTTACCCAACAATCTACGCATGCACATCAATAATTGCATGAATCAAAAAAGTCTCTTTCTATGTTCTTCATTTTTTCTTTCAACTACGGCAAAGGGCACAAATACTCACCAATCCCAAGAAACGTTTCTTTAAAGACTTAAAATTTTGGGTGTCTGATAGTCCGTGAGTTCAAGGGCCGATTCTTGAATTTACTGAATACTTCCGAAACCATAAAACACATAAATTTACATACATTTTTTAAATATTTTCATCATTTCAGGACCCTTTAGTGGGGGCTTAACTTCATAATAATAAAAGCCTTTCTAATACTACTATTCACTTGTGTTTTCCAGTAAAAAATCAGCGTTTCTTTCTCTCTTGCTTCCCTCCATTCTTTCTCTCCTTCTCTTCATATTTTTCTTTTTTCCTCCATTTCTTCTCTTCCTCACACTGTGTTTTTTAATGCCAATGCGTAGTCAAATGTTAATCTATATTAATATGTAAATAATAATAGTAATAATAATAGTAGTAGTAGTAGTAGTAGGGGGAGTAGTAGTAGTAGTAGTAGTAGTAGTAGTAGTAGTAGTAGTAGTAGTAACAACTAGCGGAATTAACGCCACGTTGCTCGTGTAGGGATATATTGCCGGTCGCAAGGTTTATTTTGGTAAAAATAATGTCACGTTTACATTCGTAATATGAGGTCAAGTAATAAAAAAAAATCTATTAGTGAAGTGCTTTTACGAAAGAAATACGTTACTTAAAGACAGTTGTAGCATGAAAAATGGATTTAACGGATCGATACGAATTCGAATTATTAAAACAAGCGAATTATTCTAAATCTTAAAAATGCCAATTGTAATAATTATTTAATTGTTTGAACTTTTTATGAAATACATTCTTCACTAAGATATATTTTTGTCTAAATTTATTTAAAAAATAAATTTCGTTTCTTTGCAACTATTTTATGGACTTTACCGATAATTTACCCTAGTGACCTCAAGTAGAATTGCATGGGAATGTCATTGGTTTCTTTAGATTCATTTAAAAAATGTGTTATTTGAACTTTCCGTTAACATATTCATTTCTAGGACACACTAACAAACATAGACGTTTATATATACTAGCAAATGTATGCTCCCTCCGGTCGCATCGTGAAAGAACTACATACGTAGTTAAAGCAAAATAAATTGTTTGAGACTACTAAAGTAATTGCCAACGCTTTTGATAATGTTTACCCATTCATTTTTTTTTTTTAATTATCGCCTATGTTTGAATTCATGACGTAAATCATAAATCAATGATGTCATGCCAAAGCTATAATTTTCTTTATAAGATGGGGTAATGTTGCCACGTATGAGGAGGTGCTGCCTTTTTTTCCCTTTACAGAGTACAAAACCGACTTCGAAATCTAGTGGGCGATGTCCTTTTCGCCTCCCTACTACCTGTTTAACACAGAAGAAACGTGGCTAGTCTTTCTCTACTCTATAGTTATTTACATGGTATGTGCTCGACTGAGTTTTAATCTAGTGTCCCCCTCTAAAACTTTTACGACAAACACTTGTCTCGCTACAACCACTGTCAATAATTTCACTTTCTCCCTCTTTGTGCCTAAAACTAAACGAGACTTCCATGAGCAAAGTTTCTTTCCTAGAACCACCTGTCCGTGGAACTGAATAGCGCGGAGCTGCTTCCCAGCTGACTACAAGATTGTTGTTTTCAAGTACAGTGTAAGCAAATTCTTATTAAGCCGTCCTCATGGATAATCAAATTCTTTGAAACTACAAATCATCACGGTGTTGTTTAACTGTCCACCTGACACTCATTAAGCCTTGTACTCGAGTGGCTTTTTTGGCCTTGATAAGTGACGACTCCTTAGTAAAAAAATATTTTGCTATGGTAATGTTTTAAGCTCTATTTATAAGAAAGTCCAAATAGGTCAGTTGGTAGAATCTCAACCTTAAGATATCAAGGTTTCGGTTTCGATTTCCGGTCATGCCATATACGTTATTTGGTGGGAATTTATTATTTACTATTAATACATTATTCTCGATTTCTAACAGTACTTAAGATCTCCGATATTTAGAAATTAAACAAATACTGCAATGTATTTATTACGTTTAAAAAGATTGTGACTGACGAACGGACAGACGGATAAAATCTATAATTATATGATAGATAATAGCATAAAGGAGAAGTCACGCGTGAAGGTCGAAGATGGCGGTTTCCGTGCAGGTTCATTGGTGAAGGTTGACAACGAATCTTAGTCGTGAGCCAAGTAGACGCTGACAGTTGACATACTGGAATGCCAATCTTTGTGTATTTTGTAGCCTCGCATTGCTCACCTTAGCAACTTCGATGATCTGGCGCTTACGATTATCCCCAAGAATGTTCGCAGCTCAAGGTATTGATGAATGTGTCGAGGTGTTTGGGGAATTACTGCTCAAGTTGCCATTTTAGAAGTAGATGTTCCTTATCCGGGCAACTAGATTAATATGTATTCTTCTGTTCAACTGTATAAGCGATCGGCGAGTCTATTTTGTCACACATTTCAATCAGTACATAAGGGGTGCAACGTCCATTTTAGTTTATACCACGTGTTATGTCGTAGTGTTATTGGGCGTGGTTTTGCAACTGTCTTTCGTAAGACTAATTCGTTCCCCATTAGTTTGGCACAAAACTTCGTGGATTGTTTTTTTAATCTTTTGTACGTTCAATAATGATTATATTGTTATACTAATGAGTCACCACTACCTATGTCCAAATGCCACTTTATATATATATATATATATATATATATATATATATATATATATATATATATATATATTTACTATTTCATGTATCCACATGAAATTTTATGAGGAGATATAATTTTTTATGTATCAATTTTCAGTATTTACTTCAACAGTGCTCGATACGTCAGTAGAGCTAGCTAATAAGTTATGAAAATATATTCATGGCAATTAAGCTACACAGAGGCTCCCGCGTTTCACCCCCGATTCATGATAAAAGCAGGAAAAATTAATGTCAACGCCTCAAGTTCTTCACTGAACTTTGTCAAAAGGAAACGAGAGCGTAAATATATATATATATATATATATATATATATATATATATATATATATATATATACATATATATAAGACGTTTATGTAGTTTGCTTGAAGCATTGTTTATTTGTATATAGGAATGTGATACTTAGAAGGCAATACAATGCAGAGGTGTGACAGATAGACACAAGTTGGAGCAAATAAGACATATAATGGTGGAACAAATTAAATAGTTTCACCCTTAATACAATGTATACATACACATATATATATATATATATATATATATATATATATATATATATATATATATATATATATATATATATATTTATTTATTTTTTCACAAACACACATATATATGTTTATCTACACAATGTTACAATGTTATGTTATACCTGTATCAAGATGGTCTTGTGGAAACTTCGTATATGATATTTCAGAGAACTCTTCACTTTTTCAGAACCGTGCTCGTGTGTGTGTGGGTGTGTGTGTCTGTGTGTGTCTGTGTGTCTGTGTGTCTGTGTATGTGTCTGTGTGTGTGTGTGCGTGTGTGGAGAGAAAGAGAGTGTTAATATGCACGGTGTTGCAGCAAAATCCGACACTTGTCAAAAAGAAAACGAAATGGGTAATAATGGCAAAAGTTGTATATGCAGAGACCCAACAGTTTATTTAGAAACAATTAGAATTACATAGTAGATTATTTTTCAGTGTAACTGCCGCCGGAGACGACCATCTAAAGGGGTGCGAAATAAGTTACACGTTTTGGCAACATATTCTTTTTCTTTAACGGCGAACGACTTCATGACGGCAGTATACAGAAGCTCGACCGTGTTGTGGGTGTGCGTGTCATTCTTAGCGTCGATCACGCTCCAGAAAAAAATATCCAAAGGGATTGCAGTCGGGTGAGGAAGGCGGCCACATGTAAAGAACATTGTTGGGAAGCCATAGTGGGTCGTCTTGGCTGTTTGTGCAGGAGTGGAATCCTTAAGCAAGACGTAGGAGAGATAAAAAGATGATAAGAGAAAGAGAGAAGGAGAGAGAGAAATTAAGAACGTGACCAGCTATGTGTAAATATTTGTATTCTCGAAGTGTACAAAATGGCATATGATTTTATGTCTAACACCCTTGAAACGCTTATTAGGAGCGTATCTTTCCTGGTATTGCATTCACCTTGGGCAGGTTGAGCCGGAGAAAGTTTCTAGTAATGTTAAATTCACCAACGGTTCCCAGTTGCATGTGTATTCGGATAAGGGGGGAGGGAGTCGTTAGTTTTTGCAGTGAGGTGTCGTCATTCTCTAACATAGAGTGGCTGATATTCCAAATGGTCGCCCATCTTGTACTCACCAGTCTCAGTGTCACTTAACTTCGATCATCAAACAAGAACCGGTGTATAAACGTGATCATGCCGTCCGATGCATTATATTAGGAATTAGTCCAACTGTTTCATTAACCAGAGCCAATACTTAATAATATAATACATATAGAATAATTCGTCTGGTCAAACCGGGGTTCTAATATCCGATCGAATTTTAGCCACTTCCCTGCGATAAACGACCATTTATGAATATAAATAGCGAGTATTATGAGTCAAATATATTAAAGTCTAAACGATTAACAGACTTTTTCATCGAACGTTAATTGTCAACAACTTCAAATCAATCGCAATCGTGTTCTTCGTCTATCTCTTTCTTTCTGTTTCTGTGTGTCTCTCTCTCCCTCTCTTTCTCTCTCTCTCTCTCTCTCTCTCTGTCGGTCCTCCATTTCTTTCTCTCTCTACCAAACACACACACACTCACTTTTGTGTCAATTGAATTGGCTAGCGTTTAGGTCTGATCCCCTGTCTAGACTTTGCAGCCTTGATCATTCATAGTAAAAACCTTTCAAGTGGTTGGACAAGTAAGCTTTCCTCAGACACTTAATCGTTCATCAACGACTTGGCTTAATGTTGTCAGAGAATGATTTTTTTCTTTCTTTTCTTTTTCTGTTGTTGTGCTTCAGATTGGTTTGTCAATATCTTCATTATAGTCGATTGACCAAATCTTTTACTTATTTCCTTCCCGACGCAGTCGATTCGGGTTGATAATACACTATTAACACTCAATGTATATTTCCGACTACATGTTATGTATATCGCTGTGTTTTGATTGATATTCGTAGTTGCCTGCGTAATGTCGTCATTCAACGAAACGCTTAATTGTTTCAGCTTGGTGGGGAAAGTTTACGAACAGAAAAATAATTAAATGTATACATAACTTGTACTACATCTCCCTCTCGCTCCACTCTTTTTTCAGTTGAGCCCTTTAGTCAGTAAAATCATCAACTTTCACCCGCGTATAATGCATTGCTCAGTATGTAAATGTTTGAATTGGGAGTTCGCTTACTTTTAGCAGGTGTTAGATAATAGCTATGAAGTCAGAAACACGGGCTGTAACTAGCCACAATGAAGAACTGTGATACAGCGAAACAGACTGCATTTTGGTGACTTTATATACTTTCTGGTTTGATTTACAGATTTGAACAAATGACATCTAGGATGGTTTTTTTGTCCTTTAAACATGCTCTTAAGATTACCCTCATCAGTGTAAAAGTGTCGGTTGCAGGCTGTCGCATGGGCTCGAACGCCGTTCGTAGATTCAGTCTACAATATATATATATATATATATATATATATATATATATATATACAGGGTGATTCATAAGTAACTTACCTATTTATTTTATAAATTCTAAAGTTAAAAAATACGGTAATACAAAACAGAAAGTTTATTCAACAAATTCATTTATGGGAGTTTACATCTACAGCAAATGTTCAAAATGTCCGCCTTCGTTCTGCCTGCATAGCTCCATTCTTTTTTGCAAGGAATTGACGACTCTTTGTAGCATATTTGATTGATTATGAAATAAATATATATAGAAACAAATATATAAACGAACAAATTTAAAATAACAAATAGCAGTAATTAGAGAGTAAGATAACAATTATCAAAAGTTCATAGTATGTTTGTGCTTCATATGGTAATCATTTTAAATAGCTAAGTGAAGTGACTTGTGCATCACCCGTTATATATATATATATATATATATATATATATATATATATATATATATATATATATATATATATATATATATGTGTTTGTGTGTGTGTGTGTTTCTTTCTGTGTTATTGTTTGGGTTTAGATGCTAAGTTGATAGATGGATATTATCAAGTTTAAATTCCAGTAAATAAATGTACCATATGTTTACAACAAAGAAAGTGAAAGGGATGAGAGGATGAGAGGATGGGGAGAGAGCGAGATGGAAAGCGAGGTGAAGATGACGAGAGAAAAAAAACGTTATCTCTCTCTCCTAATCGACCCAATATGACAAGGTTAAATTCACTGTTGGCATTCGACACTAATGTTGACGCTAATCTTTTGATTTATCGAGTTGTTGTTTTTTCTATTGACAATATTTTCTTTACTTTGAGATTCCGTTTGAATATTGGAAAAGCTTGTCGATTATTTAAGAATATAGACTTGGGATTTCGTTGTTCTTCGAATTTCGCGAAATTCAGAAATGCCATAAAAATCTTTCAATAAAATTCACTTTTCTTGTTTGTTATTACATTGGTTCTTGCAGTTCGAACAATAACTATCACAAATGTATTTCGTCCTCATCAAGAACCTGTTTTCTGAGAATTAAATATGCACAAAGAGGTGAAGAGAATATTATGAAATTTATATATAACAAGCGATCTTCGTGAAAATTACACCGTGTTAAATAATTATATATTTATAATTGAGCATAGTTTTCTGTCGCTTATAGGCTACAAAACAACTCGACAGTTATATATATGTTTCAAGAACTCTGTTCACACCTCATAGAAGGCTTGAAGAAGGGAATGGTTTCCGAAAATTTCTTACATACTATAACCAAAAAACAAAAACAAAAACTGAAATGGGGATTTACTTTACTTTGCTTCTAAAATCGTCCAATAAATTCTGTACGAACTTGTAATTTGCATGTTTATTTATTTATTTTTTCTTTATTCTCAGTTATTTATTCACTATTATTTATACTTCTTTTTACAACTTGTGTGCTTATAATTTCTTGTTGAGTGATTACACTTATATATATATATATATATATATATATATATATATATATATATGTTATATTATGACGGGCCCCATATTCTGTATACGCGTATGGTTAGCTAGTATGAATTGGGGACTGTGTGAAAGAAATAGGATTAAGTACAAAAATTGTGACGCATGTGTGGATGGACGTAGGAGAAATCGCTTGAATTGTGCGATGTGCAACGGTGTCATTTCGTACAATGTGAGTGCAATGGTGTTCTTACGCTCGCTGTGACGGGTGATGAATCTTTAGTTCAAAGGTAAGGCACAGAGGCAATCTGAGTGCAGTTATAGGATTCGTTGAAAGGTCAAGGATCTTTGACGTCACAGATCCTTTGTGTGAAAAGTTAGTTTTGATTCGGTTCCTGACTTTGGAAGCGAGGAGTCAACAAAAGTTGTTTTTTCAGTGCGTTCACGATGGAAGCGCGTAATATCGAGACGTATAAGCTGGTCTCTACAATGCGTGAGCTGCGTGAATCGCGAGAGATTGGCTAAAAACTTAGAAGAATATAGCTGATTGAATCCGACGTCACACAAGCGGTATGAGTGAAAGAAGGAAGAGTTAGATGAATGAACCGACGATGGAAACCTCTCCAATGGAACGAAGCGTGAAATAAACCAAAAGATAGAATCTCTCTCAAATTTCGTCTCTGAGCGTTTTGTCCGTGCCTGAAACAGAATCTGCCCCCAGAACAGGTACACCACTGCGGTCACGGGCCAACGACGGAGGGAGTACGCCAGCAGAATCCAAGACCAACAGCGGAGGCAGAAATGTAAGGTAACTTATCTCAGTGCAGTTTTGTTTATATTTTAAAGAACTTAGAAGAACCGATATTTTAACGAAAAGAACTTAAGAAAAACGAACTGTGTTTGATTAGTAAATGTTTAAAAGGAACTTTGTTTAAGAACCGTGAGTTGAAGTGTTAAAGAGCAGATATTTAAAAGGAGAAGTTAACGAGAATCAATGTGTAAAGGTGTGGACAGTTTAAAGGCTTGAAAATCGCACTAAGGCAATTGTGTTTAAAGTGACTCTTAAAAATGTGTTTAAAATGTCTGTTTAAAAATGACTATTGTTTGAGTGGTTTCGGAGAACTGCCGCGGTCGGGGCAGGATTAGTTACCAATGTAATAAATCTCTGTGGTTTTCGTGACTTTTAATTTACACGGGTATGTAACATATATATATATATATATATATATATATACAGTATTTAGTTTTAAACTAATGAACAGATCATTATAAATTATGTAATATGGAGGATAGGCAACACAGTGAGTATTGATTTACTCCTCTCCAGGAGTTAGGCACAAGGCCAGTTTTTATCTTACTCCCACAAGTAAGATGTGACCCAAGGTCGGGTCGGGAAAGTGGGGTTTAAAAATTGCCTGGGTAGCCCCGTCGGCATTCCCCGGTAGGGGCGCCTCAGGCAGTAAGCAATAAGCGAAGCCTGGGATGGTGGTCCTCCTAGAACTGCACAGGGCAGACCCATAGACCGGCGTAAATCAAGCTCCGAAGACCAAGACATACCAGTCTATGGGGTGCAGTATCCATCGGAACAGATACTACACTTTGATCTTAGCCAAAAGGCCAATCAGTGAGTAGCATGGGCATATTTTATTGTAAACTTTACCATTTAGAGGGTATATCCTTAAAATTGCATTTTATTCCGGAAAAAATGAAATAAGTGGGATAAAATTTTCTAAATAAATAATATTTATTTACTAAGGCTGTCAAAAATAAATTTATAGATTACACATGTATCTCTTATATATCTCTAAGTATGAACATGTGTAGCTCAAAATATTGTTTATACTCGTCCTGGGGTGTGTATTATTTTAGTATATATATTTTTTTTTTATTTTTTTTTTGCTCTTACTTTTCTTTTGTCTTTCTATTCTCTACTTTCTTTCTTTTTTTTATTTCTTCATTGCTTTATACCTATTTCTATTAAACTATTTTCTTTTCTTTTGCTTTCCTTTCTTTTCTTTGTTTTTCTTACTAATACTACTTTCTTCTTCTTCTCTTTCTTTTTCTTCTTAATTTTTTTATCTTATAATTTCTGAACTTCTCTCATCCTGAATGTGATCGTTTAAGGCCTTTAGTCACGCTTTTTTTTACTTGCCAAAAGATGTCAAATTACCGGGCGACAACTTTGCTGATATTGTGAGTTCTTTAAATTCAATACTCTTATATTATTTTCTGGTGAATCGCACATTTATTCACCAATGAACTTTAACATCGGTGCTGTCCATCTATATCATTTGAATTTTTGGAACACTTTCTGCTATATTTGTTTGACATTCATGATATTCTGGATTTACTTTTTGGGGGGCATGTTGAACTTTTCCATCGAGGTGGATTTTCTTTGCACACAAAAATGTTTGTGTATTTTTGTATTTTTATATACTTTTTTATATTTTCAAATCTGTGCTATCAGTAATATAATTTTACTTATTCATCCCGATGATTTTCTCTGATGAGAAAAGCATGCATTTTTGAAAATCCATGGGTTAAGGAAAAGGAAAAAGTTTATTTACATATTCCTTGTTTAAACTACTTGAGGATTCAATAAATATTGTTATTTTTCACATTTTTATTCTCATCATTCATTTCCTCATATATATATATATATATATATATATATATATATATATATATATATATATATATATATATATATATATTCATATATATATATATATAATCAACAAATAAACCTTCTAAAGTACAGGTAAAGATTATTTTAATAATTCTACAGCTGTTTCATCTCGTAAGGACAAATACATAATGCTAAGTAACAAATTAACGATAATCTATAGGATTCACGAAGAACAAAGTTTTTGTCGTACTTGATTCAGCTACTCTCTCACTCCTTAATCCAACTCCAACAGCTATAAATGTACTGCTGATGAAGTGGTCAAAAAACAGAAACCATATATATATATATATATATATATATATATATATATATATATATAGAGAGAGAGAGAGAGAGAGAGAGAGAGAGAGAGAGTAAGATGATACTTTAAAAATATAAATAATGTATTTAACTAGTAGACTATCAAGATAAAAAACAAAGCTCAATATAGTGTATAGAGCAATAATATTAATGGATTGAATAATATAATAAAATGAGAAACTAATCAAATTATCAGAGTAATATTGCGTTCTTAAATCATGAGTTTTCAAAGAAAATCTTCTCAACTAATGGTCCTCAGAAAAGACGATTTTCTTTAAAAACTCATGAGTTAAGGGCGCAGTATCACTCCTTGTTTTTGAACTTTAATAAAATCATATTAATTTCTCATTTTATTATGTTATTAAATCTATTAATATTTATATATATATATGTGTGTGTGTGTGAATATATATATACATATATATATAATAAAATATGTATATATATATATATATATATATATAATAAAATATGTATATATATATATATATATATATATATATATATATATATATATATATATATATATATATATAGTAAGGTATGAAATTTATGGCAATTGAGCTACACAAAGCCTCCCGCGTTTCATCCCCGGAGGGAATCTTCAGGCTTAAATGGCTGAAATATATGTTCATAGCTTATTACCTAGCTCTACTTACGTATCGAGCACTGTTGAAGTAAATACTGAAAATTGATACATAAAAAATTATATCTCCTTATAAAGTTTTATATGGATACATGAAATACTAATATATATATATATATATATATATATATATATATATATATATATATTAACAACATAAAGCCGCGTACGTATATTATTTAAAAATCGATCTAAAAAATTCCATTTAGAAAATTGCTAACTTTCCATCGAAGTCGTTGCAATGCCTCCATCTTTTCCCGCTTAAAACACATCGTTAAATAATAATTTTTAAAATAAAAAGGAATTTTTTTTAAATTGCATACTTTACATCGACCTGTACGTACATTAATAGCCAGTTTTCATGTAGACTTATACTTAACAACCTGTATGTTTTAATATAGATTTAATTAGAACGGTGTCTCTCAAAGGCCACGTGATATTTGAATATGTTACAAATCTGATGATAACAAGATATGATAGAATCTAATGTAAGTAAGAATATAAAAATGCATCTTATTAAAATGATGCTTTGGTATCGGTCTGTAGTAGTCGTTTTATTTCTCAACAATTGTACGCCATAGTCTCAAAGATTTTAAAATCTAAAACATTGCAAATGATGTCTTATTAGGAGAGTAATCCTTTGTATTATTCATATGTCATTCTCACAACGTTTCGGTCAATGTAACTTCCGACCTTCTTCAGGTGCGTCTTTTCTTACTTGGGAATCTTTATCTCGAACTCGGGAATCTGTAGGGGATTTCGAACGGAACACTTGATTTAATCCACGGGGGGGGATGATTGTTCTGTCAGCCGTGACTGGGTAGAAGTCTTACGTAATTTTTAATTATATTCATAGTAGTATTCATAGTATGGCCTCTAGTAAGGATTGAACTTCTTACGTCCAGAGGACTGTCATTTAGAACTAATTATTGCATATCACTTTATCCGTTGCGCCACGAGTTCAAAAAACAAATACTACACTACGCCCCATCCGGAGTGAGCATTGTAATATAGTGCATTAGTCTGAAATAGTATAGTAAACTAAATGTAATATTAAAGGATAGTTTCGGCTTCATATATGAACGTAATAGTATAGTTTCGGATTTAGACACAGATACCAAATTTCTTTTAGGAATAGATTATTTACTCACTAGGAGTTTTCATACGATGCATTATCAGTGATTTTTTACTGATAAAAACAATTAGTGTTCACTGGAGTCTGAGTGACAACAAGTCTCCCAAGATTTCCAGTACTCTTCGCTTTTTTCGAAACATAAGGTAAATCTGTTTGCGTTCTCGAAACAGTCGTTTACTATAGATTTCTTGCTGACAACGACTTTTTGTCTTCTCTGGAATTTTAGTGGCAATAAGCCTCCTTAAGATTCTTGTAATAACCGTGCCTTTTCAGTGGAGGTCTTGATGGTTCTTTTTCTGCTTCATGCGTTTTCCGTCCTTCTTCAGTCTTCACGAACATGTTGTGCGGTAGCAACCAAGGTGGTGCTACCACTTGTTTGAATATTTATAGTTATTGGATATGCAGCAGTTTCAATTCTTTCTATATTTTTGTTCAATTTCTATTTTAACTTGGTTGGTCAGTCTTACCTGGTTATGCTGGTTGGTTTCTGCACTCGAGGATTTTCATTATTTTATTATTATTATTATTATTATTATTATTATTATTATTATTATTATCATGATTATTGTTCCTCATTAGGAGGTATCACACAGATCATCATCAAGGATTACTCACTGATAATAACCGGTGGTGTTCCATGGAGTCTGGGTGCCAACAAGTCTACCCATATTTCCAGTATTCTCCGCCTCTTTCGATAACCTTTGCTAATGACTTTGCATTATTGCAACAGCCGCTTACCGTTGATTTATCTCTGGCAGCGACGATTGGTTTCTACTGAAATTTGGGTGACAATAAACTCGCTTGCTTCTGAGTTCCCTTGGGTTCATGCGGTGTTCCTTCCATCTTTTGTTTCACTTTTGTTGTAGTTTCCATGTGGATGGTTAGTGTTTGTACTTTATGTGGCTTGGTTTCCGCATTCGAGGAGTTTCTTTAAGATTTCAGCAGTGTTCGTCGTTGCCGTCCGTTGTATAGTCTCTGTCTTCCCCTTGATTCTAATTTCTCCTCGTCTTTTTCCCAGGTTTTTCGGGACTGTTCCTAGTGCTCCTACATTTATTGGTATTATATTGACTTTCTTCATGTTATATTTTTATTATTATTATTATTATTATTATTATTAAAATTATTATCGTTATTATTATTATTATTATTATTATTATTATTATTATTCATACTGATCCAATGTCTTTAAGTAACCGTAAAGTTCAATAAATAATGTAATATCGGTCTACCGATCGATATATTGATTCTTCCACGCCATTATCTAATAACAAGCAAGGCTACCCAAAGCGTCTCTGGGCAAAATAACTTATTCTTATTCCCGATCATTTGATAATCGTTAATATATCGATTTTCCGTCTCTTCTTCAAAATCTAGATTTCAGAATGAACGTAAGATTTCATTTCTTTGTACGTTTATTCGCGAGGCTGACCTAGATAGCGTTTCTGCTTGCAATTGTGCCGTTTCGTTTCGCTTCGTCTATAATAATAAAATAAAATATTGGAATAAAAAAGAAAAACGAAAAATGAAAAAAAGAAGAAAGACAGTAATAATGGTTTTGAAAATTGCTGCAATTGAAATGAAGAATTCAAAAATTGCTTAATAATGTAATAATGATCGTAAGAAAAAAAAATTATATATATATATATATATGTGTGTGTGTGTGCGTTTGTGTGTGTGTACACGCACACGGCATAACCTCGTTGACACATCGGTTACTGTTAGATCATCGAGGTTAAGCGACGTTGAGTCTGGTCAGTACTAAAATGGGTGACCATTTAATTATATCAGATGCTGTATGTGGGAAGGTTCTCTGCTTATTCCAGCATTGCTTTTAGTAGTCTTGCACTCCTCCATTCTAGTAGAATCAACCAATAACTTGTAATGGGACGTGTGGTCAGACATTTTGTAACCCTTGCTTCACAATCGATTCCATGCGTAAGAACTCTTACATTGTCTCTCGATAAATAACGGAGGGACCTACTATATATATATATATATATATATATATATATATATATATATATATATATATATACATATATACATATATACATACATATATATATATATACATATATATATATATATATTGCTAGTTGTTGATTTGCTTATCCTTTATTCCATTTTTATTTTTATATATATATATATATATATATATATATATATATATATATATATATATATATATATATATATATATATATATATAGGTGTACACTCTTTATAATCCACGAAATTGTTTCAAATTGCAAGCTCAATGAGTTTGTGTTACAAGCTTCAGAGCATGTATACATTTTAGTTATATTCAAATGACCAAAGGCAAAATAAATCCATTACAATATTCTGGTTTTGAATCCTATTTGACGACCTGAAAATAGTTTCAGGTTTCGGCTGAAACGACTTCTTTTTATTTTGGGGTTGGGAGATATATGCCAACTTTTGATGTGAGGTTTTTTTTTCGTGCCTTTTAACTTTCAATTGATTTTACCAAGCCGTCTTCTTGGATTTTTTCATCTTCCTTTCTTCGATTTTTCCATGACTATTAAATGAACAATTTCTTTGATGATCAGCAATGTCAAAATAAAAACTATATATTCTTCTTCACTAAGCTGTGACACGCGCGTAAGATATTTAAAAAAAATATAAAATTCGAAAAAAAATATATAAATGAAGTCGGAAAATGAGAAACTGAAGATAAAAATAAATGAATAAATAATAAATAAAAATTATGGTAATGGATTGATTTCTCCTTTGGCCATTGAAATATAACTAATATATATATATATATATATATATATATATATATATATATATATATATATATATATATATTGTGTGTATTTAGGCAGCATATATTCATTTAGGCAAACATTATTAAATAACACGGAGTGGTTTTGTTTGATGCAACTTTTTTTATTTTTTCAATTTTCCGAATTGTCAATCTAATGGCGTTTGAATTGTATGCACTTTCTTTAACGTCATCAATTTCTTAACGGTTTAAACAGTCAAACTTTTAAATCTCTCATATGTGTAGAACGCCATCACGCTCTCATGTACATTTCAACTTTACAGACGCGTTTTCAAGTTATAAACTACTTGCCGTTATAATTCAAAAATGAGCACAACAGTAAAGTCATAATTTGTAAAGACACTAAAACTAATACCGCCTGAAGATGATTTGACGATTCAAATCGAAAGTACTTGCAAAAAAGAAAAAAGAATGGAACAAGAAACCCATGGATCATATTTACATCAATTTGACCGAAACATTAGATGGACAATTCGGAAAATTGAAAAAATAAAAAAAGTCGCATCAAACAAAACCACTCTATGTTATTTAATAATGTTGTCCTATATATATATATATATATATATATATATATATATATATATATATATATATATATATATATATATATATATATATATGTATATATATATATACAGGGTGACTCAAAAAGAACGGGCCTAGTGTACACTTTATGTGATATCTCCTTTATTTATTCACCGATTGCCCTTTTTTTACAGGACATGGCAGAATCAACGACCGTGAGTACACCAAGACCTCAGTGGGAGCTGGGACAAAGAATACACTGTGTTAAATTTTACTACAAGAAAACCCAGGACAGTTTCATGCATCAGTTCGGATGTGAAAAGGCTCCACCCAAAAGCAGAATTCAGAACTGGATGGACCACTTCGAGAAGTATGGGACCGTGGAGAACTTCAACGCTGCCAGTGAGAACCGTCCAAGCCACTCGGCACGTCCCAAGAAGCGAACAGCCGAGCTGGTCGAAAGTGTGAGAGAGTCTCTCCAGGAGAGTCCGAAACGCTCTGTGAGTAAGCGAAGTCAGTCCCTCGGTATCTCCCGTGAGACTTGCAGGAGAGTGCTGGTGAACAATATCAGGGCTTACCCATACAGAATACAGACGCTGCAGACCCTTACAGCCTCAGACAAGAAGCAGAGGAGCGCTATGGCAGTCAAGATGCTCGATAAGATCGAAGAGACACCAGGTTACCTTAACCTCCTTTGGACCTCAGATGAAGCCCACTTCCATCTTGACGGAAAGGCGACCTCCAAGACAAATGTCTTCTGGAGGTCCTCCAGACCGAATGAAGTAGCCACCAAGCCGCTGCACTCTCCCAAGTGCACGGTGTGGGCTGCAATCTCGGTCAGAGGCATCATCGGACCAATCTTCATCGAAGAATCTGGCGCCGCAGTTACAGTCACCAAGGAGCGGTATGTGGAGGTCATCAAAACCTTCAAGAGTGAGCTGCAGACCCTCTACCCGTCGTTCATGAGCAAGTTCTGGTTCCAGCAAGACGGAGCAAGTTCTTACATCTCAAACATGTCCCGAGATTGGCTGAAAGAGAACTTCGGAGGTCGAGTGATCAGTCTCAAGACTAATTTTGAGTGGCCACCCCATAGCCCGGACCGAAGCCACCCAGATTATTTCCTTTGGTGCTATCTTAAGGACATAATGTACACAAGGAAACCCAGAACCATCACGGAACTCAAGGAAGCCAGCAGGGAGGAGATGAGAGCCATTCCCAATTCAGTCTGTAAGAACGTCATGGACAACTTCGTTCTGCGCCTCAAGAAATGCACGGAGCTAAAAGGAGTCCATCTAGAACACATGCTGTAGAACGGAGAAAAAAAGGCCAAATACCCTAGTGTTTTGATATGATGTTGTGAATATAATAAACTAGTTATGCCCCAAAATTCATTTCATTCAGACGAAACACTAAGAAACGGGGCCTAATTAGATTTTGGGCCCGTTTTTGGGGGGTCACCCTGTATATATAACATGTAAGTGATACTTTTATTTATAACATATATAAATTTAATTAAAATTGTGATAATAATATTAATTATAATTATAATAATTAAAATGATAGTAAAATTTAAATAATAAGTCGAGAAGTTTAAATATAAATAAGGATGTAATATAACTGAAAGTTAGAAGTAGTAGTGTTGCAACTAACACTAAGTTTAAGTTTTTATTAATTAATTAATAATAATAATAATAATAATAATAATAATAATAATAATAATAATAATAATAATAATAATAATTGTAGATTACCGCAAGGTCATCAGCGGTGATGAACGAAAAGAGGTGGAGCATACTGGAGGCCTGAGGAGACTTGTTGTCACTCGGACTCCAGGGAATACCACAGGTTGTCGGCAGTGGGCGACCACTGACGATGACCAGTGTGATAACTCCTAGTGAGTAAATAATAACAATATACAGTAATATATATATATATATATATAGCAGGACCGGCGGGACAGTTATAAAAGTGTGTGGGGGGTCTCCTAAAAAGTGGGGAGCCCGGTTAAACACATGCATATATAACTTCATTATTGATGACCGTAAAGTGGGGGGGGGCAAGTCAAACAGTGGGAGGGGGGGGGATTGAGCCCCCCCCTGCCCTCCCCCCGGTGCCGCCGTCCATGTATAGAGAGAGAGAAAGGGAGTTTCTCTTTAGAAAAATTGAGAGTGTAATTACGTAAGCAAGAGCATAATTTATTTAATTTCTTACAAAACTATTAGTTTTTCTTTTTGTATCATATATATATATATATATATATATATATATATATATATGTGTATACTTTCTGTAAAAAATGACGGAAAGTAATTATACATTATCAGTGTTCGCACTAATATTCATACAAAACCATAGAATTACGTCAGTAATTTAATTTTCATATAAAAATTAGTATTATCATTTCTGATGACCTAAAGAAAAAAATACCAACTGTTGACTTTTTATTTAGGTGGAAACTTTCTTTTCGAATACATTTAAGGCAGCGGGGGATTTCTGTCTAGCTATTTGTTATGTTGGTTCCCATCACCGCTGGGAATAGTTTCGCCCGGAGGGCTACAAAAAGACATCTGTTTTATTCGCTAACTTTTGTGTGACGGCACGGATTTATATTTATTTATATACAAATAAATACACATTGGTATTAATTATAGAGTGGAGAATATACACGAATAAGTGTCTTATATTTGATTCGAATCTTTTAATAAACAACCGGAAACCGCATTCGATGGTTACACAAGTCCCATTCGGCGCTCTATAATAAATATCAATGTGTATTTGTTTGTATGTAAATAAATATAAATCCGTCCCGCCACACAAAAGTTGGCGAATAAAACAGATCTGAGCACTGGTTTTATTATCTGCCATATTCGGTTGTTTGGTTTTTGTTCGTTTGTTATTGTTTTTGTTAAAGTAAAATTGTATTTCTAAGAATATCGACGTGCGTTAAAATCATTTCGACGCGAACTAAATTTGAAATGTCAATTCAATCGATGCAGAAAACATGTTGAACGAGATACAAAAATATTTCATGAAGTGTAATACTTTAAATATGACATTAAAAACGAAACAATCAAATTTTTGAAAATTGGTCCAAAAATCAATATTTCGAATTACATTATAAAACACGTTAGCGTTTCGTGCAAGACTAGAGCTTTCGATATCAATCCGGGTGAGCTGTGAGTGGATTATTGAACGTCCGTGAACTTTATGTGGTCAGTCGGATGAAGGTTTTGATAAGAGTGTTGGACACACGGACACACCCAATCATGGCGGATTATGTGGAAAGCGGCGAACATTTTTGTGCAGGTAAAATACATCTTTCAGATCGATAAACAGGAGGAGTATTAGGAAAGGAAATTCAATTAGCGAGAGAGAAAGAAAGTGTGGAGAGAGAAGGAAAGACAAAGGTAGAAATAATGTTGGGTTGGTTGATTGTGTGTTTTCAAAGTTTCTGGGTCATAAATGTATTTTGCCATGAGTCTGTTTTCATTCTACTACTAAGTTCTATACACGTAGTGAGTACTGTTCAAGAAATTACTAAATATACTGAATCGCATGACCGGTAGTGAATAGTCATATCTCTACGCTGATGAGTCCCGGTTTAAGGACGAAACGTATACGTACATAGATAATAAACAATGACAAATATTTATTCCATGAAAAATGCCAGTATACTGAAATCATATGCCCTTAATAGGGTTAAGATGAAAATTCATATACACTAAATGTACAAAAGCAAGGAAATCCCCAAATTTGTACACTTTATTGTCATGAAGGGTATGCGAGCACTACAGGGCTATGTATTTTACTGGTAGGAGTTGTTCTTCAGCGCACCTCACACACTTCATCCACTCATGCATATAGATTTATACTGTAGTGATGTGATAATGAAATGGTTTGGTTGATATGTAGTCATACCCTTAATGACAATAAAAATGTGAACATTTGGGAATTTCCTTGCTTTTGTACATTTAGTGTATATGAATTTTCATCTTAACCCTATTAAGGGCACATGATTTCAGTATACTGGCATTTATCATGGAATGTCACTACTTTTGTAAAGGCTATGCCTCAAGACAATGGTAATTTTTAAGAGTTTTTTTAATTTTCTGGAAAACTAAGGTATATGGTAAACTGAAATTAAAATGCCATCAACTAGACCCTAGAACCCCTATCTCTGCCAAAAAGCACCTGAATCCATTAAATAGTTGATGAGATACAGGGTGGCACACACGTACGTACGTACACACGGATAACACAAACTCACTCCTGACCTTTCTGGATCTCTGGGTTGCCTTGACTAATGATGCTGAAATTCTACACACTTATAGAACCTATTAAATGAAAAATTTGTGCAAAGTTTTAAATAATTTGGTTTATTGGTTTTTTAGTTATGACTGATCAAAGAAATGAGATTTCTAGCATAGGCCATTCTTGAGGTCTATTAAGGGATAGAGCGCTCTCGCGCCTCCCTTGATTATTATCTGTCGCTCCTCAAAAAAGAAGAGCACTGTATGTGTAGTATTAGCACAGCATGACGTTACTAGGTTTAATGCATCGTTCCTATCTAAAAAAAAGTAGAACGCTCTGGACGTTATAGCCGGCGATAACGTGTTAAAATTATCGCAGTTTATTCGCTATTTAAAATTGGCCGTGTGGTTTAGGCGTCGGTTTTGAGTTGTAAAATACTCGTGATCCAGGGTTTCGAATCGCTTGACCGGAAGTGAATAGTCATATCTCTATGCTGATCAGTCCCGATTATTAAAGGACGAAATGTATACGTATATAGATAATAAACAATAACCAATATATATATATATATATATATATATATATTAGTACTTCATGTATCCACATAAAATATTATAAGGAGATATAATTTTTTTTTTGTGTCAGTTTTCAGTATTTACTTCAACAGTGCTCGATACGTAAGTAGAGCTAGGTAGTAAGTAATGAAAATATATATTGCAATCAAGCTACACAGAGCCTCCCGTGTTTCATCCCCGGGGGGAATCGTCAGGCATTTAGCCTCTGTGTAGCTTGATTGCCATATATATTTTCATTGCTTACTATATATATATATATATATATATATATATATATATATATATATAGTAAGCAATGAAAATATATATATATATATATATATATATATATATATATATATATATATATATATATTTGTATAATTTGTATTGTGAGTTCATGATATCGATATATTTGAAGCCCTGAATAATGTGCGCTTGGTACAGAAACAAATTAATTAGTGTAGGCTTATTTAACGTTTATACCCATTATATATAAATATATATATATATATATATATATATATATATATTTATATATATTTATATATATATATACGTAATATATATTATTTTATAATATATGTGTATATACATGAAATAATGTATTTATATATATATATGTATATGTATATGTATATATATATACGTAATATATATTATTTTAAGTATATACACATATATTATAAAATAATATATATTACGTATATATATATATATATATATATATATATATATATATATATATATATATATATACGTAATATATATTACGTATATATATATATATATATATATATATATATGTCCACGAAGAGACTGGCGCTACACTTCATCTTTTCTTTCCCAAGATAATGTGAGAAGAAATCCTTCCAGACTGAGGTCATGTTTTTTTAATTTTTGTCGCAATCAAGCGTGCTCATTTTGTTTGGAGCTAGATTTTCTCCACATAAAAAACGACCATGCGTCTTACTCCACCCACCTGAAGAGGCAAGCAAATAGAAACTGCCATGACTATATCTATATATATATATATATATATATATATATATATATATATATATATATATATATAAGGTTAAGATCGGATTCTAACCCTGCCTGATGAGATCTCAGTTTATAATAACTGTTGATCGATAACATCGACATGCCAGTGTCGCAGATTTTGTACATGTCTGTGTAAATAAAAAAATAATCATATATAAAAGCTCTATTTGATATTGAGCACTTTTTATAAACCCGGTTTAAATTCTTTGGATTACTACCCTGTGGATGTTTTACCTGGATTATATATATATATATATATATATATATATATATATATATATATATATATATATATATATATATGTGTGTGTGTGTGTGTGTGTGTGTGTTTGACGTGTGTGTGTGCGTGTGCGTGTGTGTGTACATATATACGTATTTTGAAATATGTGATAAAGCAAAAGGTATATTTTATAGATACGACTTTGCTATATTTCATCCACCATTGAACTGGCTTGTAACCATCTTTTTCATTCATCAACGATCAATGCGTAAGTTCTTCTTCAATTTTATTCAGCTCACTTTCTTCCAGTTCCTTGCGTGACCACTGAATGCGTTTCCCGCAGTGATTCCGAAGTTCGTACGCCAGCGAACCACATAAAGAGTAATCCCCGCGCCAAACATTACATTCATTGATTAGTTAAATGCATCTTTATTTAACAACAATTGCTTTGGAGACATGCAACACATCGAGCTCTTCATCATTTCACACTAGTCATAAATAATAGCAAAGGAGTATTTTTTGCTTATAAACATCTGAAGTAAATCGCATTGTTTTCAAACTATGTGCGACTCAACTCTCTACAAAAAAATAGTATTTGAGTTTTGGGGAGAAGGGGGTGGCCTTTTGGCCAAGATAAAAGTGTAGTATCTGTTCCGATGGATACTACACCCCATAAACTGGTATCGTCTTGGCCTTCGGGGCTTGATTTACGCCGGTCTATGGGTCTGTCCTGTGCAGTTCTAGGAGGTCACCCCCTCCCAGGCTTTGTCTCTCCTCTTTATGGGGGAATAAGTTTATAGCTTACTGCCTGAGGCGCCCCTACCGGGGAATGCCGACGGGGCTACCCAGGCAATTTTTAATGGTCAGAGTGCTCACCTTCTCGGGCGCTGGCTTTTCAAGTTCCACTTTCCCGACCCGACCTTGGGTCACATCTTACCTTGTGGGAGTAAGATAAAACTGGCCTTGTGCCTAACCTGCTGGGGAGGTAAATAAAATGTATATAAAACGAAACTCTTTTTCTCAAAATGTAACATTTTTTTAATCATAATGAAAATATTTGATCGATATTCATGCGAATATATTTTAAAAGTAATTGGTAATATATATATATATATATATATATATATATATATATATATATAGTGAATGCTTTTATTCAAACATGTACACGGTCTGCTACACTGGCATGTCGATGTTATCGATCTACAGCTCTCAAGAGCTGAGGTCTCATCAGGCAGAGCATTTTTTATGATCCAACCTGGTCGCTGCCTGATGAGACCTCAGCTCTTGAGAGCTGTAGATCGATAACATCGACATGCCAGTGTAGCAGACCTTGTACATGCTTGAATAAAAGCATTCACAATACAGCTCTATATTTTTATTGAGCACTCTTTTATAAGCCCGGTTTGATTCCCTTTGGATTTCTACCCTGTGGATGTTTACCCTACCTGGATTACTATATATATATATATATATATATATATATATATATATATATATATATATACAATTTCTTATTTACTTGTCTTCCCTCAAGTGCAAAGTTGGACAGAAGGTCTATTTTCAATTTGGTGAAAAAAACATCTCGATTTACAGCACTGTCTACCATACTCCATCCCCTGTCGCATCGCCGCAGTGTAACATCTGTGTGCTTGTTATACAAGTACTTAATGCACTAATACCCTAACCTCAAGGGAAATACTCCCGACCTACCCGACTAGCAGCAAAATCCCACCCCTTTGCCGAAGAAGCCGAAAGAGTTTCTACTTTGATAGCTTCTTTCTCCAGGTCGCTCTCCTTTGGAATTCCCTTTCTGCCCTAATCCAAATGTAATGTGAACAAACATCTGGCAGCTCAATTCCCCATCTGGGTGCCTTCCCTATAAATCTAGTTCCTATCACAGTAGCCCCTTACGCTTACAATGGCAATATGCTTCAGCCAAAGTTCAACCTTTCTTCACCGTGCAAAGGGCGGCGGCAAGGTGGTAGCGTCAGAGCTATACAGTCTGAAACCACAGTTCCTAGCAGAGTCCGCCATGGCAGACATGTTCGACACTAAGCTGCATTAAGGTCGCAATGCGACTAACAGGGCTCTGGTGAAAATCCAGGAGGAGTTGACATCAGGATCTGTCGTCCTCTCGTCGTGTCTACCTCTGCGTGTTCCAAGTAAAGACGTATTAGGCGCGGAGCCACACATTCATGGAGTGAATGTGGTAACGTTGCTTCTACGCTATTCCTTTGTGTGTGTTGCCCAAAACTTTCCCGACTTCGCATGCAACTGTTGGGCCTCGCTATTTCCGGTGTCGGGGGTAAAAACCTGCAATGTTTCTGGTTAATGAGTATTGATTTACTCCTCTCCAGGAGTTAGGCACAAGGCCAGTTTTTATCTTACTCCCACAAGTAAGATGTGACACAAGGTTTGGTCGGGAAAGTGAGGTTTGAAAAGCCAGCGCCCGAGAGGTGAGCACTCTGGCCATTAAAAATTGCCTGGGCAGCCCCGTCGGCATTCCCCGGTAAGGGCGCCTCAGGCAGTAAGCAATAAACTTACTCCTCCAAAGAGGGGAGGCGAAGCCTGGGAGGGTGGACCTCCTAGAACTGCACAGGACAGACCCATAGACCGGCGTAAATGAAGCCCCGAAGGCCAAGACGATACCAGTCTATGGGGTACAGTATCTATCGGAACAGATACTACACTCTGATCTTAGCCAAAAGGATGAGTAGCTGCGATTAACGAGGATGACTTCATTCCGACTTGAAAATCCTGTGGGATGATTGTGGGTGAGGATACAGAAATCCGACTTGCTTAAGAACATCAACAATAACTACAACAGCAATATTCCTGGTTCGGGGTGAACAAAGTAATTCCTTTTAAATAATTCAAACTTAAGCGTGACAGATAAACGGATGGACTGACCTACTGACCGACAGACCCTCACGGGGACGCATCTAAACGAACCCAAAGTTGAACATTGAAAAGGAAATCGTAAAGCTGACTAATGAAATATTGTGACAGGAAGATGCAAATCTAAGAAAATGGATAAAACTCTACAAACAGTCTAAAGGCAATCACTTTAAACATCTATTAGTTCAGACCAATATAAATTGGCCTGGTTTTACGATTTCCTGATCCAACGCTTAGTGCTAAAGCGAAACTTCCAAAAGGAGGAATTGAATATTGAGGAAAACTCTTTACATTTACCTACGGTTCGCTTGGGGAAAATTCTCTGGGATTACATTTGAATCTTCAAATTCGCGTTCTATTATCTTTAACAGAAAACCGATTCTTTGTAGATGTTTTTACATCAACGGATTCTTTTAATAGTTGACATCTACTTTCTCTAGACTGAAGCGAAATAAAAGCGTGATTGATAGAGGCAACCTGGGTATGGCAGCAAGACGTTTTTTTTACGTTACATTTAAATTATTGTATGTTGATACAGTATGGGAAAAAGTGAGCAGAGAGGGAATTACGAAAGCGAGTAATTAGGGGAAAGAACCTATTAGAGTACAAACTCTTCTGGCATCTGGAGACCTCTTCAGTGAAGCGGTGAGATTTTGCTGCTAATTGAGTGGGACGGGGTTATTTACATTGAGGGGGTACAAGTTCAATAAGTTAGTCGGAGCACATTACGTGGAAGTACTGGCAAAACAAGGTGAAAGATGCAACACAGCGGCGATGACAGACCGTGCGGGACCTGTTAGGTTAGAAATTCGTTTTTGCACTATGTCGAGAGAGGGAGGCTACTGGTTGATGCACCAGCCTAGATGTGGAAACAATACTCAATGGTGGCTTCATAAACATAAGATTACTAAGAAATTTTCTAACTCAGTAAAGGTAGCCTACCAACTTTGCCGCAGACTTGTCAGAATCTTCTATGTACGTATTTGTCTTTATATTGCTAGAGAATGCCAGGCCGAAGAGTGGTGCCGATAAGATCCATCTTTGTTATTTCATTTGATATGGCCAAACACGTAATTTACCATCATCAGAAAATATTTAGATTTCTGAGTTGATATCATTGAGTATTGCTTTACTCCTCTCCAGGTGTTAGGCACAAGGCCAGTTTTTATCTTACTCCCACAAGTAAGATGTGACACAAGGTCGGGTCGGGAAAGTGGGGTTTAAAAATTGCCTGGGCAGCCCCGTCGGCATTACCCGGGAGGGGCGCCTCGGGCAGTAAGCAATAAACTTACTCCTCCCCAAAGAGGGGAGGCGAAGCCTGGGAGGGCGGACCTCCTAGAACTTCACAGGACAGACCCATAGACCGGCGTAAATCAAGCTCCGAAGGCCAAGACAATACAAGTCTATGGGGTGCAGTATCCATCAAAACATATACTACACTTTGATCTTAGCCAAAAGGCCAAGAACAGTTGATATGATTGAGTAAATAGCGGTATTTTAGATGTTTTCAACTGGCGAACAAAAAGTTGGATTTTAGAGGAGAAATAATGATTCACAATGAGAAATATTAGAACATTAGTCGAGATCGGGAGCTAGCAGGAGTATTGTGTGTGGGGGGGGGGTGTATGTGTGTGTGTTGTGTATTTATTTCCTTTATCATTTTTGTTATTTTCGTTTTCTCTGAACGATTGTCTAGAAATGAATGATATTGATTCTGTTGTTAAATCTAACAATTACAGTGAGATGAGAGGAAAACACGATCCGAATGTTTTATTTCGTTTTTTATATATGTGTTCAAGGTCAACTTTGAATCGTTGATTTTTCAGACTTGAGCTGAGAAAAGAAAAACAGACAAGCAAGCATAAATGAGGCTTATTAGATTTTAGATAGGCTCAAACTTACAAATAGACACATGCAGAAATAGAGACATAAAGGAAGAATGAGGAGGTTGAAGCCTTCCGGAAACTTGTTGTTACTCACTTCCGCTTATGATAATCTAATCCATAAAGTTATCTTGTCGGATTTTCAAAGTCAGATCCAGATAGCATTTAAGCTGAGAAATCAAACCTGGCTTATGACGAGATAATGTTCATTTGTTTCGCTACAATTTAATAAATCTGTTTCGCTACAATTTATTAAAAAAAATAATACTTAATTCGGACCAAACGACTTCTATGATGAAACATTTTTTATGTATAAAAATATGCAAACAAATAAAAATTTAAAAGTTGCAATTGGATCAGTGCATACCGGGCACCGCAGTGTAAGTATAGCGATTGCATTATAACAATAAAAATAAATTACATTTATTGACGCCAGACAGCGAATTTGGAAAAATAGCCGAATATACAATCACTGGTAAGAAGCTTCTTAATATTAGAAGCGGCCCGTTAGATATTAGCAGTAAACTGGACAGTCTGCGTCTGTTGTCGTCGGTGAGGTGAAGGGATACACGCAGTGGAAGATTTCGGGCAGACTGTGTGGAATATTTGTTGGGCATAGGTTGAGTATAAGTAAGGCGGGTCCCAGCGCATGGCGCAAATATTCCAATGTCTACTTTTAAAATATGTAAAAGTGTACATTTTCGACGCTTTCGATTGGCTGAAAGAAAATTGCTGTATTAAAACTCTTATCCAATCAAGAGTTGAAATGTTTACAAAAAATATTCGTTTGCCGCTGCCGCTTCCAAAGACTTAAGCGTTAGAACCAAGAAAAATGTTATTTTAACCGACACACAGAATCTTTTCTATAGAGGATTTGGACGTTTTTAGACATCAGTTCACGCGTTAATCCCAAGTCAGCTTCCGAATGAGATCCAAGATGGCGTCTCAGACATGAGGGAAGCCATTGAACACGGTCGACTGATATACACCAGCGCAAGAGTAACATATCTTTCGTTCCAAGAACTGCAATCTCTGAAGAATAATCATATCGATTTTGTGACACATTCGGCTGAATAATTATTCAAAGAAGCAAACAAGATTTCAAATGTTTTCACACGTTTTCAAGGTCAACACTGATTAGCTGATTTCCGATTAGCGTTGTCAAACTAATTCTCTTGTTTTTTGCTTTTTTTCTTTAATCATGCTAATACCTTTCTAGACACGCACGAAACACACACAAACAAATCTACTCAGGCGTTGAAGAGACTTGTTCTGATAAAAACCGACCGGTGTGAATCTATATCATCATCATCATCATCATCATCATCATCATCATCATCATCATCATCATCATCATCATCGACTTAACGTCTGTTTCACAGGCTGGCATGTGTCGGACGTTTTTTTAGAAACTGATTTCCAAACTAACCTACCTCTGGCCAGTTATTATTATATCCTTGTTTCCCTCAAGTCTATATTTATCACATCCTTCCATGTTACCCCTGGTCACTGTCTTAAAAATAAACCTGCTACAATAATCTCTATTACAATTGAACATTTTTTATCTGTCAGTTGGAGACTTATAGGCTCCCAAATTACTTGACAGAA
The DNA here is from genome assembly GCA_963556195.1 of Sepiola atlantica. Lineage (NCBI taxonomy): Eukaryota > Metazoa > Mollusca > Cephalopoda > Sepiida > Sepiolidae > Sepiola > Sepiola atlantica. The sequence goes on along the minus strand of OY744538.1, from coordinate 30,044,080 downwards.
TTGCTCAAAATCTGGCATAAATAATTATTGGGATACTGGATGCTTCATAGAGGTGTTAAATATTGGATCAGTATTGCTACTACTACTATTAATAATAATAATACTGAAACCAATACAAACTTGTATGCTCCAAAACAACCCGTTAGAATTGCATCAGATTTGTTATAAAGCTCCCTTGTCTCGTCAGATTTGTTATGAGGGTTAGCATTCTAATAATACTACTATACAGCTACTGATGTTGCTGCTACTACTAGTGATAATAATTATTTATGGAGTTATAATATAATACTGCTACTATTACTACTGCTACTACTACACTAATTCAACTACTACTACTACTGCTAATAATAATAATGATGATAATGATAATAACTAGAAGGGCCACTGTTTTCTCTTTCTTCTTAGCGTAAAAATACTTGTCGGCTAAATACTTTTCAAAAATCGTTTTAATTTTATTTATTTAACTATTGTAACAATCTTCTTTTTGTTTATTTCATTCACCCCAAACAAAGCATGTTGCGACGGAAGCGTAATAGGATACTGTGGTAGAGGCCAGATTTATAAAGGGCAACCTGATTAGGAGATGGGAAACAAGATGTTTGTTCACATTACATTTAAATTTCTGCATGTTGCTACTGTCGGGGGAACAGGGTGTAAGAAGAGGATTCCAAAGGAAAAAAGTCCGAGGAAAAACGCTATCAGAGTATAAAATCTTTAGACATCTAGGGACCTCTACAGTGAGAGGGTGGGATTTTGCTGCTATTCTGGGTGGTTGGGGTATTTATGTTGAGGGGATACATTGGAGTACATTAAAAAAACAATTCTATTTCTTAACGTAAAAATAATTGTCCGCTAAATAGTCTTTAAACAAATAAAAATGAGTGGCATTTTAAGTCAATCACAACGACAGCATTCTATTTATGACGCTATATTCTATTTTAGAACAATTTATTTTAAAATAGGTAAAATTTTGATTGTTAGCAGTCAATAACATCGTCTACCCAACAATTATTATATTGCATTTCATCTTCGGAGATGGGACCATTTCAATTTTGAAAATGGATGTCGAAGGTGATAACGTAGATATAAACAGACGTTATTATAAAAATAATATAATCTTATGCGTTAATAACTATTTGTCAACATTACTATGTACTTATGATTCACCGCTTATCAAGGATCAAAGGCAACTCGAGGATTTCAGGTGGGCGGTGGAACAGACACCTTGAGAATTGGAAATGATTGTTGAAACTGGGCAGAATGTGATTATCTAAGAGGACGGCTCAAGAATAATTTGATAACATTGGTTGATTGGTTGGTTAGTTGGTTTTGTGGCATACCAACCCTTTTCGGGTTATTTAATGCCAAATCCGGTCATTTTGGTGAAAGTTTTTATGCTTCAAGTTCTTTATATGTTCAAGTATTCATTCATGGTGTTTGGTTAAGTGAAAGGGTTGGAAGGGATGGGGAGGGGAGGATGGGAATGGAACGAAAATTGTTGTTTTTTGTTTGGGATTTCGCAGAAAATGATTGAGTTTTGCAAAGAAAAATAAAAAAAATAAAACATCAATGCTTTGTGCATTGTGAGCCAGGAAGTCAATAACTTCAGACAGCCTGATCTGGTAACGCCAGTAGGTTCTATTTTACCCATAGATGGGGTCCTTACAGGTACTACCACTCCGGGCCAGAGTGGACCTGGGAGCAATGGCAACTAAGAGGCAACTCCACATTCCTTACAGCTCCCAAATGGAGGACTCACCACTGGATGCCTTATCCGTTAATAAAACAACCATGTTGCAGTCAGCTGGGAAGCAGCTCCGTGGTATTGTGTTCCACAGACAAGTAGTTTTTGAAAAGAAAACTGTTGTGATCTTGAAGAACGGATAATAATTTAGACAACACGATGGTATATTTACTAGAATGTATTTACAGAAGTACAGAATAGTATGTTACAGAAAGTCTGCGTTTTATACTGTGGCTATGACTGCCATCAATAACTACCGCGATGACTGCTACGACACTTAGGCGTAACTCTATTCATAGTCTCTGGAATAGTCCATCTACATCCGAAATAGGATAGATCAACATCACACCATAATAGAAACTTTGCTCATGGAAGTTCGGTTTAGGTCTATGTATACATAGGAAGACAGGAAAATTAGTAAAAGTAGCCTGAAAAGCGGCCTTTGGGACAGTGGTAATAATAGTAACTTGTAAGATAAAAAGGATTTGGTGTAAAGATTATGAACGTGGCATGCTGGGTTCAAGTTGTATCAATGGTGTTAAAAATAACATTTCAAATATATTTACGGAAGCTATGAATCCATCTCTTCTGCCAAAAGATATACTAAAAGGTAGGCTAAACTAGACTTTTTGACATTTACAGACCAACTAGTTGGAAGGAAACAATAGTCCTAGATAAATTTACTTCCGGTGTTCTTTGATTTTGCCACATTCTCCTTTGCCACATTCAACTCCTCATCGTGCAAGAAAGGCTCAATAATAATTCATAGTTTTCGGCTTTCTGGCTCGGATCAAGTTATAGTATCTGTTCTCTCTGCAGTCAATGAAGGAGAGATCCTGAGGCTGAGACTTTTTAGTTTTCCCAATCCGAGCCACCCCTTTTGAGGAGATGGATTTTCTGCACAATTAAAACCGATATTGTGTCTCACTCTGCCATCGCGGATAGGCAAGTAAATAGGGACCCACATAACTATTTTATGAATTAACTAACGATGAAACATTCTTAAGATACATCCATTCAATCTACGTGGTTAGCAATGAAAATTTTATTTCAAACTGAAACATAACAGACAGACAGAGAGGCGGATATGCTGACATGCTGACATGCTGACAACATTATATTTCGAACCTAAACTTTAGTTGGCCTTTTGGCTGAGAACAAAGTGTAATATCTGTTCTGATACTACATTTAATCTTTTTCCTTCTCGGTCAGTGAAGAAGAAGATAACTACGGCAATTTTAATTTTTATTACGATCCAGAGTTCATTTTTGGGGAGCTTAATTTTCCCCACATCAAAACTCCGTTCTCTTGTGGAGGCAAGTAAATAGGACGTCATATAGACGCATCTAAAACTGTTTTTTTTCATTAAGGATTTCTGAAATTTCCGTTATATTAAAAATTGATTTCATGACACAGAAGAGTTATTTGGGGGGTTCAAATAATTTCGATATTTTCACAGCTGCGTTTCAGGTTCAATTTGATTAGTTCGTTTTCAAAGGGAGTCGTCGACAGTATAATGTTTTGGGGGGAAGGTAGTAGATGCGTCCTCGTATATCAATGAGACGTCTTGTCTGTCAGTCCGTCTGCATTGCATTTCCATCGTAAAACGCGCAAATTAAATGGACGTCTCATAATTTAGATGCGTCCCCTCATCTCCATACGAGGCTCCTCTGCTCAGAAGGGGAAGCCACGTTGGACACAGAGAGGAATTACATCTGTCACTTCTAATTTTGAAATAACATTTAGTTGATATACTAGACTGAAATTGAAATTGGCTATTTCATCGCTAAACGCACAGATCGAATGGACGCATCTCATTTTAGCTGCGTCTATCTCAGTTGGTCGGTCTGTCACGCTTGAGCTTGAAACAGCTTTTTCGTTGGTCTGTCTCGATAAAATGCGAAGTAACATTTTCGTTGGTCTGTCAGAAAAGCATTTTCATCGTAAAACGCGCATGTTTAATATACACAGCTTAAAACTATGCGTTCTTGAAATTTTATAAATATTAAAATGTGAGTGTGTATTTTTTTCTTTGATTTTTGCATACGATTTTACGGATAATCTCATAGAGTCATACATAGATAACTATGTTCTCCTATACTAATAGAAGCTGTTCTCATCCTATAATTATAATAGGAATGAGATTCCTGAGATTTCGCAGAAAATCGGTAAAATTTCAAAGATAGGAATATTGGATTTATTCTCGAGGCTTTTTAGAAAGATTACAAATTGAAAGTTGAGTAGCGTCGAAAATTGTCGACTCGAGGCGGTTTTTCGAAAATCCTTATTCAATATTCCTAATATGTACTTAGGTAGCAAACCTGCCTTTAAACATGTTTATTTCCATAAGACCGACACGGAACTGTTTAGTCTTTTTTCAGTTGATTTTCATGTGCTGTCACGAGTATTGCTAGTTTTGTCTTTCCGCTGAAATAAAGTACCTGTACAGATGCGTGTGTATATGTGCCTATCTCTCTACAAATAGATAGGTTGATAGATAGAAAGATTACATAGATAGATAGATAGATAGATAGATAGAAAGATTACATAGATAGATAGATAGATAGATAGATAGATAGATAGATAAAGAGAACTGATATGTATATATATATATAAAAGAACACTGCGATAGAAAGTAACTGGGGTAAGTAAGTAAATAAATATAGAAAAATGAGACATTCGTAGAATTTGGTATATTCGGACTACTGTCTTCACCTTGGGTGCTTTTATCACAACGTTTCGGCCGATGTAACCTCCGACCTTCTTCAGGTGTACTTTGTCGAACCCGGGAATCTGGACGGAATTTCGAACGGAACTCTTTATTTAATCCACGGGGGTAGCATGCTCTCGTTCCATCTACCATGACTGGGAAGAAGTCTTCAGTAATTCGCAATTCTTCGTAGCGTCCGCACTGAGGATTGAACCTTCAACCTTCAGATGACTATCACTTAGAACTGAATTATACTTAGTACTGTATCAACTGCGGCACGGGTCCATGGTACCCCCGTGGATTAAATGAAGGGTTCCGTTCTAAATTCCGTCCAGATTCCCGAGTTCGACAAAATACACATGAAGAAGGTCGGAGATTACATCGACCGAAACGTTGTGATAAACCACCCAAGATTAGAACAGTAGTCCGAATATAACAAATTCGACGAATTATCAACCCTCATCTAAAAAGTTCCGAAGCAAAAATGGGAAAGATAGTAGATAGAACATAGAAGTACTGACATATATATATATATATATATATATATATATATATATATATATATATATTTCGGCACCAAGTTGTTTATTAGACATATGTCGTTGAAGACCACGGAGTACTCCCTCTTTATGATCTTTCTGGTCAGTTTCTCGACTCTGCGAGCGATTCGTCGGGTTTCTGGTATCAATTGATGGATTATGGCGCCTAATGTTGTATATATATATATATATATATATATATATATATATATATATATATATATATGTCTATCCCAGCGATTTCCTCTGATGATAAGATTTTGACCTTGTAAAAGCCTGGCTTAAGGAAAAATTTAACTTGAATAAATTGCCTTTTGCGGAATATACCTTGCTATGAGCAACTGAATTGAAAACAGATTTGACTTTTGTTTTTCTAATTCCTTTTCATCCTTCTACATATCTATCTGCTCTATCCTGGATATTGAGCTGTATACTTTTCACAATAGGTTTTACCTTTCCTAAAAGTTCGCTTTTAGTTCACCACTTAATATATATATATATATATATATATATATATATATATATATATATATATATATATATATATATATATATATATATATATTAAAATTTAGCCTCATCTAGAGTTATCTCCCTTTAGGAGATTGGATGTCATTACTTGCATTTACAATTAAAAATACAGAACGTATTTCTCTCGCGTTTGAAAGAGTAATCGTCACGACGACCAAGCGGTAAGACGCCGGGGTTTGAAATATTCGGATCCGGAGTTGGAATCGTCCGACCGTAGGTCCAGTTACATCAGTCATACTGACGAGTGTAAGGTAACACAAAACATATATATGTGTATGGATATTAAAAATATTTATTTATTAAAAAGATAATTATATTCCTTAAGGGTTGAGCATTCTGATGAGAAAGATAAAGTTTCTCCCTAGCAATAATGCAAAGTTGTTTCCCTTGAAATTGCACCTTCTGAGAAAATTAGCATTTCGTAAAGATAAATATGCTATACTGTCTCGCTGGTCGCAACGGCTTAACAGCCAGCTGGTCAAGTTGCGCGGCCACACTGATGAATTTTAATGGAGACAAAACGTGCATATCTGTGGATATAAATAATATTTATTCGTCATCGACGGACAAAACCATGTTAGTATTAACCTCACTCCCAGCGCGGGAAAATGTGACACAAGGTCTGGATTTGAAAAGCCGGTGTCCAAGAGGAAAGGTAGTCCGGTCGGCATTTTCTGGTAGAGGCGCCTCAGGTTATTAGCAATAAAGTAACACTATCTCAAAGAGGTAAGGTAAAGCCTAGGAGGGTGGACCTCATAGAACTGCATAGAATTATACCTCAGCCCGCCAGATAAAAAAAAAGTCATCTAGTCCGAATTGCCCAAACTCTGTCGAGCTGATTGTCGAGGACGTATTCTCGACTTGGTATGAAAAAAAACAACACCCTTCTATGTGATATTTTCCAGATCTGTGTCTACGAAAGGCTGAGAACGCTCTGTTTTGTTCATTAGCCGGGCCGGCGAATAAAGGGCGGGAACCAGTAGTACTTTTATGTTTCATTTTAGTTCAATAAGTAACTTCTAAAAAATTAAGCGGCCCTTTTCTGGAGTTAACACTGGATTTCTATATGCGATACAGAGATATCCGTGTGTTTAATCAAGATTCTCATCTAACTCTAACGTTGGGTTAGTAAAGAAGTTATGAACACTTATTTCCCTCTTCCCAATTGACCAGTTTACAATGTTATAGAACCACTTTCTTGTGGTCTATTGGTCTTGCCGGATTCCAGCACAACAATTCAACTAGTCTGGTGAGGTATCAAGTTTATGTTGATAACATCACTTGGAGAAGGTGCACCATTCCTTGTATGGGCCAGTGTGTAACCCTGTCGATGAGGATCTTATTTATGCTTCGAATACTATGTTATTTTGTCATATTTGGTCATGGTTCACTTGTAGGGTAAAGTATCCTCATGCCAGGTTTTCCTGCCAAACTCCTGTATAGGGAAGCCTTAGACGCCCGATGACAGTGTGTAGTAGGCATTATGAACGCTTAAGTGCATAGTATGTAAATAATTAAAAAGAAAACATTAATAAATATATATATATACTAGACCACCCGTGACCCGTTGGGTCAGTTTGTTATATTAGCTATGGAATTCATGTATGAGCGTGACACTTGTGGCATAAAGAAAATAGATTTTTTTTACATAACAGAAGCATTTCTATGAAAGTATATTAAAATGAAAAAAGAATATAGATAGATTTCTATGAGTCGTTCTGTTTATTATAATTGTTTTGTTTTTTTAATTACAGTTACTGAATTATAAGTGGTTGGTTAGGGCGATTTGAGAAAGGAAGGGGGTACAGCAGGCTTTCTCGCGTACATAACGAAAACAGAGGGAGTAGGAGTGGTGAAATCTATGAGAGGGAAAGTGGGAGGTGGTTTCGTTCACCGACCGCTAGTATGGCTGATATTAATAATGAGTGTTGTTTTTTTGTTTGTTTGTGTTTGTTTTTTAAAAGGGAGGAGTTTTTTTTAAACTGCGACAGACTTTACGAAGTCCTCCCGTTGAATGTTTTTAGCCGTGAAGAAAAAAAATAAACTATTTGATGAAATTAAATGAAATTGTTTAAAAATTTCCAGAATGAAAAATTTCATGCGTTTGTTAATCATAATAGAGAATAACGGAATTGGAATAACAGATTGAAGACGATGCTATTTACGCATGCGCAACCGGATGTTGAAAACCGGAAAGCTGAAAGCTGATTGCAAACATACAAGAACAATAGACTTTTAGTATTATATAGATTTATTATTATACTTACTTTTATTTTTATTTTATTTTATTCTATTTTACTTTATTTTTTATTTTATGTTTTCATTTTTTTTTTATCCTTTTATTTTATGTTTCCTTTTTATATTTTATCATTTGTTTATATTTTGTATTTTATTTTATTTTCATTCTTATTTTTATTTTTTATTTTTATAATGTTTTATTATTATTATTATTATCATTTCATCTTTCTATTTTTATTTTATATTTGTAACTTATTCCTTTTTCTAATATTTGTCTCTGTGGCTCTTCCTGTCAATAGATGTTCCTCTACGTCGAGCTTGGAATTTTTTCGTTGAATTTCTGTAAGACGTGGTGCTAGAGGCGCTGATGAAGAGACGTTTTGGAGTAGCTTTGTTAATTTAAAAAATAAAATAAAGTATTTCCAAAATGTTTTGGAAACAGCCGTACGCCATACTAGACTTGATGTTCTAATTTTAGGAACAATTATAATGTTCTAATTCATTAAATCCTCGTGTATATATATATATATATATATATATATATATATATATATATATATATATATATATATATATATATATATATATATATATATACATATATATGTATATATATAGTGATATATCCTAAAGTGTTATAACCCCATTAATCGACTATTCTCATTATTAAATTCTGGAATATTTTCCTTTTTTCTCTCCTTTATAAAAATGAAGCCGGGAAATGTTTAATATTTGCTACGCATTCATCGAGTTGTATACAAAGGAAATATTTCATATCCTCAATGTATGAGAATATTAATGCGTACAAAACCTTCGTAGAATTCGCTTATTTCCGGCAAAAGTTATCGATCACAATATATTAAGGGACACCTGCTGATAATTTTGAACGGAATCATGCGATAGATTCCACTGGCTATTCCTTAATGTAGTGTCCATTGAAAACAAGAGCAATTCCAATTAATGTCTGAGAATGAGTTGGCTGATGGAGATCTATTGCGAACATGAAGACTTTAATACTATCAAGATATTAATACCATTTTTTTACGCACGTTCTTCAATAAAAACGTGAGAATACGATATCGCTTGTGAAGCTGTATTTGGCCTTCAATAACATCTATAACAAGATACAGTTATTTATAGAGTGAAGTTCTCATTCAAGGGAGATAATCTCATGCCAGGAAAATAAATTATAACATTACTCATTACATGTACGAAAATACGAAATATGTTTATTTGTTTGTTTCAATAATAATCCTACTAAAATTCATAGTTGATCTGTGTTACTACTTACATGACGTTGGATCGCTAAAGTTTAGAAACGTTGAATTTGGTCCCTTCTGAGATGGGTGACAATTTGTAAATACCTGCTACGTTAAGTTTTGAAGTGGGAGTATTGATTTACTCGTTTCCGGGAGTTAGGCACAAGGCCAGTTTTTATCTTACTCGCACAAGTAAGATGTGACCCACGGTCGGGTCGGGAAAGTGGGGTTTAAAAATTGCCTGGGCAGCCCCGTCGGCATTCTCCGGTAGGGACGCCTCAGGCAGTAAGCAATAAACTTACTCCTCCCCAAAGAGGGGAGGCGAAGCCTGGGAGTATGGACCTCCTAGAACTGCACAGGACAGACCCATAGACCGGCGTAAATCAAGCCCCGAAGGCCAAGACAATACCAGTCTATGGGGTGCAGTATCCATCGGAACAGATACTACACTTTGATCTTAAAGTGGGAGTAGCTGTGATGTCATTTTCTCAATGGTGTATTTTATTTCGTTTACTTTTAATAATATTCATGTGAATTTGTTGAACGTGCAAAGGAAGTCTTGATGAGTTATCTGATCCTGAGTTGTGTAACATCAAGTGAATTTCGATTACAAGGTCGGGATTTCTTTAGGTCGGGGGTATTTTGAAGAATGAAAATGCAGCTATTATTTAAAGTTATGCCGAGGTAGCCGCATTTCATCTTTGGCATTGTAGTGATTCAACTTTGATTTTTTATTTGTGGATAATCGATCCAAAGGCCGTGATTATTTTCTATCGGAATTTTAAGCAAGAAACACGGTGTCTAAGAATATATAACCACCGTACCTTGTGATTGTTTTATGTAACCTGGTCAGTTACCTTTATAGTTTAACTAGTATATGAGAAGGAAACATACCAAAATAAGACCATCCTTCGATTTCGTTAGCAAAAATGAATTCCGGTTTTCGTGGATTTTCTCAGTACCATTAGACTTATGCAATGTCGTGTCAGAATAAATGCAGTTGATGATTGTGATACCCTTTTTAAAAGTCATCATTCTTTCAGAAGGTACCCACCATCACTCGAGACAGAGGGGGGTAGTCCTTCAGTCTGATAAAGTATTATGTACTTATAATTATCATGGATCACATTATAAATTTATATTTTTATCAAAATATATTCTTTTTCTTTTTCTTCCTCTTTTTCATTGCTTACTAATAAATCACATTATTTTTATTTCACGGAATTTATTCACAGGATAACCTCTATTTTGTGGTAGTCAGCCCGCAATCTATTTCGAAGAATGAAATCGTCTTCCAACATACCGCGCCTGCTATTTCCAAATAGTCACCCATCTGATACTGACCAGACTCAGCGCCACCTAACTTTCATTATCAAAAGACCAAAAATTTAAATTTTTTTTTCGTTCGTTCGTTTTTTCGACTACTCGGTCGTTAATTTTTGGTTTTTTGATAATGAAAGTTTTTCTTTTGAACATTTCAGATTACCTTATTCCGGAACTTTTATTTGCCTGACAGTAACCTCTTTTTTATTTACTGTTCCGGTATTTAATCTGTTTTACGTGAAATCTTAATAAATTGATTTGAGATTCCATTCTTGTTTTCTCTTCTCGTTTGTTTTTGTTCACCTTCTCCACCTTCCGGTACCTATATTGCTCCAGCCTCGGATTACAAACCTACACTTATATATATATATATATATATATATATATATATATATATATATATATATATATATATATATATATATATATATATATGAAAAGTTATGTCCCTTGAAATTAAGCCCTGTCAGAAAGTTAGCATATCATAAAGATAAATATGATATATTTCCTTCTCGTTCTTGCAGTTGTCACGATAGGTGCATCGACATACATTGGATTTTAATAGTTGGGATTGAGGTCCGCGGCACGAGTTTCGCGTCCAGCCGGTCAGCTGCATATAGCCACACTGTTGAATCATAACCAAAACGAAACATGCTTGTATGTGGATATAAATAATATGTATTACATAATATATCTATATATAAATATGTGTGCATGTATGTATATATGTGAGTGTGTTATAAATACTACTTTATAGTTTATATGCAACTTAAATAGATATGGAGTGATTAGAATGGATAGATATTCTATGATTGATTAATTCATAAACAGACAACTTGGCAAAAAATAGTATATATATATATATATATATATATATATAATAGAAAGAGAGAAAGTAAGAGAGACAAAGAGAGAGAGAGACATAGAGAGAGAGAGGGGGGGTTGTGCAGAAGGAGGAGTTTAGAGAGAGAAAGAGAGGGCGAGAGAGAAAGAAAGAGAGATGTTTTGGCGGTGCAATAGCGTATAAATTAGCGTAGGTTTAACATGAAAAATGCCTGTCTGCCAAATATAAATAAAGTCCTTATCGCGAGGCAGATCTCAAAGTCTTATAATCATTGAAAGTGGAATCGAACGCAAACATTGACAGCTCACCCTTTGCCGATCTGACGTCGAGTATGTGAACGCCTCCGAATCGTCCATTAACACTGACGGCGAAACAATGAAATGTAACTGCATAAGTCTCTTCCTACCCTGCTCTCTTTCGCTTTCTCTGCCTCTTCCCCCTCTCTTTCTCTCTCTTTCTCTCCCTATCTCTCTCTTTCTATATATATATATATATATATATATAGAGAGAGAGAGAGAGAGAGAGAGAAAGAGAGAGAGAAAAAGAGAGAGAGAGACGTTCTCTAAACACCACATAGAAACTGGCATTTTCCTGCATTGCATTATACTATAATTGTTATTAACCACTCTACTTTTATAAATATAGCAACCATATCTCTCTGTCTTTTCTTTCTCTCTCTCTCTATATATATATAGAGAGAGATAGAGAGAGAGAAAGAGAGAGAGAAAGAGGGTGAGAGAGACGTTCTCTAAACACCACATAGAGACTGGCATTTTTCCGCATTGCATCCTTCTATAATTGTTATTAACCACTCTACTTTAATAAATATAGCAACCATATATCTCTCTTCTCTTCTCTCTCTCTCTCTCCCCCCCTCTCTCTCTCTCTCTCTCTCTCTCTCTCTCTATATATATATATATATATATATATATATATATATATATATATATATATATATATATATATATATATATGATATTTTGTAAAAAGTGCTGGAATTAGAATCAGAATTAAAAAGTATAAAATAAGAAAATAAATAAATCCGAATTGTCTTACAATCGATCGTAGCCCGAACCGTTGTTGATCTTGACAAATAATGCTATAAACTTATTCATCTACATATATATATATATATATATATATATATATATATATATATATATATATATATATATATGCTCCCTATATGCAATATTGTAATCGTTTTCGTTATCTTTGAACCCATAGATACATCCCAAAACAATGTTTCAACCTGGTCTGCTATATTTTCTGATGACCACATACATTAACTCCTCTCTTTGTTTCTAATTTGTGTGAAATTGAGGATGTTGGTATCTGGCCCATTTGTCTGTCTATATGCCCTTAATTTAGTGGCAATACCCTGCGCTGATGATGAGATCTGATAGTAATAATAAAAATACATGATCTCAAAAACAATCATACACAATTCTGCTATTGGAACGCAAATTGATCATGTAATTTGGTTTACATAAATCAATGCTATATACACACACACACACATACACACACACACACACACACACACATATATATATATATATATATATATCAGTGGGGGGTGTTTAGTAGGGATCTTGCACCCGAAGGTACCTATTTATTTACCTCCCCAGGAGGTTAGGCACAAGGGCAGTTTTATCTTACTCCCACAAGGTAAGATGTGACCTAAGGTCGGGTCGGGAAAGTGGGACTTGAAAAGCCAGCGTCCGAGAAGGTGAGCACTCTGGCCATTAAAAATTGCCTAGGCAGCCCCGTCGGCATTCCCAGGTAGGAGCGCCTCAGGCAGTAAGCAATAAACTTACTCCTCCCCAAAGACAGGAGGCAAAGCCTGGGAGGGTGAACCTCCTAGAACTGCACAGGACAGACCCATAGACCGGCGTAAATCAAGCCCCGAAGGCCAAGACAATACAAGGCTATGGGGTGCAGTATCCATCGGAACAGATACTACACTTTGATCTTGGCCAAAAGGCCAAGAAACTGACCTTTTACAATTTGCGTGTACGTATATGTTTTGTTAGTTTGTAGTTTGTTAGTCTGTTTGTTTCTTATGTGTTTGTTTGTTAATTTCTTTGTTTCTTTGTTTGTTTCTTTGTTTCTTTGTTTCTTTGTTTGTTTTACTTTTTTGATTTCTTTGTTTTGTTTTGAGAATATTCTCGGAATTGAATTTTAAAAAATGTAACCTATCAAAAACAGAACAAAATTATAACGAAGTCGTGGAGGAAAGTATAAAAATGAAAATAGGTAAGCATAGAAAGTTTGAACGTTTTGGTTTTCTAAAGGGACTTTCGTACAAACCCACGGGCGTAAGATAATCGAATCTAAACGATAATCATAGCAGAAGACAATCGTATGGAAAGCCATGATCGAGGAGTACGATAACCCACGTAACGCCACAAAAAACTCGATCGACCATCAATTCGCTGTTCAGATTCTTCGCTATAATTTATCTTCCTATTCCGTTAGCTTCTTTACAAATATTGCAGGCTTATGGAACTCTCTCCCTGCTGATTGTTTTCCTCCTATCTATAGCCTTGGTATTTTCAAGACTATGGTCAATAGGCATCTCTTGTTTTTGCGTTAATCATCTTTCGTTCTTTTTCGTTCTTTGCATCAAGTAGTATCATGCCTTGTCTGGAGCGACTTCCATAAAAAAAATCGTGGCTTGAAATAATAATATGGATAGCCATTATAACGGCGTCAGGTAATTTAAAGCAAAACCATGAAAACCTCGATCGAACCGTTTTGTTAGAAAAGTATAGACAAATTCCATGAAAAAATTTATATACACTAAATGTACAAAAGCAAGGAAATTCCCAAATGTTTACACTTTTATTGTCATTAAGGGTATGCGAGCACAACAGGGCTATGTATTTTACTTGTAGGAATTTTTCTTCAGCGTACCTCACACACTTTATCCACTCATGCATATAGATTTATACTGTAGTGATGTGATAATGAAATGGTTTGGTTGATATGTAGTCATACCCTTAATGACAATAAAAGTGTAAAAATTTGGGAATTTCCTTGCTTTTGTACATTTAGTGCATATGAATTTTCATCTTAACCCTATTAAGGGCATATGATTTCAGTATACTGGCATTTTTCATGGAATGTCACTACTTTTGTAAAGGCTATGCCTCAATGCAATGCCTTCTCATAAGGCTTTTTTGAATTTTCTGGAAAACTAAGGTATATGGTAAACTGAAATTAAAATACCATCAACTAGACTCTAGAACCTCTATCTCTGCCAAAAATCAGTTGAATCCATCAAATAGTTGATGAGATACAGGGTGGCACATAAGTGCATACGTACGTACGTACGTACGTACGTACGTACACACAGATAACATGATTTCATGATTGAACTTTCTGGATCTCTGGGTTGACTTGACTAATGATGCTGAAATTCTACACACTTATAGAACCTATCAAATAAACATTTTGTACAAATTTTAACTAACTTTGTTTATTGGTTTTTGAGTTATGATTGATGAAAGAGATTTCCAGCACAGGCTATTCTTGTAGTCTATTAAGGGATAGAGCGCTCTCGCGCCTCCCTTGATTATTCACGTCTCAGCCAGAAGGTGCAAGAAAATATTTTAAGTTCTTAATTCAATTTGTTTTTTTCAGGGAACAGATGGATATACAAACAGGTATTGGCTGTGTGATTGATAATAGATCATGAAGCGCGTAGGTGGTCGAATATCAGAGACAACGGAAACCGAAGCAAATGTGTCCGAATTAAATAGATGCACGCTTCTTTTTTTCTTTTTTTTTTTTTGAATAGATGTCCTCTATTTTTGAAAGAAAAATTACAATTATTTTAATTCTGTTCAAGTTTACTTCAATCACAATTAGAGTAATCAACATACTTTTGGTGTAGCCTGGGAGAGGGAGAGAATACAGAGAGAGAGAACACAGAAAGATAGAGGGGGGAAAGAAAACGTGAGAGATTTAGACAGAGTAAAAAAAAGAGCGAGAAATAGTAAGAGATAGAGAAAAGGGAGGGAAATAAAAAGTGTAAGATATATATATAGAGAGAAAAAAAAGAGTAAAAGATAGGGAAAAAGAGAGAGAAATATTAAGAGATAGGGAGAAAGAGGGAGAAATATTAAGAGAGGGACAAATAGAGAGAAAGTGAGAGAGGGTGAAAGAGAGAGATATAAGAGAATGAGAAAAAAAAACAGATAAGAGAAGAGATAAATAAAAGAGATAAGAGAAAGAAAGAGACAGAAAGAGAGAGGGGAGAGAGAAGGAGTAAGGGGAAGAGAGAGGGAAAGACTGAAAAAGAGAAAAGAGAGAAACGTAGAAAAAGAAAGAGAGAAAACAAGATAGAGAAAGAGAGAGAGAAAGAGAGAAAAAGAGAGAAAAAGAGAGAGATAGAGAAAAGGAGAGAGAAAAATAGAGAGAAAATGAGAGAGAAAGAGAGAGAGAGGGAGAAAGAGAGAGAGAGAGAGAGAGAGAGAGAGGGGGAAATCGAAAATTAGAACTTTTGTCCAACACGTATATTGGTATCATATAAAGAAATCATACAAATATATTTTGGCACATGTCTGTGTTATTTCTTATACTAAACATTTTATAAGCGTTGTTTGTCTGTTTTAAGAGAAGGCACCAGTGTTAAGGTTACTTTATGACATACCACAATACCTATTGTATACGATATTTTGTATACGATTTATTGAAGAGAAGTTGCTCTTTGGCCCATACTTTGGTAAATGGTGAATATGGTGGCTTCATAACGGTCACATCTATATTAATGGCAAATGTATGTAGAGATGAGGGAGGTACTTTTATGTGCAAGGTTTCCTTGAATCAGATATACATTCTCTGTCTCTTGGACTTGCTCCCCACTCATGGTTTCAGCTCTCTAGTAGGAAAAGTACAGGTGTCCACTTCGAGTTAAAATTACTCTTTACAATTAGAAAAGAGTTCTCTCGGTAAACGATGATGTAAACAAATACAGAAAAAAAGTATAATTTATCTTACGTCGTAAGTGAAACGGCAAGCGGGGATGATTGATGACTACTGTACAAGCGATTCGTTTCGAATCGCAGTTCTAAGATCTGATCCTGTCTAGCGACACTGAGGAGCCGTAATACGGCGAACCCGCTCTCTTTAGATCACTATATATATATATATATATATATATATATGTGTGTGTGTGTGTGTGTGTGTGTGTGTGTGTGTATGTGTGATTAATCTCCTAAACTAATGCACTGTTCATTATTAATTTTTTAATATGTATTGTAAAAGATATGGGGAGTAACATGGAAACATTTATTTTGTTAATGTTAACATTTGGTGGTGCTATATATACAGTATTTTATTTTTAAGAACCGATCATTATGAATTTTGGAATATATATTCTCGGTATCCCGGTGAGTAACATGGGCACATTATTTGTAAAGTTTACCATTTCGGGGTCCGCCCACCCAAACACGCCCCCCAAAACTTTTAATCTCCTAAATTAATGAATTTTAGAGGACATATTGACATGTGCACATTATTTGTGTGTACATGTATATAAAGTTTGTTTTTTTCTATAGAACCGATCATTATGAATTTGGAATGTATATTCTCGGCTACTCGATGAGTAACATGGGCACATTATTTTTTTTGTGTGTAAACGTTACCATTTAGGTTGTGCGCCCATCAACACTCGCCCCTGTCCCCACGAAACTTAATTCCGCCAAACACCCCCCCCCCGTGTGTAATACATTCTAGAGAGAAATACTCCACTCTAAATAAAATGTCAATGGTTGTTTTCTTAATTTAGGTCATCAGAAATGATAATGATAGTTTATATATGAAAAAAATAAATTACTAGCAAAACTATGTGATTTATATGGATGTTAGTGCGAACACTACGAATCTATATCTTTATGTTATTTGATATATGTATATTTTTTATTATTAATTTTATACGTACATGCTCCTGGATCACAGCCGTCATCAGCATGGCTAACTTAAACAAGGATCGAACCTTCGATAATAATGTCTATAGTCCAGCGTCTTTACCACTGGACAAAGACGCTTGTCTAGAAATATGTACGATTTTTATCACATAAATATTTAATGTATTTTTATGTAATTATTTTTATTGCTGATTGTAGCGTTCGTTGTTTTTTGCCTACTATTATTTCGATTGTCTCAATTCCTAAGTGATGAATATGCAGAAAATTCAATTATTAGTCGCCTTTAACTTTATATGACGTATTTTCCGTTAATATATATATATATATATATATATATATATATATATATATATATATATATATATATATATATATATATATATAATTTTTTGGTTCAGTTTGAAAAATGTTAAATGTTTCTTGCAAATTAATAAAACGTTAAACAAAGGGAAATAATGTCTGTCGTAATAAAATGCATTGACATACAAGTCATAAACTTTTTTACATCATGCTCGTAAAAAGTAGCTTCATCACAATGGTCGTTTATTTCTACTTTGCATGGAGCGATCACATACAATTCTCACTTTTTATATATTTATTTTCTTTGCTCAGTTTGAGAAAAACAAATTAGTAGAAAGGCAACTGGGAAGGCGACAGGCACCAATAAGTCCAATTACTTGCCAAGATAGGAAAGTAAGTTTTAGTTAACCGCATGTTTTATTTTTGCCATTCCTCAACGGACTTGACTCGACCAATAAATAACTCACTGACTCTCTCTCTCTCTCTCTCTCTCTCTCTCCCCCCTCGCTTTCTCCACCACTCTTTCTCTACCTCTAACCTCCTCTCTATTTCCCTCTCTTATTCTCTCTCTCTCTCTCTCTCTCTCTCTCTCTCTCTCTCTCTCACTCTCTAATATTACAATCGCCTGATGTTTCTTCTTTAAACATGTATGGAGTAAATGTATGTTTTAGCCCTGTTTGTGATTTATATTATCTGATCAAATATGACAAACATGCAGACCTCTTGCAAAGTTTACTGCCTCATTGTTCTTATGGACCCTCATATGTCGCAATATATATATATATATATATATATATATATATATATATATATATATATATATAATATTATGATCGTACGAATCGAACCCCAGACCCAAGTAACCATATAACTTTCAAGTCTTAACCTCTCAACCGATGCGGCCAACCTGGGGATAGAAAGGATAAAAGTCTATGTATGTATTTACGAGCGGACATATCTAGTATGCTGTCACAACAGTGTTCAACAGTCAAATTTGACGGAACATCGCATTTATGCATTAATTTGGCAGCCTATTTATATTTCTCTTAAATGGTCCATCCTGCATTAAGGGGGCTATAAACTAAATTATTATAAATATGTTTCATTTTAACTCGCATACATATGTGTGTCATCCTTTTCCTAGGATATGAAAGTCACATATATATAGTTGAATATTTATTTTCACATTTTCTTAACATTCAATAAAAGAACGGAAGAGAGTCCAATTGAGTTCCTGTAAATCAAGGATTTAGAGTAAAGCATGTATACATATATATATATATATATATATATATATATATATATGTGTGTGTGTGTGTGTGTGTGTGTGTGTGTGTGTGTGTGTGCGTATACATGCTCTACTCTAAATCCTATATATATACATATACATGCTCTACTCTAAATCCTATATATATATATATATATATATATATATATATACATGCTCTACTCTAAATTATATATTTATATAATAAATGAGGCTAAAAAGCCTTTAAAAGCATGTTTAGATGCGATATTTATTAATAAAAACAGTACAGATGTTTTTTTTCATTTTTTACTTTAGTCTTTTGACTAAAAATTTCGCTAGATACCTAATATCTTCAGAGTAATATAAGCAGTTGTAATAATTCCGTATATTTGTAGCAGTCCGGAAGAATGGAAAATGTACGTTGTGTTGTTATAAGCTTTTTTTATATTTTTGTGTTGGTATCGTAGTGTATTGTATTCGTGTTATTAAGTAAAATGTGCCATATTGAGAAGGTGGCAATTTGAGCTAATTTTTGAAAGATGCATGGTAAGTTTATGGGAAAGTGTTGTGTTAGTAAAACCGATGTAACAATTAGTGTTTCATTGTTGTCTAAGACACATTCTCCCAAAGGGCATTTAAATTGTTATCGTTCTACCGTGTTTTGGGCTTTTGTTTACTACAAGGTTTTCTGTTTTGATTTCTTTATAATAAATAATTTTTTTTTTTTTATTACAGTTAAGGGAGATATATATATATATATATATATATATATATGTACTATACTTTTTAGAGCTTTATCTTCCAATTAAAAGTTCGGGTGTATTTGGTTAGAATAAAAAAAATATATAGTAGGAACTATAAGGTTCATTATTATTAGTATTGTCTAAGTTGCTTATCATTAATTTAATGTTTCCGTCAACAAAATAATTAAAAAATTTATTTTTAATTAGAACTTGTTTTTTGTTAATTCGTTAAAATATATTTGCATCGTTTAATAGATATTCTATTATTGCTCTTTTATATCGATGTTGACGTCCGCTTTTATAATTTATGATACATAAGTTTATGCCGGTTAGTTTTTCATGAGGAGAGGTGATGAATGCATTCCTCTTAAAGTCAATGAGTACATTAAAAACAGAATTTTGTTATCAACGTTTAGCTCAGATATGATTTTATTTATTAAGTTATTTTGAAAATATTTTTGTAGTTGATTTTCATTGTTGTTGCCTGCACAAATACGGATATTATTAACGTAGCGTGCATTAATAAAAGGTTTAGTAATTATATAAATTATTTTATTTTCAAGGTTGGACATGTAAAAGTTGGTGAGGTCTGCGCAAGAACCGATCCCATAAAAGGCCCTCAATTCGCGTACAGATGTTTCCTTTATGGTCATAGAACAGAACTTCCGTTGATATATATATATATATATATATATATTATTAAAAATAACCGACAATTTTTGTCTGGCTATTTTAGTGTTGATCCCTTCAATTTTCCGGATTAAAATCTTAATCTCGGAAGGAAATTGGCTGATGAAACTGCCATAGTGTAAATGTTGGTCCAGAGTACTTTCTGACCCGTCTGGGTCCATCGTCAGTGGAATAATGACAAACAGGTAAAGACCTGGAGTGAGATTTATAATTAATTATGGCGGGAAAATGTAACTATGTTTGTTAGATATTATAAGCATTTAAGTATATTAGTGCTAGTGTTAAAATTAATCTTGTTAATAGCAGGTTTTTTAGTTTTAATGAGTAAAGCTTCTAGTATGTGGAGTTTTTGAGTATTAGTATTATGTTCTATGATTTTAGTATTGTCTACGAGAAGTTTCATAATTAATTCAACACTAAAATAGCCAGACAAAAATTGTCGGTTATTTTTAATAATACGTGTCTTAAAGAAAAAATGCTGCCTCGATACACACATATATATATATATATATATATATATATATATATATATATATTATACATGATAAAATAAATAAATAAATGTATATATATATATGTATATATGAAATATTTTTATAAATATATATTTTTAATTTTAAAACATTTGTAGACAAAGAAGATAACCAAGGGAAAAAAGGGGGGTTATTATAATGGAATCATCTAACTCTATAAAATAGATGTTCTGTAAAATAGTAAATACCCACTTTGAAAGGAACAACACAGGTAAGGAAACTATATTTTAATACTTTAGAAAAACAAATCTGGAGGCAAAACTAAATCAAATATTTGTAAACTTTTTAAATTAAAAAAATAATTATTAAATAGGGAGGTGGTGTCTGATCAACACTGCTGGGATGCCATGATAAAGAAATACTGTTTTGTTTTTAAAATCCCGAAACAGTTTTCATGGTAAACAACTGACGATCCCTTATATATAAAAACATATATAAAAATATATTTATATTAGAGTATATTCTTGGAAGTAAACTAAAATAGTGATTGCAGTAGATTGATTGACTTACTAGACTAAAATCTTTCAACAAAATTTTTTTTTTTTTTCCCCAGTTTTGAAGGTTAAAAGAACTTCCGAGACTATATATATATATATATATATATATATATATATATATATATATATATATATATATATATGAATGTTAATTATTTAATTTGTTATTTGAGTTGCTGTTAATTTGTTGTTCATAAAGAACCTTCTCTGCTATCTCTTTTTAAAGCTGACAGATAGAAGATATGAGGTTACGTGATAGAAGGTTATGTCTCTAGTATTGTCTGAATACATGTTTTTTTGCAGATGATACTGGAACCTGATATTTTATTGAGGAATTTCGGTGTGTTATGTTGAAAAAGACGCTGACGACGTGACGATTTGGAATCTTCAGAACAATAATACGGAATAAAATATTTCCAAAATTGTCTTGGAAACAATTGTACGTCATATAATTTGTTGGTTTTGAATTCTTGGAATAATTTTCAAGTTTTGTTGATCTAAACTCACCCCCTCTCTCTCTCTCTCTCTCTCTCTCTCTCTATATATATATATATATATATATATATATATATATATATCTATATATATATATATATATATATATATATCTATATATATATCTATATATATATATATATATATATATATATAATTTTTCTACTGCCAGTCACAAGTTTTTTTTTGTAATGAATAAGGTACTGAACTTTGATGATCACATGTAGTTGTGACAGGTTGTTCGGGTTTCGAATTTCAGCATGAATATACTTTCTGTTTCAAATCAAACTGATGGGTCGTATTTGACGAAACAGCTGTCTACGGATGACTCCCTCTTTTTCTCTATTACTCTCTATCTCTCCTTCCCTCTCTCTCCCTCTCTCTCTCTCTTTATATATATATATATATATATATATATATTTATATATATATACATATTCAAACTGAAGATGTTAGCCATCACTTATCACGAGAAAACACACACACATACTATATGTATATATATATATATATATAACACTAGTAATTCAATGCAAACCTAAAGAATACAACATATATATATATATATATATATATATATATATATATATATATATATATATATATATATATATATATATATATATATATATATATATAGCTCATCCACAGGAAAGCTATCCACAGAAACAGGTCCTATTGCTAATAATAACCGAGCCTTTCCTTTTTCATATCCTCAATGATATCAGTACTATCCTATAAAACCTCCAAGGTTAAAAATATTAGGGATACTAACCAAATCCGCATATTGCTGACTTAGGATTCGTATATCCATACAATTAAAGGTGCCCTTGTTTGAACAATGTTATTCCGCATCCATGCAACGTGGGTGGATTCAAGCAATTTCAAACGTCTTGTTTTAAACAGGTTTTCCAACGTGTTGCAAAGAAAGGAATGATGCTATTCAACGTGGTTTGTGCTCGTCACTGTGTGTCTACGTGTTCATTTTCATTGGTTATGGTATACATAAAGAGAAAGGAGGATAAACGAATATGTGAAAACAGCAAATGATAGCGTAGGGGTTAGCAGCGGCGACTGTCAGCTCGACGGTTGTGTTTCGATCCTGGCTTGAGGCACTAACTGGTCTAGCAGCACTGATGAGCTGTGAAACAGCGAAACAGTCTGTATGTGGATAACTATATAAAGCTCCACCCCCCCCCCCCCACACCCGGGTAGAGCTTATGTTTGTAAGGGTATCGCCAACTGCCATTAGCTTAAAAAAGGCAATGCTCATTCGGTAAACACTAATTCGAGCTCCGGCATTTGCAATATTTAATAACATTGAGATATTTCTTACATTCAGTCAGTGTCGCATGATAGCGTAGGGGTTAGCAGCGGCGACTGTCAGCTCGACGGTAGCGTTTCGATCCTCGCATGAGGCACTAAATGGTCCAGCCGCACTGATGAGCTGTGAAACAGCGAAACAGTCAGTCTAAAGGATTCAATGAATTAGAACATTACAATTGTTTCAGGAATTAAAACATCAAGTATAGTATGGCGTACGATCGTTTCCAAAACATTTTGGAAATACTTTATTTTATTTTATTTTATAAATTAACAAAGCTACTCTAAAACGACACTTCATCAGCGCCTTTAGCACCACGTCTTACAGAAAATCAAAGACAAAATAACAAGCTCGTTGTAGAGGAACATCTATTGACAGAAAGAGACACAGAGACAAATATTAGAAAATGAATAAGTTGCAAATATAAAATAAAAAATAGAAAGATAAAATCATAATAATAATAAAACATTATAAAAATAAAAATTTTAAAAAATATTAAAAAATTAAAAAATTAGTGTGTGTGTGTGTGTGTGTGTTATTTAGTGTTTTAGAAGAAATAACCAGAGTTCCCAATTACTGTGCCAGATTTCACGGAACTACTATAAACTCAGCCTGCAGCACAAAAAATACTAAATGAACCGATTCTTCAGTCGATGACATTAGCAAAACATCAACTGAAGAAAAACTGAATCTGTGAAGTCACTGGCTATTGTATCGTATTCACCAGTGACTGGTGAATCCACCAAAGCGTAGCACGGCTCCATATCAATAAAGTCCTAGCCGGAATACCTATTATATGAAATAAACTCGAGCGAGATACATTTAATTATTAAAAAAGACTAGTCAGAATCAAATAATACTTTATCAGATTAATCGGTAACGATGACAGCCTCAAAAAATCCGACCATCGTTTCTATATTAATGAGTGATGTATAATCAATATCCGTGATTGACCTTATGTAGATTCAAGTTTTAAATATTTCGATAGAACAATCATGGTAACTGACAGTGTCTCGCCTTGCGTTCAACAGACCTATTTTTACACATTTTAGTCTGACAACGCGCGACAAAGAAACCCATTTCGATCGGTGAAGTCAAAAAAAGACAGAAGAAAAGAAATAAAATGCTTCAAACTGAATAATTAATGAAAAGAAAAAAAAACGTATTTATCGAAGAAAGGATACATAGAGAAAAACGTCTCATTATGGAAATAGAGTGGGTAATTTCTTTCCGAATAAATTTCAAGCAGAAAAATTTCAAACAAAAAAATGTCTTTCTTCCTTCCCCTAAATATTTGAAATCGTTTTGTTCAGCACAATTTTATTCGGCTGACGGAAGGAAGTAAGCACGCGCACACACACGCATATATATATATATATATATATATATATATATATATATATATATATATATATATATATATATATATATATGTGTGTGTGTGTGTGTGTGTGTGTGTGTGTGTGTGTGTGTGTGTGTGTGTGTGTTGAAGAAGGGGAATCACACATCCATGGGAAAACGTTTTTTGAAATGTATTATAGAATTTTAGAAAAAAACAAGAAATTTTATTTTTTTATATATATTTATTAAATGAATAAAATCCTTTTTGTATTTTTTTAAATAAATATATATTTATGAAAAAATTATTTTATTCATTTGATAAATATATATAAAAAAAATAACGTTTCTTGTTTTTTTAAATTCTATAATATATATATATATATATATATATATATATATATATATATATATATATATATGTGGGTACGTATAAACACTTAACTACCTACATACATAAAAGTTGCACAAAACGCTCGCCATAAAAAAATAGATGTTCAAGTTAAAATTATTTGCAGGGTCAAATATCTAGTGAAGAACTCCGATTAATTCGACGACCAACGACGCGTAACTGTGAAAGCAGCGGGTGACCATTTCAGACAACAATCGTGATACGCGGAAAGTTCTACGGTAGCCTGTGCGTGTCAGTTTTCTTTGTTCACGTACGAAGAGACACGCACGTACGTATCCGCGTGTGTGTGCACCGTTGTATAAAACTGACATAGGAGTCTTAAGTCTTTTTCTAATTTTGTTTTAGCTTTTAACGTATTTTTGCATCGATTGATTTTTGTTCTTGTCAGTGGAGTAAAGAATACTGATTTTTGCAAAATTATTTGATTTTCATTTGCCCGCGCGTTTTAAGCAATTTGGGGAAAAAAGAGTCCCTGACTTAAGAGGTGTCGCACTGTCCACCCGGCTCCAGCCCTTGTTTCATCGCCACAATGTTTCACCGCGTGTTTGTTTTACAAGTACGTCCACGGAATGTGCTCCGATGAACTTCCTGCATCCGTTCCCCCCCCCCTCTCAACGTAAATACCCCCGACAAAATCAACTAGCAGCAAAGTCCCACCCCTTAACTGTAAAGTTACATAGATACCGGACAACTTTGTACTCTAAGTCTTCTTTTCTCGAACCCCTTGCCTTTGGAATTCCCTCCCTGCTCCCTGTTTTCCTGACTGTACAAATATGCAGAAATTTAAATGTAATGTGAACAAACCTCTTGCTGCACAACTTCCCACTTAGGATGGCTCTTGTAGATATAGCTCTTACGTCTCAGTAGCATTAAGCCATATTCGTGATGATTCAAAATAAAAATAAAACATTCTGAGAATTATATGTTAATAATAAGCAGCAATAACAGCTGTACTACTATTATTACTACTATTACTACTACTGCTACTACTACGACTGCTACTACTACTACTACTACTATTACTACTTAACTACAATCTATAATTCTCTCTTTAAAACCTTCACAGCAAGTAGCCATCTAGCTACCATACTGTAAAGAAATGTCCTTGCTTCCCCTGTGTACCTAGAACCAAATGGAACTTCCATGAACGGAAAATCGTTCCAAGTACTTGATATCTGTTAAACACAATACCATGGGAATGTTTCCCTTCTGACTGCCACATAGTCGTCAACAAATACTACTTGTTCAGCCGTCTTCTAACGTAATCTAATCCGTCACTTTCCACCCATCGTTTGCAATCCTCTTTTAATATTGTTCTAAATACAATTTACAATCTCATAAATCGTTATCCTCTTATGGCCTTTAGGCCTTGATAAGTTGTGACTCATTAGTATATAATAATAATAATAATAATAATAATAATAATAATAATAATAATAATAATAATAATAATAATAATAATAATAATAATAATAATAATAATAATAATTGCAGCCATGTTAAATGGCTGTTTGACGACAGGAAGCTTCCCTGAGTGGCTGACAAAGGCACTACAGTGTTCATCATAAAATATAAGACAAAAGCGAGGGAAGTGAAAAATTTGAGACCGATCACTTGCCTCTCAGTTATGTGGAAACTTTTCACTAGCATCTGGTCTGAAAGAATCTATAGTCACCCGGAACAAAACTATCTCCTGCCTGAGGAACAGAAAGTCTGCAGAAATAGATCGAGTTGCACCAAAGGTCATCTTCTGATCGATACAATGACTGCAACCGAATAACTACTAACATTTTCATGGGGTGGGTAGATTATAAAAAGGCATTTGACATGGTGCCTCATTCATGGATACACAAATGCTTGGAAATGTTACGAATAGCCCCCAACATTCAAACAGATTGAAAGAATTGTATGAAGAATTGAGAAACGAATAAAACTTCAGGGAGTGTTGTATTACTAAAGTTAAAATCAAAGCAGGGATTTTCCAGGGCGAAAATCTTTCCTCTCTGCTTTTTGTCATCAATTTAAGCCCGATAACACTTCTTGTGCGATATGTGAAGGATTATATGAACGTGAAATGATTTCATACAATAGAACCACTTGCTATTCATAGACGACCATAAAGTTTCGGGAATAAATTAAAACCAACTTGACATCCTAATGAATACAGTCAGATTATTTAGTGACGATATTCGAATGGAATTTGGCATTACCAAATGTGCTATTTTGTTCACTCATATGGCCTTGAACTCGCAACAGCAGATCTGATAAAAACATGTTGACAGCGAGATGGGCTACAAACACTTGGGAATATTAGAAGCAGATAAGATTAAAAACAAGGAAAAAACGGTCACAGCTGAATGCATCAGAAGACTAAAGGCTATTCTTAAATCGAACCTCCACAGTTAGAATACAATCTATGTTATCAATGACAGATTTGTCGCTACCATTTAATACACTG
>OY744538.1:30006917-30011917 GCA_963556195.1 Sepiola atlantica | reverse complement strand
GAATTGTTAGAGGAAACGGACAGCTTATAACGTTTGCCTTTTTTGTTTTGTTTTGTTTTTAACTAACAATGTCTTCTCAATTTCCTGCGATCAAAATTAAAGAAAAAAAAACGAAAATGTATCACGTGTTGAGCTTTTTTTTTGTCCCACGTTTCGATTCAAATTAGTCATCTTCAGGATAAAGAATCAACACACGATGAATTTATTGATGTTTACCTTCGGCCTTTATCTAAAAGAAAAAATTGAGATGCATTGTTAGATGCTTAGAAAGTTGGGTAAAGCTAAACGCAACCATTGCAATGCGCCCATTTGGTTTAGGAACGTTTATTTATATTATATAGAGAGAATTGTAGTTTGCTTGAAGCATTGCTGGGAATAGTAGTAGTATGTTTTTAAAAGGCTGTGAGCAATGCAAATTCCGGATAAAATGTAAGCTGGAAGAAACAAAAATAATAAATCGAATTCGAAATGTGACTTATTATTTATTTTTCTTAAAATCTTACATAACAGCAGGTGTGGTGTTTTAGCTTACATCTTACCCGGAATTTGCATTGCCCACAGCCTTTTAAAAACATACTACTACTTATATTATATATATATATATATATATATATATATATATATATATATATATATATGAATATATATATATATATATATATATACAATTTAGTTATATTACCATGACCAATAGCCATCTACAGACAGTTGATTGATCGTATTACCACCGTGTTGTTAGGCACAGTTATTGAATTCACCCCGAGATTCGAAACCCGAATATCAGGTTCACACTTGCAACTATGATCCGCGTTGTAGGGCATCTTCCGTCTGTGTTACCACACCGGCTTATGACAATAGAAGAAATTATAACGCTTTATGTATATTTCTTTTGTTTACACTTTGCGTTACTGGTAACCTAAAAAAAATAATTCGTCTGATAGAAGAGCATTGCTTTATCTATGTAACACCCATTACGTCTCCATAATTATATATATATATATATATATATATATATATATATATATATATATATATATATATATATATATATATATATATATATATATATATATAAGCAAGCGTTGTTGAACGTCACGGAATTTTCGCGTTTGTATATCTTCTTCGTCAGGTTCTCAAACCGTCGAGCTAGGTGGCAATCCGTATAGTACTCCTCCGATAGTTCTTAATTCGGTCATTTTTTTTTTTCGAGCGCTTTCGACTTTCGTAGTCGTCTTCAGCATTAGGTTGTTTTTTTTTAAATAAGAAGACTTGAGTTAATGTTTTATGGTATCGTTAGGGGCTTGCTGCCTAAGTATACATATACATATATATATATATATATATATATATATAGAGAGAGAGAGAGAGAGAGAGAGAGAGAGAGAAAGAGAGAGAGAGAGAGGGGGGAGAAAGGGGAGACAGAGTAAGAGAGAGAGAGAAACAGAGAGAGAGAGAAAGAAAGAGAGAAAGAGACTTTTCAAACCCAAATACGAGCGATCAATATGAAAAACATGAGCGCAAATCCAACGAAAGATAAACAAATCAATAGATTAACTGGCATAGATAAAGTATATGTTTAGACGAAGTTGTTTGGTTGATGGTCAATGAGGTGGACGGAACAACACGAAAGGCTAATTGTTTTGTTTTTGTTTGTTTTGTTATACTATGAGGACACCACTTATATCAAGGCCAGGAGCCACTCGAGGATAAAAGTTAAGGTTTAAAAACTAAAAGTTTTGCGTCCGCTGGGTTAAACAATGAGACAGACAATAGACAGATTGTCCAGCCTTCGGGCTAAGACCAAGGTTCAGTATCTGTTATGTCCCTTGACTCCATTCTAAACTGAGGCAATTATTTTTATTTTTGTTACAATCAATAATTGATCTGTCGGGGAAGTTTCATTTTCCCCGCATTAAATAACTACCTGTTGTCTGACTTGGCATTCGCGTGGAGGCGAGTAAATATGGACAAAGAAAGACAGATCGACAGAAAGACTGAAAGACAAACGTACAGATAGACAGACAGATAGACATAGTTGACAATTATATTTAAAACAGAGTAAGCTTTCAATACGCTAAACCTAATCGAGTATACAGCGACAAATAGATAGATAGATAGAGAGAGAGAGAGAGAGAGATAGATAGATAGATAGATAGATAGATAGATAGATAGATAGATTAAATACATATATAGGGTAGATAGATAGATAGATAGATTCGATAGATACATATTTACATACTTACATACATACATATTTACATACTTACATATATACATACATACATATTTACATACTTACATACACACATACATACATATTTACATACTTACATACATACATACATACATATTTACATACTTACATACATACATATATAAATACATACATAGACATAGGGGCTGTTAGGAGAAGTAGTTGGGGAAAATGCGTGTGCTCGCTACGCAAAGCATGGCCGCAAAGACAGTAATAAATCAATAAATAGACAGATATACGGAAGAGATCGTAATACTTCGATTCGAAAAAGAAGCGCGTTTATATGAAAATTCGTTCAATGCGACGAAAGAAGACTGTGCAGCTGCAAAGTAAACCCTCTCTGTAAGTGTATTTGTCTGGTTTTAGGGTTTTCTTCTGAATTTTTCATCCATACTGCAGTCAGAAATTGAATGAGCACGCCTCCACATAAGTTTGGAGACATCGCGTGAAAAGCGCATGGGGGTTGGCAGTTTCTCGTCTCGCGTTCTTCGCGAAAAACGCGAGAAACTGCCAGTCACCAGGCGCTGTTGACAATTCCTTCAGACTTAGATCTATGTACGCTCTATGACTGATATTGAACACCATACTCTTATAAATAAAGCTACTAATGCAATTATATGTAAATGTTTGGAAGTGTAGTCGTGTAATGGTTACAGGCGTGTACAGTGGGCTCGGCGTGTGGGGTTCGAATTTTGTCGGGGCTACTGCAACATTTTCATTAACACCCATGGGAAAAGTATGAATCTATATATCCTCCCTTCAGCTATGTATTGTATAATAGGCCATGCTAGTCTCTCTCTCTCTCTCTCTCTCTCTCTATATATATATATATATATATATATATATATAAAGATATATATATATATATATTAATTATTTTAATACCTACAGACATCGATGTTTCATGCTAACGCAATCTTCAGTGCAGGAAGCTAATTCTCAACGGTGGGCGGGCGCCACTAATTCGCAGTCAAGAGTCTTAACCCCTCGACCATAGACAATTAGTTAATTATTATGGAGGAAATTAACTTTGTAAATAGCGAATCGGCGGCTAGATTTACACAAGCAGTCAGAGTGATCAACGAACGTATATATATATATATATATATATATATATATATATATATATATATATATATATATATATATATATATATATATATATATATATATATATATATATATATATATATATCAGGACCGGCGGCACAGTTATAAAAGTGAGGAGGCTTTCCTATAAAGTGGGGGGGGGCGTTTAAACACATGCATATATAACTTCATTTTTGATGACCGTAAAGTGGGAGGGACCAAGTCAAAAAGTGTGGGGGGGGGGGGGGCTTGCGTCCTCTCTGCCCCCCCCCTCATCATATATATATATATATATATATATATATATCTGATTGTGCAACTAGTCTATGAGAAAGAAACTCAGAAATAACAACAGTTTTCTCTGCATATTCCGACAGTGATTTCAATAACGCTTGACTTTTTGTTACTGGACTAAAATAATTCCGCTTTAGGTGAGACGCGGTTATTATTACGCAACCCTTGCTCCATTATAGATTAGTCGCACAAGCACACTTACAGGAGATATCCATTCTTGACACTGAATGGAATCTTAATATATAACTGTGTATGTGAATTGATGTGCATATGTGCATACAGGTGTGTACTTCTATGAGTATGTGTTACAATGTATGTGTAATGTGTGGAAATATGCATGGTGGTGTACGTCTTAACAGGTGTTTGTATGTGTGCGTGTGAACGTTTTGTTAGTGTATTTAAGCAACGATTCAAAAACAATGCAAATCAGAAAAAAGTATGCATGCATGCGCACATATATATTCGTGTACGCGTGTGTGTTATGCGTATTTATATGCATGTGTATGTGCGCGTGTATTTACAAGTGTGTATTTAAAAGCATGTGTTAATATGTAGTTGTGATTTGCGTCTAAGTATTGGCGGTGTGATTCAGTATAAGAGTGTTTGAGCTACACGCGTAATTACTTTGGTAACACCTTGACGTATCGATGCTAAAACAATACAAATATATATATATATATATATAGAGAGAGAGAGAGAGAGAGAGAGAGAGAGAGAGAGAGAAAGAGATAGATAGATAGATAGATAGATAGATAGATAGATAGATAGATAGATAGATAGATAGATAGATAGATAGATAGATAGGTATATGTTTTTGTGTAGGCGTGTGCACGTATATGTATGCGTCAAATGTGTCGATATACGATGTCTTTTGAAAAAACAGAATTCGTTTGATCGCATACTATGATACGTGTTGAAAATTGAATAATGTTAGCATATATATATATATATATATATATATATATATATATTTACAGTGTCACAATATATATGTCATGGGTGTCTATCGATATATGAGCGGTGTATTTTGCTTACACTTCAAAGCTTACATACCACGAAAAATGAAAAATAATACGGTATATATATTTATATAAATGCATATGTACATATAAATATTCTCAAGACTCGACGCAAAAGCAATGCATAGCAAAAAGTTTTCATATATACTCGTAAAGCTGTGACGCTAAAGCAATGCAAATACAAAAGAGTATGCATTATATATATAGATATATATATATATATATATATATATATATATATATATATATATATATATATATATATATGTATATATATATAGACTATGAAACAATGCAAATAACCAGCTAATAACTATGCAAGCATAAATATACAGGAAGTTTAG
>OY744538.1:29984417-29994417 GCA_963556195.1 Sepiola atlantica | reverse complement strand
GCAGTTCGTCGCTAAATCGTTAAGTAAAACATATAGTAAAGTAAATCGGATGTTTTAGGTGGGGTTTTTTTGTTTTGCTTTTGTCTTACTTTTATTCTGCTTTACTATTCTTGTTTTGCTGTACTTTGAGAAAGGATTATAACACAGTTGGTACTTGTAAGGAATGGGTATCCAAAGAAGTTTAAGTTCCGAGAATCGACAGAGAATCTCGAGTCAGTCCCCTAAAATAGCCTAACAAGTTTACGAGTTTAAAAGCCACGAAATCATTGTAAAAAGACAGACGACATAATCATTCGAATGGTAAGATTTGGGTTATTTAAGCGTTAGGTTGAGATTAAAGTTAATGTTAAGGTTAAAAAGATTGCTAGCCTCCTGAAAATACATAAAAAATCTTCCTCAAAATAGGTGGCTTTCAAATCGTAAACAGCGTGTGCCATTTCCGAAACTGATTCGAGATTTTATGTTGATGCCAAGGACTGACTCTGTAAGTACTGAAATATTCTGGATACCTATTCCTTAGTAATAGCAAATTGTTTTATTTGCGATTTTACTTTCTTTTTTACTCGTTTTAGTATTATAGTTTACGTAATTTATTTTATTTTTTAATTTAATTTTTATAAAACAATCATTGAAAACCTCCGATCTTTTGTTTATTAGTTTCGGCTCGAATGTGAATTTTGTTACTACACTGCCCTTAACCCTAACTTTAACTTTAATCCTACCCCCTAACACTAGCTAACCCTAACTCTAGCCCCTCATCTAACCAAAAAGTAGGAGGTAATTCTTGGGAGGATTGTAACATGACGAAGGAAGATATACTAGAATACTCCCCCGCCCTCGCCAAATGGGGGTAATAACATGAAGAACGAACATATACAACACTGTCTACCTCAAAGGAGGGGTTACTGCTTTGGAGGAGTGTATCATGACGTACGAGCAGATATACGGGAGTAAATACCATGTGGCAGGCATTAAACAGAAAAGACCCATAACTTCAGTTTGAACTGTCAGCATTCTTTCATGTTGTCTATTTTGAAGCGTTCAAACTTTACGTTTGCATGCGTTAAAACACCTGAGACGCTTCCTCCACCGGAAGTGTGTTCGGTTAGTCATGCTTAAGTTTCAAAATAACATTTTCTATAGTCTATCGTATATTTGTATTAAATAGTATTTTCGGTAATCTACTTAGATTAGAAATAGTATTTCTAATTGTTTGTCAAGCTTTAGTTTAAAGAAGAATATTCTACGGTCTATCGCATTTTTGTTAGCAATAGAATTTTCGATGGTTTGTCATGCTTAAGCATGCCCTGTAATCTGTCATAGAAATTTTTAATATAAAAAAAAATGCCTCTTTGATGTGTTTGTCATCTGGGCTGTGATTGCTTATGTCCCTGTAAACGTGGGTGTTATTAATCGTCAATGTCTGGTACCGGTACTATAGGCACACTGTCACGTCTCCTTTTAGTAATACTAGTGTATATGTGTTCTATCCGTTTCAAGTTTTTTTTTTACTATTCTTCTTTGTTACTTTTGTTCACTTTTGCCACTGAGACGTAAGGGGCAGCTGTGATTAGGGGCAACATGTATAGGAGCCATCCTAAGTGGGGAGTTGTGTAGCAAGATATTTGTTTCCATTACATTTAAATTTCTGCTTGTTTGGTAGAGTCGGAAAAAAACAGGGAGCAGTAAAGGGAATTCCAAAAGCAAGAGATCCAAGAAAAGAAGCTATGAGAGTAGAAGGTTTTCCGTGGAAGTACGTGTAAAACAAGCACAGGGATGCAACATTGCGGCGATGGGACAGGTGCCCAAGCTTGGTAGACAGTACGAGAGCTATTAGGTTAGAAACTGTTATGCATCCTGTCCAACAGGAAGAAACTAGTGGTTAGTCTACCAGCTTAGATGTGGCAGAAATACTCCATGCATGGGCGGATGGTGATTTTATAGAGAAATAGGATACTCGCAGGTGTGACAGGTTTTCTAGCCGGGTAGAGGGAGCCCACTTTCTTTGACGCAGAATTGATAGTATCTTCTATGTCTTTATTCCGATTTATGTTGCCTGTGAATTTCAGGCCGAGGAGTTCAAACGTCTGGCTCTCGGGAAGGGTGCTATCAGCCATGGCAATCAGTGTGTGGAAAGGTTTCTTATAATTGTTAGGAAAGGAGCTTTGTCTTAGTAGCATTAAATGTAGCCATCCATTTTGGACCCGTTTCTTCTACAGATTGGAGGTACGTTTCTAAAGATTCAGCCATTGCCTTTGATATGTGTGCGTTCATTTATTTTTAGACAGTAGACTTTATTGCAATTCAGTAGGGTTTTGTTGCTTTATCATTTTTCACTTTCCTTTTCTTTCACTAACTATCTTACAAATTTGTTTCTTATCCACTTTTTTATGGACGTTGTTCAAGACAAGACATGAAGCCACTTTATGTAAGGAGTTTAACAGGATAAAAGATGATTAACGCAAAGACAAGAAGTGCGTATTGACCTTAGTCATCAAAAGATCAAGACTGTGACGTTTGACTCGTTGGTCTAGTGGTCTCCATCAATTCACTGTTTTGATACCTCATTGTAATGCAGCTCCCTATTCCAGTAGCTTATTTCCAAGAACCGCAGGCTTGTGGAACTCTCTTCCTGCTGACTGTTTTTAGCCTACCTATAACCTTGGTATTTTCAAGACTAAGGTCAATAGGCATCTTCTGTCTTTGCGATAATCATATTCGTTCTAGTTAGCTTCTTACATCAAGGAAAAAAAAGGAAGAGAGTTGCATAATACCGCAGTTCTTTGAAAGAAGTTAATGTAATAGGAAGATGTATTACAAAGAGGCTCCCTAAACAGCAAATTTATGAAGACCACTAGATCAACGATGAAAGGTAGAAAGTTGACCTTGGGTTTACTTTCAGCAGCTTCGTAACTCTCGCTTCCCTTATTTTGTCCTTTAGTCCTCACATTCAATGAGCGATCTTTCTGGCAAAGGGGGAAGAATGTATGTTTTCTGGGTCGGAATCAATCCATCTATCGTTGGCTGGTGTTTTTTTTTACCTTGAAGTAGTATTGTTTTAGCTACTTACATCAAGTGGTTTCATTTTCCTTTGAAGGTTAAAATGGTACTCATTTTCTCAGGTTGAATAGCAGACTTGCAAAATCAGATATTTTATCCGGGCATAAAATAAAACATAACACTCCTTTAGCTAAGAACCGCAAGGAATCACTTTGCCTGGAGAGGGACACCGGCCCAACATACCACCAGCCTTCAGAAAAATCAACTGCATGTCTCAGAAGCGGTTGATCTTTCTCAGTGGTCAGGATTCGACCACCCAAAGGACTGGCTACTTGAGATATCCACTGCAGATAACGGCCAGACAGTGCCCACTCAAGGGGTGTGGGCGTATCTTGAGCCAATCTAGTAACATTGTCTTTTCTAAAAGAGCCGTTTTCAGCATGACCCCTTGTTTAATGAGGCACTGATTTTATTTCAAACAAAAGACAATTTATGTGTGCTACAACTCCTTCGGCCGAGTATCTCTCAGCTGCAACGTCTGCCACTAAAACATGCAGCCCAGCGCATGTTCACACAGACACACAGATACCAAATCTCCATAAGTAATAGATTTTGTTTTGCATTCAAGTTTTTAAAGTCTTAAATATATTGTTGCACCCCGTCCCGGAATGGGCCATAGTAGTTCTCACTTAAACAACTGGTCATTTTTAACACCAAAAAGGCATATGTTGCATACCTTTTAATTTCTCATACCTTCTCTCTTTCCCCGTCGCGTGGAGGGGTGTCGTCTAGTGGTTGTCTTCTTTCTTCTCTTCTGTACTGCCGTGAACATCGCCGCTACAACAAAAAGCTTCATACCACGATTCACAAGACAAACAAAATTTTAAACTTTGATTGGTTTATTTCAGGCTTCAGTCTACCGTGTCGATCTTGGAGATGTTAAACCAACGCGAAAGGAGAGATCAAATTACTACTCTATCGTAGTTAATTCCTAGCTTAAGTCCTTAGCCATTCGAGGAGGGAGGAAGAAGGAATCTCATGCCTGTATTCACTTAGGGAAATAAATTCCTATTTTTCATTTGAAGACTACATATAGAAATCGTCTGTTCGGCTTGCTTCCAAAAACCCGACTGCCAAAACTGAGTTTCTCACACAAACGCCCGTTACGTCACAGAGCCCCATGCGCAGGTGCACCTTGACCCTTGATCTGAGGTCTCGTCAACGTGGTGGCCCTGTTAACGTCTGTGAACTCCGACTGTGAGAACCAGTTTATTTTGCACTCGACTGTACGTGTCCACCCGCACTAAATCGCGCAAGCCAAACCAAACGATCTCCCACATACGTCCACTTTAATATGCGTCCGGCCTCACAGGGCCATTATCCTACAATATATGTTTCTTTCTCCGGCTTTCTGTTTTGTCAAAATTTTCAGTTTTTAGTTTAATTGCATTTATTGCTTATTGTTTTACTATTTTAAAAAATAATTCTACATCGTGTCATATTTACACATGCACGAAGTATTGTTGCCACTTCTAAGCTGGTGCACCAACCACTTGTCTCTCCCTCTTAGACAGGGTCCCAAAAAGCCTCTAATCTAATAGGTTACATACTGTCTACCAACTCAAGCTCCTGTTCCATCACCACAATGTTGCATACCTGTGTTTGTTTTACAAGGACTTAAATGGAATGTGCTCCGACGAACTTGCAGCACTTGTACACTCTGAACGTAAATACCCACGAAAAACTCGACAATCAGCAAAGAAATATCATATTCAAATATAATAGCAACTTTTGGATATGTTTTAGTAGCAAACGGAAAGAACCTTTGTGTTTTGAAAAAGTGTTTTCTCCCGAAATATCAAAATATTTTTTCATCATTCCGGTCTCTATATGAGAGTAATGGAAGGATACAGTAAAAATTGAAATATAAATAAATAAGTTTTTTTGAATAAGAATATCACTTTTATTGTCTCCGCTGTTTTGTTTTTGTACATTTCTTTTTTCACCGTTATGAATTTCGCCGAATTGCAAATTGATGTTTATATAAAATACCAACATATTATATATCAATATATATTTCTGATTGCTTTAATTTTACGAAACATTTCACATAGTTTCATTTTTTCGATGTTATTCATTCTTCTTTTTACTCGTTTTTGGTTTTATCGTTAAAAGATTTCTTATTTTCTTAATTAAAAACGTTATCTGTTTGTGCTTTTTCATTTATTTTTTTCTAACTCATTTGAATTTTTTTTTTGAACTGTCACCTTCTTCTCTCGGTTTCTTTGTTTTGTAATAATCAGAATAGGAGTAGTTTTTTTTTTTCTAATTTGAATCTTATCTACGAGTTGAACATCCCACGTGAAAAATGACGGGAAAAAATCATGCTTCGCCAATGTTCGATCGCATTATATGTATTTATATACATTAATAAAATATTCATATTAAATCATAGAATTACATCAATAATTTAATCCTTCATATATATATATATATATATATATATATATATATATATATATATATATATATATTCCCGAAACAGTTTTTCATGGTAAAAGACTGATGATCCCTTAAAATAGTGTTAGAAACAAACTAATATAATAACTGTAAAAAATAAATTGACTTACATGAGTGATTTTCCACTGAAAGACTTGGGACTATAAGTTTTTTTTTTGTTGTTTTTTTTTAATATAGTTTTAATGGTTGAGAAACTTCCGAGACTAATTTCTGATGATCTAAGTAAAAAACATACTCGGCGATGACTTTTTATTGTAGAGTCGATGATTTCTTTAAGAATTTATTATAGACGGCGGAGTAAGTCTTTGGTCCTGTCTACCCTACTATTTGCGTTATCGCTTCCCCTCGCCACTTGAAAATCATTTCGTCTGAAGGCTAGACAAAAGGCACGGATTTTACTCGGAAACTTTTGCGTAAATGGATGAAAGTACATATATGTATGTATGTATGTATGTATGTATATATATATATATATATATATATATATATATATATATATATATATTATGTATATATATATATATTATGTATATATATATACATATATATATTATATATATGAATATATATATATATATATATATATATATTATTAAAAATTTGAAATGGCTTACATAAATGCAATTACGTTTCAGTACTGCTTGTACCTCATCAACGCTGAAGTTTGTAATTAAAATAACTCGTATAAAATAGTAGAATAAGAGATTTCAGGCAATCTAATTTTACATTCAGTCGCTGTTCAGACGCCGACACAATCACTCAACTCGGTGGGAGAAATAAGGTGTCAAAACATGTCATTCTTTTTCTACTTTCAACTCGTCAATTCTAACTCTCTCTCTCTCTCTCTCTCTCTCTCTCTCTCTCTCTCTCTCTCTTTCTCTTCTCTCTTTTTACCGTCATGAGATCTTACACATGAAAATAATATAACTATTATAAATGTGTGATGAAATATACACACACAAGCAACAGAGCGAATACACAAACGCACTCCACACTCATACATTAAAGAATATATATATATTTATATATATATATATATATATATATATATATATATATATATATATATATATGCTTAAACACGCGCACACAAACACAATTAGTTATACCTATTAACATTTTCACTTACATATATATATATATATATATATATATATATATATATATATATATATATATATATATATATATGCCGAACCGATGACACGGTTCACCATTAAATTGAAACCTTTCAAAAATGTTAACAAATAAATACACGCACATATCACCGAATAACCCGACAGGCTCCAATTTCGTACCAACCCGTATAAGTTCAGAAGACGATATGCCCACCTGTACGCCCAGATTATAATATGCATAAGTTAAGCTGAGTGAAGTAGAAACGTTCTGTGTAAATTTTTATACTAAAATAGTTATATGATTGTATCTAGGTGCGTGGTGTGTTAACGTGTAATGTGTGATTATCGTTATGCATATATTCGTTTAAATCTGTGTATGCGTGAGCATATGTTCATTTAAAACTTATATGGGGGTGTATCAAATTGAAGCCTCTGCGTTCAATCGGTGACAGTGTTATGTATCTATAAATTTTCATTTTCGAAAGATTTTAATTTACAAGTTAATAATTTAATATGTTCGGCATGTATATACAGGGTGGGCCAAAATAAGGGTCCTATCTTTAAATTTGAATAACTTGAATTTGAATAACTTCCACAAAATAAAAGTTAAACTCACCAAACTTTATGTGTGTGTAGACTGACCCTTCCGAGATTTTTTGAAATAAACAAAACAAATTTTAGCCGAAAAACACTTCTTAAAACTTACAAAAACTAAAGTATTGTTTTTTACACTTTTTTGAGTTTTTTAAGCAAAAATAATGTTTTCTAAATGAGGGTACGTTCCTTAGGGCTAATACGGCCCATGCTTGCTTCGGAAGGGGTCCTTTACTTATTCTAAAAAAAAATTTAAAAAAATCAATAAATAAAAAAGTTATGAATTTTTAAAAATAGGACCCTTATTTTTGCCCACCCTATATATATACGTGTGAAAATTTGAATAGGAATATATAATTGCACTATGTGCGTGTGTTTTAGGATGTGTATATTGATATCATTTTTTTTCATGCATGGGTGTGGCGTGCTTCGATGTGTTCGCTCTGTTGATTGTGTGTATATTTCTATGCACACTGATGATAGTTATATTATTTAAACTTGTACAGTAAAGGAAGAGTTTGAATTGGCGAATTTAAAGTAGAAGAAAAAGTTACTTATTTTGACAAATTACCAACCCACCGTTATATATTTAAGCCGGGTGAATGTGTCGGCGTTTGAACAGCGGCTGCTACTGATTGTAAAATCTGATTGTCTGATTCTGACTGTTTTGGACGAGTTATTTTCATTACAAACTTCGGCCCCGATGAGGTCAAAGCACTACTGAAACGTGATTGTATTTACGTAGGCGATTTGAAATGTTCATATAATGTATATTCATAAAACTCTATCGTGTTATGAGCACTTTTGAAATGATATTGGTTTTAAGTTCATTTTATCAATATATTAGAACTTGTTCCCCTGTGTAGTTACAGTTAATGTTTATATAAATAGCTATTGTAGATTTCATATACGAGCGATTTCTCCATAAGCCTAATGGATAGAGCTGACGACTATCAACTCGGTGGTTGAAGGTTTTCTTTCTGCTAGTCTAGTATGTGTGTGGGTGACTCTACAGACTGTTTCGCTGTATCACAGATCTTCAGTGCGGCTAGACCAGTAAGTACCTGAAGCCGGGATTGAAACTCAACCGTCGAGCTGGAAGTCAGCGCTCCTACCCCTTCCAATACAAAGCTCTTTGTGAATAAACAAATGAAGTACTGTCTAGTTGGCTGACAATGTTTATATAAAAAGCATTGAGATATCACTTACCAACGGCGCCCACCTAGTAGTCAAGCAGGTAAGGTCGCCGACTACCAACTAAATGTTTGTGGGAACGATCCTGTATTGGGATTGGTGCTAATCTAGCCGCACTGAAAGACTGTGCTAGAACGAAATATTCTGTACGTGGATGACTATATGTATTTATATATATGTATATATATATTTATACATATA
Source organism: Sepiola atlantica (assembly GCA_963556195.1). NCBI lineage: Eukaryota > Metazoa > Mollusca > Cephalopoda > Sepiida > Sepiolidae > Sepiola > Sepiola atlantica. The sequence goes on along the minus strand of OY744538.1, from coordinate 29,985,790 downwards.
TATATACACACACACACACACACACACACACACACATATATATATATATATATATATATATATATATATATATATATATATATATATATATATATATGTATATATATATATTAATGTTAACATTGTTTTTTATCATAGAGTAGAGGATTATTGTTTCTCTGGCATTTTTTGTTCGTCTGAAATCGCATTTCACTTGCGTCTACGGATCTTTATTATTGTGCTAATATTAATTAATGTGTTGTTAGTATATATCTGATGATGTGGGTTCCTAGGCGGCATTCACACGCACACAATATATCAGTGTCATGAGGTCAGCGTGTATGTACTCCAATGTCACCTCAGCCTAGTAGTCAGAAGCGGACGTGACGTCACATGATCAAAGAGGAGGGGGTGAAAGAAGTTGTCAGTCGGTTGGAACCGGACGGGTAGAGATGATTTAAGATCGACTAAGTGATTCAGGGGTTCATATCCATAGCACGAAATTCCCTTTGTCGCTGCTGGCAGAAGAGAAGGCAACGCCGACATCTCAATAAAAGGTTCGTTCTTGAAATTGATGATTTCTTCGTACTGTTGTGAACCATTAATTGCAAGTCACTCGATCATCGGAGTAATGGAAACACGAGGTAAGAAATTATTGTGCTGTTATGATTTCTGATTGCATTGATACAAACCCAGGTGTTTTGTTTGGTTGTGACTTGTGAGACATTGAGACCTCTCCTCGTCATGTTTAAATTTGAAAAGGCATTTTCATAGCTATACGCGCAGATATAATGGAATCTTTTAAAGAAAAAAACACTTCTCGTTAGAATTATTTGGATTATTCAGACTAATGGTCTCATCTTGGATGTTATTCTCACAACGTTTCTATCGATGTAACTTCCGATCTTCTTCAAGTGCGTTTTGTCGAACTCGGGAATCTGTACGAAATTTCGAATAGAACCATTTATTTTATCCACAGAGGTAGATTGAAGTCAGTGTCTAGCATAGACGGAGAATCCCGAGTCAGTCCTGGAAACGGTCGAAACAGTTTAGGATTTTGAAGCAGCGAGAAGAAATGTAAAAAGGCAGACGACTCCAAGCATGTGAAGGGCTAGGTTAGGGTTATGGTTAACAAAAATAATGTTAACCGCTAAAAAAATTAAAGTTGAAAAATCTTCCTAAAAATAGATGGAATAGTCCAGAATAGTTAACACTTGATAACTGTTAAACCAAAAACAAATACATAAGTCATATTAAACGCATTAAAATGAAAGTATCTACCTCACCAGATAAGTTTTAACGTTTATAACAATTTACTTTTTATTTAAGACTTTTTCTTCAAAATATCTGTCTTCTCGATTGTAATGGCGATCTGAACATGGCGACATGTCTTC
>OY744538.1:29946917-29974417 GCA_963556195.1 Sepiola atlantica | reverse complement strand
TGATCTCTTTGATTCCAATTTCTCCCAGTCTTTTTTCCAGGTTTGTTGGGATTGTTCCTAGTGCTCCTACGATTATTGATATTTTACTGACTTTCTTCATGCTCCATATTCCTTTCAGTTCTCTGGCTAGTTCCGTGTATTTGCTTCGTTTTTACGTTTCTTTGATCTTCACTCTGTGGTTTGCTGGAACGGCGAAGTCTACGATTTTGCAAGATGTTTCCTTCTTGTTGATTATTATAACATCCGGTCTCCTTGCTTGTATGAGTTTGTCTGTTTATATATCCATATCCCAGATGATTTTGTGTTTTTCGTTTTCCAGTACTGTTTCTGGTTTATGTTTGTACCATGGGTCTGCGTATTCGAAATTCAATTGTTTGCACAGTTCCCGGTGTACTGCTTCCCCACACAGTCATTTCTGTTATTGTATTCTTTTTGGGCTAGTTTTCTACATTCACTTATTATATGATTTACTGTTTCGTCTCTTTGTCCACACAGTCTGCATTTACTGTTTTTCATGGGGTTTATCTATTTTAGCTTTAATATCGTTTGTCCTAATTGCATTGTTCTGTGCAGCAATCAGTAAATATTCAGTTTCTCTGTTCAAGTGTCCTTTTCTTAGCCATGCCCAGCTATTTCCGTTGATTTCTTCTCTTGTCAGTCTTCTGAAGCGATCATGGAGTTGTTTTTCTTCCCACTTTTCTTTTCTTGTCGTTTTGTTTCTAGCTTTGGTGCTTCCCGAGTTGCTAGTTGGATCGGTGTCTCTTGCTGCAGTGATAAGGATTTCCATGTGTTGAGTTATGTATTTCTACAGCTCTTTTTAAAAGTTTTCCACACAATCTTCTATACTTACCAGTCCTTTTCCATCTTCGTTTCTTTTCATGTAGAGTCTGTCCGCATCGTCTTTTGGATGTAGTGCGTTGTGCATGGGCATTAATTTTCTAGTCCTCTGGTCAAGGTGCCTGAGTTCTTCTTTGGTCCAGCCTATGAATGGTCCAGAGTATCATATTAGTGCTACTGCCCAGGTGTTTATTCCCGTTACTAGATTGACTATTGTTATGGTGCCGTACCTGTACGAAGAACAAATGGACTCGTCCATCCATAATAAAATGCGAGAAGCATTCCAACTCACAGTCTACTTCCACCCCAGTTCTCTACTGGCAGTTCCAGAATACCACTTCTTGTATATATATTCTTTTTCTAAAATAATATATCTTTGTTCCTGTAACCCCGTGTTCCCGTGTTCCCGTGTCTTTATTTCGGCCCCTAACAGGGTCACAACAATAATAATAATTATTATTATTATTATTATTGTTATTATTATTATCATCATCATCATCATCATCATCATTATTATTATTATTATTATTATTATTATTATTATTATTATTATTATTATTATTATTATTATTATTATTATTATTTTTTACTTACTAGGATGTCTCACACAGGTCATCATCAATAATTACTCATTTATAATAACCGGTAGTGTTTCTTGAAGTTTGCAAGTTTCCCCCGATTTCCAGTTCTCTCCACCTCTTTTGAGAACCATAGCAAATGACTTTGCGTCATCGCAACAGCCTTTTACTATTGATTTTTCGCTGGCAACGACCATTAGTCTTCGCTGGAATTTGTGTGGCAATAAGCTTCCCCAAGGTCTCTGTACTCTGCATACCCTTACAGTGGATGTCTGGCTAGTGCTTTCCCTCCTCGGTCGTCCCATTCTCCTTGACCCTTCACGACTTTTTTGTATAATAGCAGCCGAGACTGATGTTATCACATTGTTGTTGTTGTTTTTTATTTTGTTTTGTTTTGTTTGTTTTGTTTGTTTTTTTTTTGGGGGGGGGGAGGAGAACAGTTTATGAAATTACTTTCTTAATTATTATTATTATTATTATTGTTATTATTATTATTATTATTATTATTGTTATTATTATTATTATTGTTGTTGTTGTCGTAGTTGGCGTTGTTGTTGTTGTTGTCATCGTCGTTTCGTTTCTTCTACGTCTCCATCTTCATTCATTTTTATTGTCTTCTTTTTTTCTACTTTTCTTATTTTTCAATTTTTTCTGTCTCGTTAATTTCTTCTTTTTTTACTTCAATTTTTTATATTTTATATTTTTCTTTCTTAAATTCTTTTCATTTGTTCTGCCTCATTTTTTTCTTCTTCGATTCATCCTTTTCATTTTTGTATTACTTTCTATCGTTTTCTGATTCTTCCTTTACTTATTTTATCGATTTTTCACTTTTGCCTGCCCCTTCTTCTTCTTCTTCTTCTTCTTCTTCTTCTTCTTCTTCTTCTGTTTGTTTTTTCCCGCCTTATATTCTCTTCTTTTTATTCAGTGTCGTCTTCTTCGGCGACCGCCATTGTTATTTTTTTTCTTCTTCGCTTTCACCTCTTTTCAATTTCTTCTCATTATTAAACTTAATTAATGCTGTTTACGCTTTCATCTCTTTTTGTCTGCTTTCTTTCATGCCTATATCTCTTTTTTTTCTCTCTCTCTCTCTCTCTATCCCTCTCTCTCTCTCTCTATCTCTATCTATCTATCTATCGATATAGATAGAGAGAGAGAAAAGAAAGAAAGAAAGAGATATAGAGAGTATAGGCAAAAAAGAAAGCATTATTTCCAATTCTTATTCTCTCTCTCTCTTCCTCTCTCCCCTCTCTCTCTCTCCCTCTCTTTCGATCGTATATGAGCATTGTTTCTTTCCCTCTCATGCGCTCTTTCTTTTCTCTCCTTTTTCCTTTCTCTTTCTATGTCGGTCTTTGTATCTCTTTTATTTATTTTATTTTCTCTGTGTCTCTCTCTTTCTGTATTTCTTTCTGCTTTTATTTGTATATGTCTTTCTCTCTCCCTCCCTCTCTCTCTCTCTCTCTCTCTCTATCTATCTATCTATTTATCTCCTTTCTCTTCCTCTTTATCTTCTCTTGTCTCTCCTTTTCTCTTTCTCAAGCGCACACGGACTCTGTTCTCACTCTTCTCTCGCGAACCTTACAAATAGCCGCGCTCTCTATTTATTTATTTTTGTTGTTATTGTTTTTCTCACTGGTTTGACTTTTTGCCACGTTAAGTGACAAAAAAAGCTGAAACCTGAAAGCAACAGTTTTATCGATCGTGATCGGAGCCCTGGGGACGATCTCGAGAGAGATATTAATACTGAGAGGGAGAGAGAGAGAGGGGAGTAGAGAGAGGAGGAGGAGTAGGTGAGGCCTAGGAATCCGGGATCTCGATACATCACTACTAAAACGTATACTTTAATAGCGTGAACAGGCGCTGTGTTTGGCCTTTTAGGCTAGGAACAAATACTAGTACTTGTTTTGATGCTACGCTGTCTATTTTGTGCTCGGTCATTGAGGGGAAATCCTTCTAGACTAAGACATTTTTGGGGTATCTTTTACAATACTCAGCAGAGTAAAAACGCTCAAAAAACAAATATACAACAAATAAAAGTAACTGTAGGCGATAAAAGTTATTTTCAAACTTACCTGTGGCATTTGTTTGTATTTTTAACCCGTTCTAATTGCTATTTATTAGAAATTAAATTATTCGTCGCACAATTCCAAGATGGCGGCAGTAGCGGGGGGGGGGTATGTAACGAGAACGAGGATTGGCGGCCATTTGCTTTTTGCAAATTCTGTGTACAAAAAAAAACAAGAATTTTTTTTTTACATCTAATAAAATTCCATTTATACTACGTAAAAATACAAACAAATTTCATAGGTAAGTAGGAAAATATCTATTCTCGACGTAGGTCACTATCACTTGTTGTATATTTATTTTTTTTACCCTGTTCTCGTTCGTTTTTTTGGACCCCGTCCGCGATTCAGCTGAGTATTGTAAAAGATACCCCAAGTTTTTATTTTTGTTCCAGTACAGAGTGACCTTTTGGGAGGAGCTTGATTTTACTCACATCAAAAACCGACCTTGTGTCTAACTTTGCCCTCGTGGGGAGGCAATTAAATAGGAACAGACACCGTGTTTTAAGTAAAATATTGTGTTACTCTACCTTCAGTGAAACCCATGGTAAATGATGTTCGTATAAATAGTTACAATAGTTTGACTAGTTTGTTATTGTTTTGTGGCCATTCGTTTACCCGACAAAGCTAAACCTTACGAAGGTTACCAACATCTATACTGAAAGTAACGCCATAGACCTGATAGGTCTCTTACACAACCCGTCAAGTTTAGAGGCTGTGTCAATATAAAAGTTATCGCCGAACAACCAGTAAAAACTTACATTCGTATGAATCGGCTTCGGAACGACTCCAGCATCCATTCGTGATTTTTTTTTGTTCTTTTTACTAAGGAATCACTACGTATCAAGGCCAAAAGCCAGTCGAAGATAAAGAACAATGAGATGGATTATCAGTTGATGAGGAACAATGTGATGGATTATCAGTTGATGAGGAACAATGTGATAATAAGAAAAAGAACAATGAGATGGATTATCAGTTGATGAGGAACAATGTGAAGGATTATCAGTTGATGAGGAAAAATGTGATAATAAGATAAAGAACAATGAGATGGATTATCAGTTGATGAGGAACAATGTGAAGGATTATCAGTTGATGAGGAACAATGTGATAATAAGAAAAAGAACAATGAGATGGATTATCAGTTGATGAGGAACAATGTGAAGGATTATCAGTTGATGAGGAACAATGTGATAATAAGAAAAAGAACAATGAGATGGATTATCAGTTGATGAGGAACAATGTGAAGGATTATCAGTTGATGAGGAAAAATGTGATAATAAGATAAAGAACAATGAGATGGATTATCAGTTGATGAGGAACAATGTGAAGGATTATCAGTTGATGAGGAAAAATGTGATAATAAGATAAAGAACAATGAGATAGATTATCAGTTGATGAGGAACAATGTGATGGATTATCAGTTGATGAGGAACAATGTGATAATAAGAAAAAGAACAATGAGATGGATTATCAGTTGATGAGGAACAATGTGAAGGATTATCAGTTGATGAGGAAAAATGTGATAATAAGATAAAGAACAATGAGATGGATTATCAGTTGATGAAGAACAATGTGATGGATTATCAATTGATGAGGAACAATGTGATAATAAGAAAAAGAACAATGAGATAGATTATCAGTTGATGAGGAACAATGTGATGGATTATCTTTTGATAAGGAACAATGTGATAATAAGAAAAAGAACAATGTGAAGGATTATCAGTTGATGAGGAACAATGTGATAATAAGATAAAGAACAATGAGATGGATTATCAGTTGATGAAGAACAATGTGATAATAAGAAAAAGAACAATGAGATAGATTATCAGTTGATGAGGAACAATGTGATGGATTATCAGTTGATAAGGAACAATGTGATAATAAGATAAAGAACAATGAGATGGATTATCAGTTGATGAGGAACAATGTGATAATAAGATAAAGAACAATGAGATAGATTATCAGTTGATGAGGAACAATGTGATGGATTATCAGTTGATGAGGAACAATGTGATAATAAGATTAAAAATAATGAATGGAATAGACAAAATTTTAATTCTTAGGAGTAAGGTTTATGGCAAGTATTTGTTGTTGACATTGGATTGGAAGTATGTAGGGAAGAAGTTCTGTGGAAAAATATTTCACAGATGGGAAATTCTTGGAAATAATTCCTATTCATGGAAATTTCGTTTGGTGCTAGGCACATGAAGGAAAACAGGAAAGTTATTTGTAGTTGTGGTGGAAGACGAGTTTTTGCTGTGAATGTCGTACAAAGAAGGGTCAGATATTGAAGCTTAGTCGCGCATCTTCTATGAAAATAAAATGTTAAACATGCACTAAGTGGTTGCATGTTTAGTGGTGCATGTTTAGTGGTTGCATGTTTAGTGGTTGCATGTTTAGTGGTGCATGTTTAGTGGTTGCATTTTTAGTGGTGCATGTTTAGTGGTGCATGTTTAATGGTTACATGTTTAGTGGTGCATGTTTAGTGGTTGCATGTTTAGTGGTGCATGTTTAGTGGTTGCATGTTTAGTGGTTGCATGTTTAGTCGTTGCATGTTTAGTGGTGCATGTTTACTGGTGCATGTTTAGTGGTTGTATGTTTAATGGTTACATGTTTAGTGGTGCATGTTTAGTGGTGCATGTTTAGTGGTGCATGTTTAGTGGTGCATGTTTAGTGGTTGCATGTTTAATGGTTACATGTTTAGTGGTGCATGTTTAGTGGTTGTATGTTTAATGGTTGCATGTTAAGTGGTGCATGTTTAGTGGTTGCATGTTTAGTGGTGCATGTTTAGTGGTTGCATGTTTAGTGGTGCATGTTTAGTGGTGCATGTTTAGTGGTGCATGTTTAGTGATTGCATGTTTAATGGTTACATGTTTAGTGTGCATGTTTAGTGGTTGCATGTTTAGTGGTGCATGTTTAGTGGTTGCATGTTTAGTAGTTGCATGTTTAGTGGTGCATGTTTAGTGGTGCATGTTTAGTGGTTGCATGTTTAGTGGTGCATGTTTAGTGGTGCATGTTTAGTGGTTGCATGTTTAATGGTTACATGTTTAGTGGTGCATGTTTAGTGGTTGCATGTTTAGTGGTGCATGTTTAGTGGTTGCATGTTTAGTGGTGCATGTTTAGTGGTTGCATGTTTAGTGGTTGCATGTTTAGTGGTGCATGTTTAGTGGTTGCATGTTTAGTGGTGCATGTTTTGTGGTTGCATGTTTAGTGGTTGCATGTTTAGTGGTGCAAATTTGGTGGTTGCATGTTAAGTGGTGCATGTTAAGTGGTTGCATGTTTAGTGGTTGCATGTTTAGTGGTGCATGTTTGGTGGTTGCATGTTAAGTGGTGCATGTTAAGTGGTTGCATGTTTAGTGGTTGCATGTTTAGTGGTTGCATGTTTAGTGGTGCATGTGTAGTGGTTGCATGTTTAGTGGTTGCATGTGTAGTGGTGCATGCTTATAGCCGACTTGTTGCAGATGAGAGATGTTCGGCCAAGAGAATCAATTAGAAAATCTCTCTTATTGTGAGTTTGGCCACGCAGCAATTTCTTTTGTTTAAAATCAAATAAGTGACTCATTAAACGGGGAATCATGCTGACACCAACCTACTTGATAAAAGTAATGTTACTGGATGGTCTCCAGGTATGCTCTTTTAGTGGACACTGTCCAGCCGTTACATCTAGTGGACATCGGGTGGCCCTTCTGGGTGGTCGAATGGGATTGACAGATCAAAACCCGATGTCTCGGATTTTCGGACAAATATGCATATATACCAGATGAGAAACGGAGTCCAGTTAGAGCCGGTCGGCCGGCCGTCCGGACATGATGCAGTCAGTTAGAGCTGGACGTCTAAGAGATAGTTGGATATGTGTGCTTCTCTAAGCAAGATGTGCCTTTGGGGCTCTTAGCTAAAGTATTGTGTTCATTTGACTTATGTTGAGTAAGTCAATCAAATGTCTTTGAGCTGCAAGTCTGCTATTCAACCTAAAAAAAACGAGTCGCACCGTAAACTTCAAAGAAAAATAAACCTTGCTAATTGTTTTCAAACTGTAGTTATTGTTTTATTCGGAGTGAGACTTTTTCTGCTGCTTAATCAATGCAGCGAACTAACGCTCACGGTGTGTGCAGTGGATGCACACATGCATGTGCATAACATGAGAAAGGGCTGCAGAGAACAGAAGAGAACACCGTCACTAAATTTCAAAGTCGATATTCTACTCCATCAACGGCGCCTCCCCGGATGTGGCAGCAGTATTCCACCTTAAAATGTATCTGACTCTTATACAGAAAGAGGATGGCATCGGGGGTGAAGTACTTTCTAGAGCAGTAGAATGATCCAACCATTTCTCTAGCAACCTTAGCAACATATTTGATGTAAGTCTTCCAGTTTATGTATGGAGTGAGAGTCAGTCTTATGAGCTTATCAAAGCAAATGGCTTCCTCACGGAAAAAGTGATGCTATGGAGCCGACTGGGTTCGAACTTGGCACGCCCAGGTGGTAAGTCTATGTCAATATTCATTTCACCCATGCCAAATCCCAACAACCAGTATATATGTGCGCTATAATTTCGATGCTGAAAATCATCAACATTATCATTATCATCATCATCATCAGCAGCAGCAGCAACATCAAGGAAAACTATTGGCTTCATCCTCCTATTCTACTTGTTAGATAGTATGCGCTGCTAAATATTACTCAGCACTAATATGATTTTTAACTGAAGTGTAGATATGATTTTTTTAAATGCATATGATTATTTCGTTGTCAAGGTTCTAACCAAGGTTTACTTGTCGCTCGATACGAGGGCAGCCGTCTAACTAGTTGGTTTTACTCATGTTCGCTCGCTGCAAAATCTCTTCGTCTGATACATGAACCCTCTATTTTATAATTATTTGTAAACTGTTGGTATAAATCCAGACGTAGCATTTGCTTACGATAGTTTCCCTATGTCTCATGTCCGTACATGTAAGCCAACGTGCCTTATACACGCTTATTTTGCTGTCTATTCTAATATAAGAGTGTAATTAAAGCCTATCTTCCTGTTTTCCATTTACAATGGAAGCCTCCATAGACGACCTCATTATCAACAGTACGTAATCCACAGTTTACAATAAAGGTCTACAAACTGATCCAATGCATACACATATTCACTTTTAATGTCTGTGTAGGTGGAGTTTATGGTTGTCCATCTGCCATTCGAGTCATTCATCAATTGACGGTGAAACATTCACGTAGTTCGTAAGCCACGGTGCCCGCCCACTCATTGCGGCCACAAGCTCCAATCCTGACAGGCCACTTCAGAAGAGTCTTGATAGTAATATAAATCTTTCTAGTCCGTTGCCTGACCTCTGGGGATCACAGGAACACTTTGCGATCAAATTCGTCGTGTCGGTATACATTTCCTGCCAGCGCCCAAAGTCAGCGTTGAACAACTGCAGATATGCGTGGAAGTCAACCATGCAGCGTCATTTTTGTGGCATGGTCTCGCCACGCTATGTTGTAGACGACGCGTCGCATTTTGATGTAGGATCCATCAAGTTTCTTAGATCGAGCAACATTTGGGTCCAAGAGTCTGGTCATCAGAGTAGGATGCATTTCGACCGATTACTTGAAAGAATTGTTATGAGGAATGAGACAACACTCAAAGTGTTCAAGTTTGATGTATTAAAACTATATTTATGTAAATGGGTAACCCAAATTCACCGTACGTAGTAGAAAAAGAGTCGATCAGTATCTGTTTATAAATTTAGTGGCATTCAGTGTACCTAAGGACATAGCTATCAAGGTTTCAATTAGTCAAGTTTGTCATGCATGAGAACGGAGAGATGGAAGTCGGGAAAACGTGAATCACGTGACGTTATCTGCAAAGTTAGGGTTCGTTTTCATAACAGAAGCTGATTGAAAGCAAATTGGTGTGGGTTAGTAAGATGAGGACTTAATTATTAGCTAAAGAAAACTTAAATTTCTGTCTGTCTCTCAACCTTCCCTTAAAGACATCAGTATCATAATCGTTGGTGTTAGTACATTGAAATTAACAACGATTGAGTGTTATTCGACCAACAAGTCAGTCATCAGTTGGTCCAGCCCAAAATGAAGTCGCCATACTTTTATCCTCAAGAAATAGCAATGCTCAGTCATTCTCAGCCAAAGGTCTAACCCTTCCTCGCCGGAGTAGGTATGGTTACAACGTACTAGCGTCAGAACTCTTGTTTCCTGGCAGGACCAGTCATGGCGGTCAAGTTTGGCATCATGTCGTAGAGGAATAAGTCAATTCCTGATACATCGTGTGTCGTTCTCCAGTCATCTCTGCCTCTGTGACTGTTTGCAAAGAAAGGGCTGCCAGGCTCGGAACCACAAATGCATGAAGTGAGGATAACAACGCCGTTTCTGTCTATGTGTTACCGGCATTTCTTTGTGTGTTCTGGGCCAAACCTTCCCCGATTATGTATGCAACTGCTGGACTTTACTGCTCTCAGTGTCTGGGGTGAACCGGCAATATTTCAGGTTTAACCAATAGCTACGGCCGAGGAGAGGGACTTCATCGATATCATATAATCATGGGGTATGATTTTTGTGGGCTCTGTGCAGAAGTCCGATTCGTTCTTCTTCTTCTTTTTCTTCTTCTTCTTCTTCGTTCGTTGTTGTTGTTTTTTTCCTTCTTCTTCTTCTTTTTCTTTTTCTTCTTCGTTGTTGTTGTTGTTCTGTTTCTTCTTCTTCCTCCTGTCTTTATTTCTTATGTTCTTCTTTTCCTTGTTCTTATTATTGTTATACTTGTCCTTGCGGTTCTTATCTTTTCCTTTTTGTTGTTGGTGTTGCTCTTCTTTTCTTCTTTGTCTTATTCTTTTATCCTTGTTCTTATTTTTTCACTGTCCTTCGTCTTCTTTTGCTTGTTGTTATTTTTCTTCTTTTTTTCTTTGTTCTTATTCTCCTTCTTGTCCTTGTTGTTTTTTGTCTTCTTCTTCTTCTCGTTCATTAAACTTTTCACAATCAGAAACCTACTACTACTACTACTACTACTACTTCGTTCTTCGTATTATGACTTCTTCTTCTACTACTACTACTACTACTACTACTACTACTAATAATAATAATAATACTAATACTACAACAACAACAACAACAACAACAAACAGCGCCAAAAAACAAATCTTGCCTAAAAGAGGAACGTCGAAGAAAAGGCTCTCCAACACCTGTAAATTTGCCTCCGTGTTAGCAACAAGATCACAATTGTCTGCGCACAAGAAGAGTAAAAGTTTAAGAAGCAGCATGGAACCGACGGATGTTGCACAGTTTTCCCTATTGTCCGATATCGAATATACACGCCAATATTGCTGTTACTAAAAGCTCTCGCCTGCACAATGGCAAATAACGTAGCAAACAATGGGGGAGATCGCCTTGCTTTATTCCATTTTCAGCTGTGGTGAGTGGCAAAAAGGTTGGATAAGAAGCGACCGATATTTCAACGCGCTCACGTGCAGCCTTGTGGGTTGATATTTCCAGCTCGTCAATCCCGTACAAGGCGCTACAACCCCGTCGCCGTGAAAGGTTGTTGGTTTCGTTTTAGCATTTATATATTTTATACTTGACCCGCTTTTATTAAAGAGTATTGATTTACTCCTCTCCAGAAGTTAGGCACAAGGCCAGTTTTTATCTTATTCCCACAAGCAAGATGTGACCCAAGGTCGGGTCGGGAAAGTGGGGTTTAAAAATTGCCTGGGCAGCCTCGTCGGCATTCCCCGGTAGGGGCGCCTCAGGCAGTAAGCAATAAACTTACTCCTCCCCAAAGAGGGGAGGCGAAGCCTGGGAGGGTGGACCTCCTAGAACTGCACAGGACAAACCCATGAACCGGCGTAAATCAAGCCCCGAATGCCAAGACAATACCAGTCTATGGGGTGCAGCATCCATCGGAACAGATACTACACTTTGATCTTAGCCAAGAGGCTGCTAGGCGCGAGGATACGTAATGTGAACTATATTTAGTTTACTTTAGTTTTATGAAAGTAATAATTTAGATACCTCAAGAATTTGTGAAATTTTAATAATAGGTATTATACATCAATCAATAAACATTCCAAAATTTCAATTTCTTTGGAGTATTTTAAAGGGTTTTTAGTAGTCATAATATGAGTACAACTACCCATTTTAAAATTCAAATATTTCAGATTTACATTGAATTTGATCGATAGACATTAGACACCGATTAACCAAGATTCTCTGGATTTCAATTTCTTTTTAAACGTTGAATTTTAAGCTAAAGCGTGTAATTTTAAACATTTTTAAGGATCAAAATCATGTAATGGATTTTAATCAAAATTAGAATAAGGATTATAGAGATAAGGTATAGTATGATTATATCTCCATTTTACTCGTCGTATGAGGACATAAAAGAGGTGCAAAACTGTTCTGTTCGGGGAATTCATATTACTCGTCCTGGGTCGGGTATTCTTTCAGTTAAATATATAAGGCATAGAAAGCAGCAAACAAGTGAATACGAAAAAGTAAATAGGACTTCATAATACGAAACTAAAGAAAGTAAGAAATATACGACAAGAAATTGTTTAAGCATTAAATATTGATGTTATTGCTTCTGGGAATAGCCGGGTCCCTCTGCTAGTCACTAATAAACATACCCGTTCAAATAAGTAGTAGTAGTAGTAGTAGTAGTAGTAGTAGTAGTCATAATAATAATTATAACAATAATATTAATAATAATAATAATAATCATAATAATAACAAATCTTAAGGTAAATCCTCGAATGCGGAAACCAACTAACATAATGTTCGAACGCTAACCAGCCACACATCAGTTGAAATAGAAATAAAACAAAAAGATAGAAAGAATATCACATTAGTCAAAAGGAACTGAAACTACCAGAAATCCCATAAACTGACCCCTACCCCCCCCAAAAAAAAAACTAAACTCATTACGAGTAAATAATAATCATAACTATCTCAAGTAACTACGGACCAATAACATGCCTACAAATTATGTGCAAAATCTTAACAGCACAACATAGCGAAGAGATTTACGCTCTCTTAATAACCACAAAATACTCCTGGAAGAATAGAAGAAAATCCGGAAAGAAACAAAGGGGAGAAATGGCTTACTATACATCAGCCAAAAGATACCAAAGGAAATGAAAATAGGAAAAAAAGAAAGAACTTGATCATTGCAGGGATCGATTTCAAGAAAACTTACGTCACAATCTAACAGACCTGGATAATTGAAGTCTTAAATATATATCAAATAAAATTATCAAGTTTATAGAAAAGGCAATGGAACAAAGGAGACTGGGATTGACAGCTGGATGACAATACTTAGTGTTGAATAATATGACGGAGGGAGAAGCGCGAGTGACTCACCAGCCACCGTGAAAAGAGAGCGTGACGTCATGAGTCAAATGACTTCCGTTTTCCGATGGGCTGACTCTTTTGAGTTGGGGATTTCGTCTGCGTTGGACGTGCGTCAGCCAGCGGCTAGTGTTGAAGCTTCTGGCGTGTGTCCACCTCTGCCCTGGGGCACCGCCGATGTGAATTCATTCGTGTTGTCGTGTGCTTTGTTTTCAGGCCGTTTTTATTTTTCAGCCTGATCGACAAAAAAAACCTTTCGAATTAAAGATGGCTGACTGGTAGGGAACAACCCCGTCGCCGCTGCCGTCAACAGACGAGAATCAAACCCGGTTAAAATATGGGATTCAATTGATTGCCGAGCGGCTCATATTCAAGACTAATATATTTTTTTAATACAGAGGCATGTTCTATGGAGACTGCTTCCTCTCTTTTTTGCCAATAGCCATGATGTCACTTGTCAACTACGATGATGCAATGCGGAGTACAAATATACGGATAAAACGAACCAATAAAGTATCTAATGCATATGAATGATATTAAACTTTTTTTGTAAATATAACAACGAGACCTTGAACAATAATAAACAACTAGAATCTTTATCCGTTTATCCAGAATATAGGAATGGAATTCGGAATGAAAAACGTGAACTATTTAAGATAAAGAGGAGGAACTCGAAACAACGAGAGGCATAGAACTACTCACTCAAGAGCTGATGTGGATACTTGTTAAACGCGATACCTATATATCTAGTTATTCTGAAAGCATCAAATTAACAGAGATTAAAGCGATGACTAAAATAGAAGGGCTGGGAAGTAGAAGAAAGCTCATTGAAACCAAATTAAATAGTAGAAACATTATAAAAGGAATAAATAGTTTGGCAGTATGATTAGTTTCATACTCTGGAGCCTTCATAAACTGGACAAAATACGAACATAAGAACCTAAATCCAAGAACCAGAATACTAATAAGCATGACGGCACATTGTAGTCGAATAGTAATACTGACTCACTTTATATAAGAAGATAGAAGTGAGAAGATGATTTATAAGTATTAAAGATTGTGTGGACGATGCGATAAAAGGACTAGAAAAACATAACACAAAAGGTAAGGAGGCTGATTACCGTCGCCAAAAGCTCGTCAAGGTCAATAATGCGAAAAGCAGCGAAACGGGAAATAAAAAGACGAGTAACGCAAAATCGGAAGAAAAGCAGCTATATGGCTGGACCAAATAAATTGTGAACGATACGAGATATACATGGCAACTAAAAGTGCAATTGAAAAGAGAGACAAGATTGTTACTGACAGAACAAACCCTATAAATCCAAGACAGATAACACACAGGGGAACAGAAAATGTAGACTCTGTAGCCAAAGAGATGAAACGGTAAACCATACATTAAGTGAACGCAGCAAGCCGAAAAAATGTAATATAAAAATAGACATGAATGTGTTTGGTAGACGCGACATATCCAAACGATGGCACTTTAGACATATAGACAAATGGAACAGATAAAAACCGGAAACAGTTGTGGAAAATGAAAGTTTCTGGGATATTGAAATAAAAACAGGCAAACCCATTCAAGCAGGAAGATCCAACATGATAATAACTAACAAGAAGAAAAAAAACTGCCAAATAATAGAGTTCGCCGTTTTAGAAGGTGAAGATCAAAAGGGCAGGAAAACTGAACAAACACATGGAGTTTACCAGAGACTTTAAGGCAATATGGAATTTGAAATAAAGCATAGTAGTACCAATAATTATAGCAGTGTAACGTTATGGGTCAGAGTACAGGTTTTGATCTCAGATCGCTGGCGGACGGGTTTGATAACAACATAAAAAGAACAAAGAAACAAAGAATTAATTTGGAAAGAAACGAACAAAGTAAAAAAACATTCCCGATCTATGACGTAAGTAGGTTAAAAGAACACTGTTAGCTAAGAATGGTTGTATCCGAAAAAGCGGGGAGTGGAGAATATGTTAGCTGTTTACCTCATGTGAGATCGTATGACGTAAGAAAAGGTTATTTAACTTGTGCGCGATGAACGTCGAGAGGAGAAAAGGACCTAACAAGTGGTCGACCGGTATAGAAGTGGAGGACGCCGATGTGTCAACCACTCAAGTCCGAGACTAGTTTGTCTGTTTGTGAATGCATTTAACTGCAATAGAAACATCTGTTATAAGGCAAAGAAAAAAAACTGTCTCGCTTACTTCTTTGCTGTCAGAACAAGGGGAAGAACCTCGACCCCAAAACACTAGAAAATATATTGATTTAATTAATTTACATTTGATGGTTAGTATTGCCTGTAACAGAAGTACTTAGAATAATTTCGCAAAACTTGGAAAAATAGAAGAAATTAGAATTAAAGGAAGGATTGACATCATACAAACCACGGCACAAATGAAAACCGCTGAAATATTAATAAAAAAGCCTCGAATACCGAAACCAATACACATACCAACCACATGTAATTTTTAATAAAATTACGATGCGTAAACACAAATAGAAATATAGAAAAGAACATTACAGAAAACCAAGCTAACTGAAACTGTTACGGTAGAAACGTTAAAAACATCCACGAAATCTGACACCCTCTCTTCTGGTTAACACAAAAATGGGACACTAAAATTATTAATAGGTACTTATATAGTATATGCACCGGGGCGGCAATAGGTACGTATATAGTATGTGCACTGGGGCGACGATAGGTACGTATATAGTCTGCGCACCACGGTGGCGATACATACGTATATAGTATGAATACCGGAGCGGAGATAAGTACCTATATAGAAGGCGCAGATAGATGTGGTACTTTTTATAGAAATATGTCATACTATTGCCCTGGGAAACGTAGGAGAAATGGTGGGGAAGAAGCAGCTTTCGCAAAGGGCAAAATTAAAAAGTAGCGGTGAAATGGGGCGACCAGGGAAGAGAAAGGTAGAAAGATAAAGAGACGGCTATAGAGGAGGGGGGGGGGAATAGAAGTTTGAATATAAAGATGTTACACACGCGATTTCTCTTCAATTATATGTTTATATGACCCCGAGCAACACCGGGTAGCCCCGCTAGTTTATTATAAACTGTTTTAAAAAATGCAAATTAGACATTTAAATTGATGTATTTGGATCTTTCGTCTGTACTATATAAAGCGTATTTCAAATTATGATGCTGTGTTTCGTTTCGGAATTTTTGAGATGCGGGTTGATAATTCGTAGAATTTGGTATATTCGGACTACTTTTCTCATCTTGGGTGTTTATATCACAACGTTTCGGCCGATGTAACCTCCGTCTTCTTCAGTACACGTATATTTTGCTTTATCCACGAGTGGGTTACCCTCACGGTTTATACCAGCAGAATGAAGAGAAAAAATATTCTTTGAAAAAGGCGTATCACGTCGAAAGTCTAAGACATATATTTTAATAAATGATTTTATTTATTTAATAAATAAAAATAACATTACATAACATTAGTTGGTGTTCTAAATTCTTCAAATAACGTAACGTTTTTTCTTTGTTTTGTCTTTTTCCCAGAAGCGGTTGGTACCACGTAAAATGATTCTGAATGCTCTGAAAAGAAAAAAGAGGAAGAGTACCATCCAGAACACACTGGAAGGGCACGATGAGTACTTGAATACTTAAGAGGTTTATTGTCAATTAAACTATAGAGAAAGCAAAGTTCCGTTATCAGCAAGGATTTAATAATAAATGGCTGTTGCGAAAAGGCAAAGTGATTTGCAATGTTGATCGAAAGAAGCGACAGTGCTGGAAATTTGGAGAGACCTGTTTTTCACTCAGTCTCTGTATACACCACTTGTTTTTGTCAGTGAGCGATTACCGGTAATGTTTTGTGTGAGTGTTTCTAGTGAGTAAATTATAAAAATAATAAAACTGGTGCAATATTAAATACGGAATGGGAATAATCTCTTCTCATCGAATGAAGTAAAATGGGGTCAAAGAGAAAAGGTTTACTTGGTGACGGCTTCCGGTTTTAAAATCAGGAATTGACAGGCGGTGTTTATCAAAAAAAAACAGCTACACATTACATTTTAGAATAGGTGTATTTTCTTGGAGAGGGCAATTAGTAGTTTGCGTTCACCATTTTTTTAAATTATTAACACAAGAAAATCAAACTGGTTATCATAATTGACTTTTTTTTTTATTACAAATAATCAAATCCAACTTTTTGTTGAGGAGTTCGTTCTACTTTTTTAGGCGATTACGTGTTGTTAACTCTCTTAACGAAATGTTTACAAACTAGTGTAATTAAAACTTCCGCCAATATCTAAGTGGTATAAAATAATGAAGGCCTGTTGTTGTTTTTTTAGATAAACACCGCTTGTTAATTTACGATTTACAAAACCGGAAGCCGTCAAAAAGTAGATATTTTCTCTTTAACCTATGAAGATAGAAAGGGGGAAACAGACAGGCATAGTAGAAAGAAAGAAAGAAAGAAAGAAAGAAAGAAAGAAAGAAAAATAGACAGTGAATTGATGCAAAAAGAAAAAAAGAAAGAAGTGAAAAAGTGTGAAGACGAA
Source organism: Sepiola atlantica (assembly GCA_963556195.1). Taxonomy (NCBI): domain Eukaryota; kingdom Metazoa; phylum Mollusca; class Cephalopoda; order Sepiida; family Sepiolidae; genus Sepiola; species Sepiola atlantica. The sequence continues at coordinate 29,957,073 of OY744538.1, read as the reverse complement.
AAAGAATAAAAGATAGAAACAAAGACAAAATGAATGAAAGGAAAAGAAAAGGAAAGAAAAAACAACTCAAAGAATGACCTGATCATTATCCTCGAGTGGCTTTTGGGCCTTGATAAGCGATCACTCATTAGTATATAAAAAGAGGAAATATCTGCAAATAATAAGCGAAGGATGTCGAAATGTCGTCAACCATTCTTTTCCGCCATTTGAAAACTATTTTCCTTCCTTCCATCCCTCTGTTATTCCTTCGAATATTCCTTCATTCATTTTTTCCGTTTTTTTCCTCTCTAATAGAAGAATTCTGTTGTTCTGAAGCAACCAAAAACTGCGAACACACAAAGAAACGATCTTTCGACGCAGCTGCAAGTGTGCATGAACGCGTTCTTCATTTGTGTGTGGGTGAATGGAGTAACGGGGGGTATGCAAGATAAAATAGAGTTTTAGGAGAGAAATAATTATATATATATATACTTGAAAAATAAATTCCACGAACAGAAATGTTTTGCACCACTTTTATATCTACGAATAATAAAATACATATGTAATGCAACTAAACCTTATGTCTAGAATCTTTATTACAGTTTTCATAAAAAGTCATTGCATGATTCTACAAATATCTAAAATGTAAGGCTTAAGGGGTCTTAAAAAAGAAGTTAAATTGAGGGAACCTTGCTTCATTATGTGGCTAATGATTGTGGATCAAATTCAATACAAATATGATATATATTTGAATTTGCAAATTAGAGGTTGCATCCATAGTATGCTTCCCAAAAATTCTTCAAAATACTCCAAATTTTGGGAGTATGTATTAATTGATAGCATATACTTATTGTTAAAATTTCTCAAGAATCGAAAGTATCTGAATTTTTACAAAAGGATTCCACTTTATTTAACCCTCTTTTTATAAAACTAAATTAAACTAAATATAGCCCAGATTTCGGCCCCTAATGCATAGCAGTAAAATCGAAACTAAAGTAGAATAGTTTTTCCTAACATATTAAACGTTTTCCACGATTATTAAAAGATAAGTATACAAATACATGAATAAATAACAGATTAGACTTTAATTCTTCCTGATTACAACAAACTAACATAACAACAAATAACAAAACAAATAAATATACAAATACATGAATAAATAACAGATTAGACTTTAATTCTTCCTGATTACAACAAACTAACATAACAACAAATAACAAAACAAATAAATATACAAATACATGAATAAATAACAGATTAGACTTTAATTCTTCCTAATTACAACAAACTAACATAACAACAAATAACAAAACAAATAAATATACAAATACATGAATAAATAACAGATTAGACTTTAATTCCTCCTAATAACAACAAACTAACATAACAACAAATAACAAAACAAATAAATATACAAATACATGAATAAATAACAGATTAGACTTTAATTCTTCCTAATTACAACAAACTAACATAACAACAAATAACAAAACAAATAAATATACAAATACATTAATAAATAACAGATTAGACTTTAATTCTTCCTGATTACAACAAACTAACATAACAACAAATAACAAAACAAATAAATATACAAATACATGAATAAATAACAGATTAGACTTTAAGTCATCCTAATTACAACAAACTAACATAACAACAAATAACAAAACAAATAAATATACAAATACATGAATAAATAACAGATTAGACTTTAATTATTCCTGATTACAACAAACTAACATAACAACAAATAACAAAACAAATAAATATACAAATACATGAATAAATAACAGATTAGACTTTAAGTCATCCTAATTACAACAAACTAACATAACAACAAATAACAAAACAAATAAATATACAAATACATTAATAAATAACAGATTAGACTTTAATTCTTCCTGATTACAACAAACTAACATAACAACAAATAACAAAACAAATAAATATACAAATACATGAATAAATAACAGATTAGACTTTAATTCTTCCTAATTACAACAAACTAACATAACAACAAATTACAAAACAAATAAATATACAAATACATGAATAAATAACAGATTAGACTTTAATTCTTCCTAATTACAACAAACTAACATAACAACAAATAACAAAACAAATAAATATACAAATACATGAATAAATAACAGATTAGACTTTAATTCTTCCTAATTACAACAAACTAACATAACAACAAATAACAAAACAAATAAATATACAAATACATGAATAAATAACAGATTAGACTTTAATTCTTCCTAATTACAACAAACTAACATAACAACAAATAACAAAACAAATAAATATACAAATACATGAATAAATAACAGATTAGACTTTAATTCTTCCTAATTACAACAAACTAACATAAAAAATAAATAACAAAACAAATAAATATACAAATACATGAATAAATAACAGATTAGATTTTAATTCTTCCTAATTACAACAAACTAACATAACAACAAATAACAAAACAAATAAATATACAAATACATGAATAAATAACAGATTAGACTTTAATTCTTCCTAATTACAACAAACTAACATAACAACAAATAACAAAACAAATAAACATACAAATACATGAATAAATAACAGATTAGACTTTAATTCTTCCTAATTACAACAAACTAACATAACAACAAATTACAAAACAAATAAATATACAAATACATGAATAAATAACAGATTAGACTTTAATTCTTCCTAATTACAACAAACTAACATAAAAAATAAATAACAAAACAAATAAATATACAAATACATGAATAAATAACAGATTAGATTTTAATTCTTCCTAATTACAACAAACTAACATAACAACAAATAACAAAACAAATAAATATACAAATACATGAATAAATAACAGATTAGACTTTAATTCTTCCTAATTACAACAAACTAACATAACAACAAATAACAAAACAAATAAACATACAAATACATGAATAAATAACAGATTAGACTTTAATTCTTCCTAATTACAACAAACTAACATAACAACAAATTACAAAACAAATAAATATACAAATACATGAATAAATAACAGATTAGACTTTAATTCTTCCTAATTACAACAAACTAACATAACAACAAATAACAAAACAAATAAATATACAAATACATGAATAAATAACAGATTAGATTTTAATTCTTCCTAATTACAACAAACTAACATAACAACAAATAACAAAACAAATAAATATACAAATACATGAATAAATAACAGATTAGACTTTAATTCTTCCTAATTACAACAAACTAACATAACAACAAATTACAAAACAAATAAATATACAAATACATGAATAAATAACAGATTAGATTTTAATTCTTCCTGATTACAACAAACTAACATAACAACAAATAACAAAACAAATAAATATACAAATACATGAATAAATAACAGATTAGACTTTAATTCTTCCTAATTACAACAAACTAACATAACAACAAATAACAAAACAAATAAATATACAAATATATGAATATATAACAGATTAGACTTCAATTCTTCCTAATTACAACAAACTAACATAACAACAAATTACAAAACAAATAAATATACAAATACATGAATAAATAACAGATTAGACTTTAATTCTTCCTGATTACAACAAACTAACATAACAACAAATAACAAAACAAATAAATATACAAATACATGAATAAATAACAGATTAGACTTTAATTCTTCCTAATTACAACAAACTAACATAACAACAAATAACAAAACAAATAAATATACAAATACATGAATAAATAACAGATTAGACTTTAATTCTTCCTGATTACAACAAACTAACATAACAACAAATTACAAAACAAATAAATATACAAATACATGAATAAATAACAGATTAGACTTTAATTCTTCCTAATTACAACAAACTAACATAAAAAATAAATAACAAAACAAATAAATATACAAATACATGAATAAATAACAGATTAGATTTTAATTCTTCCTAATTACAACAAACTAACATAACAACAAATAACAAAACAAATAAATATACAAATACATGAATAAATAACAGATTAGACTTTAATTCTTCCTAATTACAACAAACTAACATAACAACAAATAACAAAACAAATAAATATACAAATACATGAATAAATAACAGATTAGACTTTAATTCTTCCTAATTACAACAAACTAACATAACAACAAATAACAAAACAAATAAACATACAAATACATGAATAAATAACAGATTAGACTTTAATTCTTCCTAATTACAACAAACTAACATAACAACAAATTACAAAACAAATAAATATACAAATACATGAATAAATAACAGATTAGACTTTAATTCTTCCTGATTACAACAAACTAACATAACAACAAATAACAAAACAAATAAATATACAAATACATGAATAAATAACAGATTAGACTTTAATTCTTCCTAATTACAACAAACTAACATAACAACAAATTACAAAACAAATAAATATACAAATACATGAATAAATAACAGATTAGACTTTAATTCTTCCTAATTACAACAAACTAACATAACAACAAATAACAAAACAAATAAATATACAAATACATGAATAAATAACAGATTAGATTTTAATTCTTCCTAATTACAACAAACTAACATAACAACAAATAACAAAACAAATAAATATACAAATACATGAATAAATAACAGATTAGACTTTAATTCTTCCTAATTACAACAAACTAACATAACAACAAATAACAAAACAAATAAATATACAAATACATGAATAAATAACAGATTAGACTTTAATTCTTCCTAATTACAACAAACTAACATAACAACAAATAACAAAACAAATAAACATACAAATACATGAATAAATAACAGATTAGACTTTAATTCTTCCTAATTACAACAAACTAACATAACAACAAATTACAAAACAAATAAATATACAAATACATGAATAAATAACAGATTAGACTTTAATTCTTCCTAATTACAACAAACTAACATAACAACAAATAACAAAACAAATAAATATACAAATACATGAATAAATAACAGATTAGACTTTAATTCTTCCTAATTACAACAAACTAACATAACAACAAATAACAAAACAAATAAATATACAAATACATGAATAAATAGCAGATTAATTTACATTTTTTTCCATGTCAAAACTACAGTATGAAATAATAAAACGCAATGGAAAACAACAACAATATAGCGAAAAAAAACAAGCAAACAAAATTATGACGACGATTGAAAGCGTTTGAGATGGAGCAAATAACAACTTTCTGGTTCATACTCAACCAATTGAAACCAGAGACACGAAAGGTAGCTCGTAGTGTCGGCAAAACAATTAAGAAAATTAAATTGGATAAATTACAATATTGATTAATTAATCAGAAATTAAAGACACGAATATAAAAAAAATGTCCTTGAACTACAGATTTTCAGAGATAAGCTCTTTTCATCAGCAGAGAAAAATCAGTAAAAATCTTTATACTATGTATGTATATATATATATATATATATATATATATATATATATATATATATATATATATATATGTGTGTGTGTGTGTGTGTGTGTGTGTGTGTGTGTGTGTGTGTGCATACATTTTTAATTATATAAAAATGTTGCCTACATATGTGCATAAATATCCAGCTGCGACTTTATTCTAATTCCAGAGAACATATGCTGTGGACTGAAGAAGCTGAATTTTGACTAAAGTCGAAGCTGTTACATGTCTGCGAATATGCAGCCAAAAATGGTTGTATAAATAAAAATTTAATATGAATTAACCTACAACCATAACAACACTATATATGTATATATATATATATATATATATATATATATATATATATAGAGAGAGAGAGAGAGAGAGAGAGAGAGAGGGGGGGGCGGTGTTCGAGATGAATTGGATATATTTATATTCTTTTATTTCGGAATTATTTTACGTATTTAATCGCGGTGAAGTGCCACGGATAGCAGTTTCTATGTACTATTGGTAGGTTTTAAACGACTGAAAAATAACCAAATATGTAAATAGCGTGACTTGCATGAAGATGATTATAGGGGTATACACTTCGTTCTTTTCCCCCTCTTCCCACTACTTTGCTATCGGCTTTCGCACTCTCGAACTATCTTCTCAGTCTTATGTCATACACCCACTACTGTGAGTTTTATTTAGGCCTTTTTAACATCGCACTTTTTTCAATCTTTTCTTCCGATGAAAATGCATAGTTTAAGAAAAAGACTACACTTTACATATTCTCTTTGACTTAAATAATTTTTTACTTTTTTATTTTAATTTGTCCTGTTCACTTTCATGGATATATATATATATATATATATATATATATATATATATATATATATATATATATATATATATATATATATATATAGTTGCCCCCTTTAAAATCTATCTGTAATTTCAATACTCCATGTAATCACTTCGGTGACATAATTCAACCCAATCTCACCCCATCATCCTTACACTAGAACTCAATTGTTGCAAACATATTAACGCGGTTCCCAATCCAAACTTCAGTTGTGCATTAAAGTTTTTTTTATTTAGTCATGCATCTAATATTTAACTAAGTAGGAAATCCATAAAGTCTTTAAACATTAAACTCTGAAATACTATAATTGTCAGGATTATTACATCTTAGACACGTAAATTCCAGATTTCCAATTGTTTGATCCCTAATTTCCCAATTTGAACCCTTTTAGACTTTCTGAATTATATATAATTTTGTATAAAAATCCGTTTAAATACGGGGACACTCCCCTCCCCCGCACTGTTTACTTACTGACCTGAAACGCTACTGTTTTTAGCTTATTGAAACCTCACCTCAATTCTTAATTTAAACCAGCCTAGGCCTGGCATTATATTGCTGCTTACTAGCGATGATCTGCAACTAAACAAACCCTTCATCTACCTTACTCCCACCATCAACCATAGTTTCATCCACCAAAATAAACCCCCTCATCCACTCCCCTTTCATCTCACTCCTCCCCCCCCCCAATTTTTTACTAGCTTCATCTCAGACCAGAAATCCGTCTCTTTTCTTAGATTCGATCTAAGTTTCTACTGAAATTCCCTACTGCCTGCTTATAATATACACAACATTTTACACTCAACTCCTAAAAAACTATTTCCATTCTCGGCCCACAGAAGTATTTTAAAATGGCCCTAATTCTCAAAATGACATTCGAATGAGTGATTCCCATCTACGGTTTAACTAAACATCTTTCTATTGGATTTACTTCATTTTGAACATTTTTAACGCTGTCTCTACGAAATCCCTTTTTCCATAAAATCTTTCTTTACCGGACATCTTATCAACGAACATCCAACCAACTCCATATTTTGATAACCTTTTTACACGCACGCTCTTGCTTTCCATTACTTTATATTATTTCTTAAATTTTTCAAATTTTGAACTTTGGTAATTCCACATCTATGTAATTCCTCTGATGATAAGTGTTTAACCTTTGAAAAGCCTTGGCTTAAGGAAAGAAAAAAAACATGTTTTTATCGAGTGCACTTTACATTGAACAATCGAAGATGAAATAGATTTGTCATCCGTACATCTTTATCTCTCTTCCTTCATTAATCTTTATAATCTCTCTTCCTTCATTAATCTTTATAATCGCTCTATCTCGTATATTGAGTTTAAACCATTTCACTATAGGTTCAATTCTCTAAAAGTATACTTTTAGTTTCATATTATATATATATATCATGGACTCTCCCGTCGATTTCGACGTATGAGGTCTTGACAACTCAAAATTTGTTTAGTCTACGATGGATGTAGCATGCTTACATTTACTCAATCGTAAATGGCATTTGAGTCCTGCGAGAGATTTGCAAACCAGCCCACAATGGATGCAAGAAGGAAGATCTTGAGAAAAATCGGCTGGGATACTTGTAGATGTTTTTGTTCTTTCGCGTCTTTCGTGCTGTTGATCAATAGCAGTTACAGAGAACCGCCTGATGCCCCTCTGGCAGTCAGATCGCCATTCCTTCCGTCGCGAAGCAAGCTGTTCAAAATCACGATAAGCAATATTGATAGATGTCAAATTCATCTTCAACTTGTCCTTAAAGCGAAGCAGCGGTCGACCCACATTTCGCCTTCCACTGTTGAGCTCGCCGTACATCAGTTGCTTTGGTATTCTATCATCTTCCATACGTAAGACATGTCCTGCCCAACACAGTTGTGATTGCATCAAAAAGCTTTCAATTCCGCCAATACCGCAGCATGTAAATAGGTCCGCATTAGACATCCGATTTCTTAGGGTGACACCACAAATCGTTCTAAGGCAATTTTTGTGAAAGACATCAAGCTTCTGAATGTGGCTGCGATAGACTGTCCATGATTCCGATCCATAAAGCAGTGATGTTAGCACACACACATATATATATATATATATATATATATATATATATATATATATATATATATATATATATATATATATACTCCTTTATTTCTCTTACCGTCTATCTGTCTAAACTTTGTTAAAATATCTATTACCCCAACCTAAACTGGTCCTACCTTCCTCTGTCAACCTTTTCCTTTTCCTCTTTCACCCTCATAAAACCATAACACTTAGGTCAATAAACTAAACTTTCTCTTGTTCTCTTATAACGATTGCCTTTAAAATTATTGTGTTTATTTTATTTTGAACTGGCAGGACATTTTGCCCGGCGCTTCCCGGGAAAAATATAAAAGAATGGAATAAACAGCCGATAGACCGCAAATAGGTCACATTGGGTAATTATAACGTTTAGACAAAAGGTCAGATTCTAATTGTTGAAAATGTATGTAACCACGAGAAGGCGCCAATCGGAGTGGAACAAAAATAGAAATTGGCAAAGTGTAGAAGAAAGTGTATTTTATTGTGATATGTTGTTAACGAAATATTTTTTTGTTTCAAGTGTGAGCATTTAAAAAAACTCTCATTGTTTCGTATTTAATTAATAATTTAAAAAGGAATGAAATGAATGTAATTAAATTATTGGATGTGTATTAATTGAGTAAATAAAGTCGTTCAGTAATTACTGTTTTGATCAAGTAAATTGTATGGAAATGTTATTTTTTATAGCAATGTAACGTGTTTAATATTTTGTAAAAATGAAAATCTTAATTATATCTTCTGATATAATCAGTGCAAAAAAGTAGAAATGACTGAAAATGTGGCACCTTTAAGTAATAAATTATTTTTAAAATAGTGTACAATGATAAATTCTAATATCGCTTGTGCAAATAGGTCACATCGGATAGTGTTAATGTTTAGACAAAGGGTCAGCTTTTTAATTGTGGTAAATGGATGTACCCACGAAAAAGAAGCAGTTTAGAGAGGGAAAAAAACGAAATTGCAAGTGTAGTAAAAATGTTCCTTCACTGATCGATTATGGAAAAGTGTACGTCTTTCGCAACGTTATTAGTCGGACAGAGTTTAAGAAATATTTTTGCATTATTGAAAAGCAACGTGTTGAAGATGTTTTGAAAATTAAAATTGTACAATGATAAATTCTAATCGCGCCTACGTACTTTCTGTATGTTCGAAATCAGTTTGTAAAATACGAAAATAATTAATCATCATTGAAAACGTTTATATCAATTATTGTTTATGATTGGACTATGTAAGTATTAATCACGTTCTACTAAAATATGAAATTACTTACATACGCGAAAGAAATAAGTTGTGGGACAGACGAAAGATTAACGTGTTCGTTTATGAATGTAGCTAATCGTTACGCGTAGAATATCAATTCCAGTATTCTGTCAATGTTATAAAGTGAGTGCTGATTGGTTTGTTTTCGTAATCTGAAACTGGTCTTTGCAGGCATAATTCCTTATGAAATAATGTCATCGGTGAAATGAGTTGCGTGGCAGGAGTTAAATGATAGGGGGAAATAAGTTTGTAACCCTCTCAGTCGAATACGTTTTTGGGAGAGTAAGACTCGGGGGTCTCAAAGTAGTTTTTAATGTATGATGAATTTATTGAATGTTTCTATAACCATGCTCGAGTGAATTTTATGAAGCAAGGTGTAAGTTTCTTAGCGTAGGGTGTATTATTTTTTCTGGCTACCCTATGAGAAAGTAGACGGGAAAAATCAAGATAGCTGCTCCATTGCTACCCTCTGACATAGATATACCCTTCTCCCACCCGCTCT
>OY744538.1:29869417-29944417 GCA_963556195.1 Sepiola atlantica | reverse complement strand
GTTATTTTTCAAACCAATCACCTTGAAATATAGACAAAACGTTGATGAATACGTTAGTAATATTCTTAATTTGTGTTTTTTCATTTTCCACTGCGTTGATAAAAAATGGAAATAATATTCTTATTTCCATTTTTTATCATATATATATATATATATATATATATATATATATATATATATATATATATATATATATTTAGGCAAACATTATTAAATAACACGGAGTGGTTTTGTTTGATGCGACTTTTTTTTATTTTTTCAATTTTCCGACTTGTCCATCTAATGTGTCGGTCAAATTGATATAAATATGATCCATGGCTTTCTTGTTTCATTCTTTTTTTTTTGCAAGTACTTTCGATTTGAATCGTCAAATCACCTTCAGGCGGTATTAGTTTTAGTGTCTTTACTGTTGTGCTCATTTTTGAATTATAACGGCAAGTAGTTTATATTTGAAAACGCGTCTGTAAAGTTGAAATGTACATGAGAGCGTGATGGCGTTCTATACATATATAGGTAGCATCTTCTTTTGCAGGCAAGTAGTACTTGGGAGATAAATCCAAACTATGACAAATTCATCAGCCAATTCCCCTCCGAAACGAAGATCCTTATTCGGACTATTGAAAGAACATCTAGAAATGAGTTGTCTCTTATATTCAACAATATTTCAAATCTTTTTATCTAAATATGTGTTGCTTAACGACCTTTTCTAAAAAATTTCAAATATCAGTAACATAAACTTTGTACGGCGATAAGGACGATCAAGCCTTGGTAATTTCATCAATATAATTCGAAAAATCGAACGCATAATAAAAAAAAAACACTGAGAAAAATATGTAAAATTTACCACAGTAAATATGTCTTAGCCGTCTGTCTCTCACTATGTATTTGCCTACTCTTGTAGACGTTCTAATTTAATTGTTATCTGTTTTTATTTACACTTAAAAAATATAAATACCTAAAAATTATCTAAATAATATTACTTTTTTTAATTAAACAATTTTATTAAATAAATTGCATTATTACTGATAGCTTTAGCAGTAGCGTTTGAAATAGTAAAACACTGTGTTTATATTTTGTTCGTCAAAGGTAAATACATCACTCGGCTGAGGCTTTTTATTTACACTACAAAAGTTTTATATAAATACTGAAACATCATTTAAATGATATAATTTTTTAATTACACAATTCTATTAAATAAATATCTTGATTATTTTTAATAGTCAAACAGTGTGTTTAATTTTGATCGTAAAAGATTAATACATCGCTTAGCTAGGGGTTTTATATAGACAAAAACAATATGTAAATACTAAAAGTTATTTAAATTACATTATCTTTTAAATTAAACAATTTTACTAAATAAATAGCATGCTTCCTAAAAGCAAACGCCATAGCGTTTTAAATAGTCAAACTGTGTTTATTTATTTTTCGTAAGAAATGTTGTAATGACAAACGAGAACAGGCGTAACTTGAAAAAGCTTTATTCGGCATACAATGTCGGTACAATATTAGTGCTGCTATTTATATTGTTTAGTAAAAGCAGGAGAGTTCTCCAAAGGGGAGATAACTCAAAATAAGGACAGCTATTCGTAATTGTTCATTACAGATGTATACATCGGTCAGTTGAGTCTTTTATTTACACTAATTAAATGAATGTAAATACTAAAAGTTATCTAAAATATATTATTTTTTACATTTTTTTTTAAGGAAATCGCTCAAGACAAGGCATGAAGCCATTTGATGTAAGGAGCTGAAATAAAATAACTTAAAAGTCAAAAACTAGTCAACGCTAATGAGTAGATGTATTATTAGATTCAGACCCAGAAAACAGCAATTATTCCTTCTTTTCTCAGAAACGTCGCTCATGAAATGTGAGGACTAAAGGACAAAATAAGAGACGATAGAGTTATGAGGCTGCCGAAATTGAACAAATGTATTAAATAAATAGCATGCTTACTAATAGCAATAGCAATAGCAGTAGCAGTATTCGTTTTAATGTTCAAAACTGTGTGTTTAATTTTGATCGTAAAATGCAGATACATCGCTCAGCTGCCGCCTTTAATTCTCGATGGATTTTAATAATAGACGCAGAAGGTAGTAGAATAGAAGCTATATGTCTTTTATGTGCGATTATTAAATTGACCTTTACAGAATTTTAATTTGTAACTAAAAAAAAATAGATTCTTAGTAGAGTTTGTTTTATTGCGTTACTCTTAAATGCAATTACGAAATTACATATAATTAGCACGATATGGAACTCGACACAATAATTGTATAAATAATAATGATCAGTTGTCCAGGGGACTTATAAGTAATTGATTTCCTACTATTATCACACGCGAAGTAAATCTTACTATAAAAATCGAAACACCTAATCGAGGCAAGACTTTAAAAACAAATACGCAAGTGAAGTTTTACAAAAAAAAAATATGCGAGATAATGTTAGTTTAAAAAATAAACATATTGGCTCTCTCTCTCTCTTTTATTTTCGTTTATCTTTTTATGGTCAGTCATTAAGATGAGGCCTCGCTTGCCTTAAATTTTAATTTGCATACGTGATTATCCTTCCATTCTTTATCATCATCAGTTATTATTATGATTAAAATTACGCTACTTTTTCTTTTCTCATGAAAATAAATGTACATACGTGATTATTGAAGCGAGCCGGATATACGTACGTTGACTTTTATTATATAGATGAACATTTCCACATTCATGACATTACTCGGTGTTTCTTGTGAGTCTGAGATATGTAGCTACTAAGAGGTAAACGTAACTGTCTTCTAGCAATTATTTCTGGTGAATGTTAGAATGTGTGCCTTATCAAATTCAGGTGCCGGTGTCGATGAGGCGCGTATAAGTACATACCAGAGACTGAGTAAGTTCTCCTTCGACTTCTTCTACGTATGACCAGAAACGAATCCAATCAGTGATCAGAACAAAATAAAAAGATTATCTCAGCAGTAGATCTTATATATACAAATATATAAACGTAGACATATATCTAACTTTATATAAATAGAGATATATACTATAGGATTCCACTTACATATCATAAGATTCTAAATATTTCATGGCTATCTCTCACTCGTGACAAAGAGATATTACCCCCTAAAATCTAACCCTTCCTCAACATGTTAGGGGCGGTGGTAACGTGTTAGAGTCGGAGCTATTGCGTATTGAACTATCGTTTCTGGCAGGGTCATCCGTGGCCGACATGATTTTGCACTAAGCGGTATTAGGGCGGCAACCCGGTTAAGAGAGCTTTGGTGAAACTCCATGAGGAGTCGGTATAAAGATTCGTCGTCCCCTGTTCGTTTCTGGATCTGCATGTGGCAAACAAAGACGTTAAGCATTTTAAAATGTTACCACTGGTTTCATATGTGATGTTGTTTATTTTACGTTGTTGTGTTTTGATGTAGATAGCTTCGACTATTTTTAATTTTTTGAAATTGGTTTCGGAATGTATAATTTTAGTGTTATTAACTAGAAATCGTCTTAAATCAGAGGGAGGACAGGTATGTTTTTTTTACCAACATCTACAAAAACATACCTGCCCTATTATTTTTAACAATGTTTGCATATATATATATATATATATATATATATATATATATATATATATATATATATATATATACAGGGTGGGCAAAAATAAGGGTCCTATTTTTAAAAATTCATAACTTTTTTATTTATTGATTTTTTTTTGATTTTTTTTTAGAATAAGTAAAGGACCCCTTCCGAAGCAAGCATGAGCCGTATTAGCCCTAAGGAACGTACCCTCATTTAGAAAACATTATTTTTGCTTAAAAAACTCAAAACAGTGTAAAAAACAATACTTTAGTTTTTGTAAGTTTTAAGAAGTGTTTTTCGGCTAAAATTTGTTTTGTTTATTTCAAAAAATCTCGGAAGGGTCAGTCTACACACACATAAAGTTTGGTGAGTTTAACTTTTATTTTGTGGAAGTTATTCAAATTCAAGTTATTCAAATTTAAAGATAGGACCCTTATTTTGGCCCACCCTATATATATATATATATATATATATATATATATATATATATATATATATATATATATAGTCTCGGAAGTTTTTTTAACCTTCAAAACTGGAAAAAAAAAGTTTTTCGTTGAAAGATTTATGTCTAGTATATCAAGCAATCTACTGCAATCACTATATTAGTTAACTTCCAAGAATTTACTCTAATATAAATATATTTTTATATATGTTTTTTGGGGGGGATTTTTTTTGCTTTTTTTTGTTTTTTTATATAAGGGATCGTCAGTTGTTTACCATGAAAACTGTTTCGGGATTTTAAAAACAAAACAGTATTTCTTTATCATTGCATACCAGCAGTCTTGATCAGACACCACCTCCCTATTTAATAATTATTTTTCAATTTAAAAGGTTTATGAATATTTGATTTAGTTGCCTCCAAATATATACATATATATATAGAACAGATATTTATTATATTCCAATAACCATGGTTAGTTTTATTACTTTTATTTTTGTTTTTATTTTTTTCACATTTCCAAAAATTCCAAATTTCTGTGAGATATATTTAACGGTCCGTTTCATTTGTTTTGTGCCAAACAACATTTGTATGTCAATATCGTCTCTGCAACACTACAAAATCATCAGAAAAAGTTCACAAATAATAAGAGTTCTTAGATTAGAGTGTCTTGAAAAAACACCCACATCATACATCAGTTTCATTTTAAGGTGAAAATAAACAAAAGAACAAACGAAAATTACAGAGCAGACACTCACGTGTGTACGATCAAATTAATCAGCCATTTTGATTTTTACTTTTTTAATTTTTTATTTTTTTATTTTTATTTTCGTTCAAAGCTAGTATCTCCCAAAAAAAATTTGTGCGATTCGTTTAAAAACTTTAATTCGGTAATATTTGCTAAAATATTTAATATGTACCATAATTTATTTATAAAGTTCCAGTTTATTTGAAGATAATTTATTTATTATTAAAGTTACCTGAATGTTTATGGTGCGAAACTCATTTAAGCAGATTCTAATAGAGCTATATGCATATATATATATATATATATATATATATATATATATATATATATATATGAAGAGAGAGAGAGAGAGAGCGACTATCCATAGAATGTCCCACATTACAACACTTATTGTACAGATTCCCCTTTGATTATATTAGATTACACATACAATAGTTCATACATCGTAACAAAAATATAACATTCTGTTTTATTTTATTCGATATTTTTAACTTACTTTTTTTAAAAAGACGGCGATTGGTTCAATCAGTCACTTGTTCTTTTCTTTAGATATTGCTATTGTAATGGACATTTATTTTTTAACAAGTTTGTAATTGAATTAATCCGTGGAGATTTCCATTATGAAGTTGGTCGTCGGGAGACACGCCGGATCTTGTCAGGCCATTGCTCAAAAGAAGATGGAGACGCCAAGTCATGGCGTTCATGAAAAGTCAATCAATTTCCGGTTCCATCAGGAGAGTTGAATTCGATTGGAAATATAATGTCTCTTTTTTTTTTGTTAACACATCAGGTTGGAAAAATATATTATTCGATAAAATATTTTTAATGAACAAATGCTGGCTGACTCTCTCTCTCTCTCTCTCTCTCTCTCTCTCTCTCTCTCTCTCTCTATACATATATATATATATATATATATATATATATATATATATATATATATATATATATATATACAGACTGTTTCGCTGTATCACATCTCTTCAGTGCCTCAAGCCGGAATTGAAACTCAACCGTCGAGCTGACAGTCGGCGCTCCTACCCCTGCGGTACCCTATGACACTGACTGAATGTAAGTGATACCTCAATGTAAACATTGTCAAGTGCCGGAGCTCGAATTAGTTTTACCTAATGAGCTATGCCTTAAAGCTAATGGGAGTTGGTGATATCCTTACAAATAAGCTCTACACAGGAAGGGAGCTTTATATAGTCATCCACATACAGACTGTTTCGCTGTATCACAGCTCTTCAGTTCGGCTAGACCAGTTATATATATATATATATATATATATATATATACATATATATATATATATATATATATATATATATATATATCTAGGCAGCATCTTCTCTTGCAGGCAAGTATTGTTGAATATAAGAGACAACTCATGTCTAGATATCCTTTGATAGATCCTTTCAATAGTCCGAATCAGGATCTTAGTTTCGGAGGGGAATTGGCTGATGAATTTGCCATAGTTTGGATTTTACTCCCAAGTACTTTCTTACATTCAACATATATATATATATATATATATATATATATATATATATATATATATATATATATATATATATATATATATATATATATATATATGCCTTTGTGTGTATGTGAGTGTGCGTGTTAAAGACAAAATGGAAAAACAACTAAACACAAGAAACAATTTAAAATAAACAAACTAGGGATTGGCCGGTTCCGAACATCCTCAGAAAATCTGAAGAGTTTTAATTTATTGAGAAAAACAACAAAATATGAAAAGAGACGCGAAACTTGATATATTCGGCAGTTAGTTAAAATTTAGAAATATGCAGCATGTGCGAAAATCAGTTAATAGGAAAAAGGAAATATAAAGCTAAGAATAAAAAAGTGATAAAAAATGAGCGGTACTTAGTTGGAGTTGATAGTTCAGTGGCAGCGTATATTGCATTCTTTGGGTGCGATTTTTATTGGTTGTTTATTTTTTTATTTTTACTGCCTTGTATTTTTTATTCTATTTTTTATACATTCTGTCTCTCCGACATTTAGTTTTATTAGATATCGGGATTGTTATCCTTATATTTTTATATATATATATATATATATATATATATATATATATATATATATATGTGTGTGTGTGTGTGTGTGTGTGTGTGTGTGTGTGTGTGTGTGTGTGTGTGTGTGTGTGTAAGTAAATTCTGCGTACAACAAAATCGTAGGATAAATTTCAGAAGAAACATTTTTTAATCAATGGGCGGTAGAGAAAAAAAGAAAATTGCTCAAATTTTCCTTAAGGCCTTATCGTCTGACCCTCTAAGAAGAAACGTCAGAATGATGAATTAAAAACTAAGAAAATCGAATGAAATATGAGGGGAAAAAATTGTTTCAGTTGGAGAAAACGATTGAGAGAAAAAAAAACAACAACAACAAAACGTAAATCTCTCAACGTTATGATGGCTTTGAATCATTAAAGATCTCCAACTGATGCTTCAAAATCTTTTGTCTACACAGGCTAGGTCGAGAGTTGTTAATAACTAACGCCTCAATAAGATTGAGATGGTAGTTCGACTTGGCACTGTGTAAAACAGAAAACCACCCATCGGAATAGTTGTCAGAACAACTATTTGTACTAACGAGGTGATTACCGATGGCTGATTCATGTGCTTGAAAGTTGTTGAATGATCTCTAAACATTGTGTAAACGAATATCACGTGATATGTGTTTGGATATATTCTAATTTTTAATCTTTGGGATGTTTTGCCAACGTAGTCAGCTCCACACTGACACAGGAATTCATAAACAAAAGAATTCTTTTTTTTTTTTGAATGGCTGGCAAAACATCTTTACGAAAAGAAGTGAAAAAGGCTCGAGTCGTGTAAACTACTCTCAGCATGGTATATATATATCTTGGGTATTTAGATCTGTATGGCTAGGTTTCCTTCCTTTTATCTAATTACTTTTCTGGTACCAAAGGTACTTAAGCTTTATTTTTTATTTATTTTTTAATGCAACTTTAATTCATATATAATTTTATTGCTAGCTACCATATTGCAGAATGGTTCTTGGATGTAGTGTTTAGATAGTATTAGTATTTTTATTTTTATATATTTTTTTATTATTGTTTTAATTAATGTTATTTGATATGCAAATTACTATATCATACGGTAGTCTTAAGGGTAATATATTATTATTATTATTATTTTATCATTATTATTATTTATTTATGTATATATTAGTGATATTTTAAGCTGAATTATTTCGACACTTGATTATTGGGGAAATGGTCGTATAATCAGTACCATTGGAGAGCCATGAATATTATAACTGTCCTGTTTTTAAATCTCCGAAACAGTTACATGGTAAACAACTGATGATCCCCGTGTTAATATTAGACGCTTAAGGTCTCCTGTTTTTGTTTCACTCTTAGATAATTACCCCCCCCCATTTTTTTTTTTTTTTTTAAATTTTTTTTTTACTGATATTTTTTCATTTATTAATTTTCCAACGAATGTTAAGTCTGCAATATCTTGGATTTAGTTAGTTTGTCTGGGAATTTAAACTGCATTTTACATTTTTTTTTTTTTTTAATGACTCAGAGCTTCTTTAGACTATATATATATATATATATATATATATATATATATATATATATATATATATATATATATATATATATATATATATGTGTGTGTGTGTGTCAGCATAGTAATCTAATTTACTTACGTGTGGCTACACACACAAAAAACATGTTAGTGAATTAGATGGCAAAATAATACGTCTCTTTACTTACAAAAAAGAATAATAAATCTAAACAACAATTACAACTACAACGCCACCTTCTAATTAAGTTAACAGTCTCTATTCTTCTTGTGCTTATTCTTTGATCCCGAGCTACGGTGGACTTTTGTTTCCACTTGACACGATCACAGGTTTGGTCCGGGCGAAGGGCGGTTTCACAGGGATCTTTGTGCCCATCTCATCATCGGCCTAGCTCTTGATTGTTTTCCGGTGACTTCCACTGCAAAGGCGAGTTTCGCGACAGTGTCGTTGTTGGTCATCAGTACATGTCCAAACCATCTAAGTCGTCATTCCCTCATATTGCCCTGAATTGATGCAATGTCGTAACGCTTTCGGATATTCTAGTTGTAGACGTGACCGAGCAGTGTAATTCCGGACATCAAGCGGAGCATTTTGCTTTCTTTGATGTCGGTAAGCACTCAGAGCTGTATAAAGCGACGGGTCTCACAACAGTTCGGTCGATCTTCAACCTTAGATGATCGCTGATCTTGCGGTCACAGAGGATGCTGATGGTGGTGCCCCATTTGAGCCACGTTGCATCGATGCGCGTAGCAACTTCATTGAGGATGTTGTCGCATCGCTGAATGAAGATATTTGAAGGCGTGCATACAGTCTCTATTAATCTTTCTTATATTATATCTCACTTCCTCTTACCTAATTAATTTATGGCAACGAGGGGTTCGTCAATTCTACAAAAAGCACATGTAGTTCACCTATTCTTTTCTATTCTGATATAAAACACGGTGTTGTTGTTTTTTTTCTTTAGGAGGTTGTAGTTTTAATTTCTCGACTGACCAGGAAGTAACTTTTTTTCTTTTTCTCCTACTACCAAGAAAAAGACATGCCAGTGAATACATATTGAACCAAAACGCATAATAACATCAATAGGTCCCAACACTGATAGGCTAAGTAAAAGAGCTCAACAGTTGTCCCAAAGGGTAGCCGATGACTCGAAGAAAGTCACAGAAAAATGGCAAATAAAACCAGAGCTTTTGAACGTCTACTTCGGCCAGATTGGCAAAGGACTAGTCCAAAATTGAACTGCCCAGAAGATCACTACAAAAGTCAGCATGAGGTGTTAGGACCAGAGCCTACCTGAATACCACACTATGACTAAAGGGTAAAACACCTTCAACATACAAGTGAAAACAGTCGAGCACCCTCATGTGGAGAGTCTCCATGTGCCCTGCCTCCTCTCAACATCCGACCAGATAAATAGAACCAAAAGAGTAATAATTAGAAAACCGTCCTTAACTTCTCTCGGTACTTGTGCAGAATAGACATCCAAGAATTAAACAGATATCCCCGAAGTTTTACGACAAATTCAGGACTTGGCTGAAATATGCAGACGATAAATTGCCAAACGGTAAACCCAACAATTTTCTCCAATTTACTTTTGCAGATTTCTGATTTGAACCTGTTTTCGGAAAAAGAACATCATCCACCTTCTTTTTTATTTCGGCAACATCGTTGCCTACTAATTATTTGCCTTCTTTTAATATTCCTTGAATATTCCTGATTACAATTTATCGGTCTCTGTCTTTCATTTTCAATTATCCTTTCCTCACCAAAAAACGGCACTGAAACCCTACCACTAAGCTAAAGTGGCAACAGACCTCTCCCCTCCAATAAAAATGACCGAAAGAATAATATTTTTTTTAAAAATCAATTCATCGGTCACCGCCTCAATTTGAAGTCTTCTTTAACCCACAAACAAAATAATAAAAGAAAGAAAATCTGGAAATAAAAACAATTAAAAGCACTGCCCTGTTCTGGACACTCAAGAAAAATACACAAATTGTTTGTAAAAATACACCAAGACTCGGGAATCTCCGTAAATAAAGACATTCTGTGGATGTCTATTTTGCATAAGACACCTCGTATCTATATATTTTGAACAAACGACAATAAAAACATTATTGTTTAAAATGATTTATGCATACATGGTTTTGGTAATCTTTCAGTATAGTTAACAGCCGTAAAATAAATTAAAAAAAATATATATATATATATATATATATATATATATATATATATTAGTACTTCATGTATCCACATAAAATATTATAAGGAGATATAATTTTTTATGTGTCAGTTTTCAGTATTTACTTCAACAGTGCTCGATAGTAAGTAGAGCTAGGTAGTAAGCAATCAAAATATATATGGCAATCAAGCTACACAGAGGCTCCCGTGTTTCATCCCGGGGGGGGGGGATCGTCAGGCTAAATGCATGGAGTTATTTTTGTCAGGTGTTTTTTTATATACATGGCTTGCTAGTTAACCAATCAGATTCTTTGTTGTTCTCTCAGCCAATCGTTGGGCTTCCTGCGAACAAAGGCTATATATATATATATATATATATATATATATATATATATATATATATATATATATATATATATATATATATATACAAACGTTGTTAAATTTTACCTTTTTTATTTTTTCAATTTTTCTGATGGTCTTTTTATATTAAAAAAATTCTCGACTGTTAACCATACTGCAAGATTACCGCGGTTTTCATTTCAGATAACCTGAATATCACGTGTAGTTGTAAAAGGTAGAAATAATGGAAAATCAGACACCATAATTCACATTTATTTGTAAAGCTATTGTTTTGCAGATAAGTTTTATATTTATACGTATCACGTTCATGTTAATTTGTATGTTTAATTTTAAATTGTATAAGCGTCATCAAGGCAATTTAAATGTCATATAATCCGTCTTTATGGTAAATTTACGTCGTATAATTGCATAAAAATGGACTATTTTTAGTTAATCGTTATTTTCGTACCTAAAGTGTTCTCTTCTTTCTTTATTTTCAATAAAAACCTAATAAATATTGTCTGCGAGTCGAGTATCGATACGTCTCAGTCTGCGAGCCTCATATTTTCAGAGAGAGTGGCAGCCATATTTAATTCTTCTCCTAGTTTGACGGTCCAACTTTTTCATTCCTTTTTTTTTTCAGAGGTGGAAGTTTTCTCGCGAAATGATTAAAAGGTGTTACACCATCCCGGATATTTCTATTAATATTCAACAGTAAGTCTCATGTTATTTACTGATTTCATATGTGAAAGATCTTTTGGGATATAAATAGATTTTTGAAAATTCCTAAACCAAATACTGTCTTCGATTGTTTATTTTTGTTTATACTTTCTTTTAAGAATCTCGGTGTTTCTGCATTGCTATCAGCCTTCATATATACCTACATACTTATCTACCATCAATGCTTCAACCAAAAAAACATTCTCTTTTTTTATATATGTTTATAAATGTTTATATCTATTCTCATATATTTAGATTGTTTCTTGTAGATTGGAATAAACAGAAATTTACAGAGGCGCATATTTGTATAGTTGAACTAAGATCTCGTGTGTGCGTTTGTGCGCCTTTTTTATTTTACTTAAGCCGAAGTCTTCAGAAATCAAGGGGCCCCACTTGATCTCTATATGAGATACATAGATATTCGAATATTCCATTAAAACACTGAGTTAGTAAAGAGGTTAGGAGCATTAATTTTCATCTCCCTAATTGACCAGTTAACTATGTTATAGTATATATTTCTTGTGATCTCTTGGTTTTACCGGATTCAAGGACAAGAATTGGAATCAAAGATATTGTCATGTATGTTATTTCTTAAAATCAATCATCTTGGGGAAGACTTGAAATAATAACGAAACGTTTATGAATATATTAATATTTTGTTTTCATTTCTTTTTAATTTTCCATATATATATATATATATACAGGGTGGGCCAAAATAAGGGTCCTATCTTTAAATTTGAATAACTTGAATTTGAATAACTTCCACAAAATAAAAGTTAAACTCACCAAACTTTATGTGTGTGTAGACTGACCCTTCCGAGATTTTTTGAAATAAACAAAACAAATTTTAGCCGAAAAACACTTCTTAAAACTTACAAAAACTAAAGTATTGTTTTTTACACTGTTTTGAGTTTTTTAAGCAAAAATAATGTTTTCTAAATGAGGGTACGTTCCTTAGGGCTAATACGGCTCATGCTTGCTTCGGAAGGGGTCCTTTACTTATTCTAAAAAAAAAATTTTTTTTAATCAATAAATAAAAAAGTTATGAATTTTTAAAAATAGGACCCTTATTTTTGCCCACCCTGTATATATATATATATATATATATATATATATATATATATATATATGTGTGTGTATATATATATACACTAATGATAATAGAATTAACGATAAGTGAAATATCGTAAAGTGATCTATCTCGATAAAGTAAAGCTCAATATATATATGTTATTTTATACTATTTTTTTCTTCATCTTTCTTTCTTTAATATATATATATATATACATATATGTATATATATATATATATATATATATATATATATATATATATATATATATATATATATATATATATATATATATAATTTAAAGATAGATGAAAGAAAGGGATACGCATGTACGAATGACAAATTAATTTCAACTTCGATTGTTCTATGCAACGTGTACTCGGTAAAAATAAAAATATGTTTATTATTCTTTCCTTAAGCCAAGGCTTTTCAAAGATTAAAATCTTATCATGAGAGAATTACATAGATAGGTAAGTTGGCAGTGGAAAAGCAAAAATTCAAAATTTGAAAAAATATTAAGTAATGGAGAGTAAAAGAAAGTGCGTGCAAAAAGATATGGAGTTTATATATATATATATATATATATATATATATATATATATATATATATATATATATATATATTTATATATATATATATATATATATACATATATACATATATATACATACATATATATATATATATATATATATATATATATATATATATATATATATATATATATATATATATATATATATATATATATATAACAACTTGGGAAGATACAAAATTATGACATATTCCTCATTAAGTATACAAGTTCAAAAAATTCAACATCAACAATGTATAAGTGTTTTACGTTGTTTAGATATAGATATACAGGGTGATTGGAAAGTAACACTCTATACTTGTAAGTTATTACTGAAATATAATTCTTACAAGAAATGAAGGGGGCAAGAGTTATGAATTATGCGTTATTTTTCATTTGGGTCTCACATTCCACAGTCGATGTTTTTGCCATTTAGGAAAAAAATGCTGTTTTCTGGCTCGGCTGCTGTGTTCACTACCCTCATAGTATTTATCACCATTTACCTGTCAATCTATCCATCTTGTTGACCCTACTCTCCGAATGTGTTTTTAGCCTTGATAAGTGTTGACTTATTAAAAAAGAAAAACAGTTCCCTGTGAAATCAGTTGCTGCGGTTTCCAGGCAGCTTTAAAAGATTGTGGCGATTGTTGTCATCGATATCGAATTTTGAATAAAACGCCATGCTATACATCTTCTTATCATATTCATTTCCAGTAAAATTATATTTCAATAATAAATTACGAGAACTTAATAATAGAAATATACATATATATATATATATATATATATATATATATATATATATATATATATATATATATATATTAGTATCATTATTATTATTGTTATTGTTATTATTATTTCATGTATCAACATAAAATGTTATAAAGGGGATATAATCTTTTGTGTATCAATTTTCAGTATTTAGATCAACAGTGCTCAATACGTGAGTAGAGCAAGGTAGTAAGTTATGAGAATATATTTATGGCACATAAGCTACACAGAGGTGTCCATGTTTCATCCCCGTAGGGAATCGCCAGGCTAAAGTGAATTTTAAAATGGATTTTAATCACATTTTAGCCTGACGATTCCGTACGAGGATTAAACGCGGAGCGTCTGTGTAGCTTAATTGCCATAAATATATTTTCATGACTTCATATATATATATATATATATATATATATATATATATATATATATATATATATATATATATATATAGTAATCCAGGTAGGGTAGAAATCCACAGGGATGAATCCACAGAGAATGAAGTGGAAAGCCCGGTTTATATATATATATATATATATATATATATATATATATATATATAATCGTATTTACCCTGTAGATATGGATCTGAGTTTCTTATCTTAACAATCTGTATTGCGGCTCTTCGGTGTTTTGAAGACGTGGTGTATGTTCTCGTGCTGAAAGTTAAACTCTACCGCACGATCAGCAGACTGTGATCACAGATCCGGCATTCAACTCCTACGTTATTACACCCGCCCTGAAAGTGAAGGAAATTATAATGTTCATATATTTTTTTATTCGCATTTTTCACTGCCGTGAGAGATCAATTCTTTTATCAAAACCTATGCCTTACGCTATTTGTGAACCATTTATTCTCTTGCTGGAGAGTTCAATCCATGAGTAGGAAGCAAAGGGAACGATCCAAAGACAGCTGTTTCGCCATATCACGGTTGTTCAGTGTAAATATACACTCCTCTAAATGTGTCTCGTCCCAGCGGAACTAATGGAACTCCTATTCTGTGTGTATGTTTTTTCTGTTAGCAACGTGGCCTTCGCTTCGATACCAGACGCTAATCGTGACAGCAACAACAATGAAATAAATTCCACTCATGAAAACGCGTTGATATCTAGAGGAAGGCTTGAAAATGATGTGTAGGAATGAGCTGGCAGCTGCAAAAAGCGGTAACAATCATGTTTCCACTGATTGAATCTCTCGACATTGAATAAGATGATTACTTACCAGCACAGCGCCGTATTATTTTTTTTTTAATCGTTCAATTGTTAAAGTTTTGGTATATCTGTTGTATTACCTCCCCTTATAAGGGGGAGGGGGGGTCTAACACTTTCAATATCACGATCTAATAAATGTCTGTTGTCGAATACAAATAAACAAGTCATAAGTACAGTTAAGTCATACTGGGTATCTTATATGCTCAACCACAGCGATCCCCACGACTGAGAACACCCATGCATGGTTATCTTTTGGGTTTCTTGTCATTTGCCATTGTCTGCCTCTTCGTAGGGGTTCATTCTCTCCATGAAATCAAAATACACACAACACCAAGAACAGAACTAGATTCCGAATTTATAGAAGGATCATTTGATTACGCTGTTGATGTTGCCTCTCCTTTTGCCAGCGGCAGGGAGAAGAAAGATCGGGACAGCAGATTTTTAGGACTGGCCACTTACTTCGTTTATCGTCGATTATTCAGTCATTTCTTATCACGTCTGATCGCATCAAGCTTCCAACTCAGTCTCCGCGTCTATTACTATCTCACGTGACGTCATTTTCTCTAGCTTGTGTTTTTACAGGAGACAATGGCACCCGAATGCAGCTACCCGAGCACCCAGTCTGACTTCTATTTCCTGTTAACGTGCTTACGTTCCCCTACGAATTTAAATCACAAAACAAGCACTAACGGACGTACCTTTTATATTTAACACTCCAATAGTGTAAATAGTTAGAATGTCGGTGAGCGTTTTGCGTTTTGCGTTGCTGTTGATATAGTCTAACATGGTGTCAAACAACTGGGTGACACTCATAATAATACTACGCATTAAGGAGAATTAAAAATGAAAGAATGCGCAGGGTTATTATCGAAATCCACCGAGATGTTTAAGAGTTTTAAAGTATTGAAGTACACACCTCTGAAAATCTCTTTTTTTTTTAATTATAAGGCCCTTTTCATGGCAATGGGTTCGTAAGGAAGCCTTGAATAATAACGATGAGAAAGAACACGGTGAGAAGAAGAAGGCATGCGTGTTGAGGATGGGCATGGTTTGAAACATTCGAGAGCCTCTGGAACCAATTGAGGAATTGTTTGAGGACTCCAAGAAGTGGGAGTTCGAAAACAAATGCTTTAATCGATGTACGTCAAGTTTGGGTGCGGATGTGAGTTAATGACGCAAATATTACAGTCAATGCAATATGAAACCGGCAAACTTCTATCAAATCCAATCGAGAGTATTATATTCGTCTACGCCTTAATACTGTTTGAAAATATTTTTCAGTAAAATAGAAATTATCCATTCCATCATTGCCGCCGTATCTAAAATCGGAAATTGTGAATCGGTGTTAATATAAAATAAATCCCTGATTATATTTTAAGCGGATTTTTTTGTTTGCAAATAAAAAATTTTTCTCAATAATTTGTTTAATTATTAACAAATAACAAAATCAAATTGTGTATTTTTTCAATTAGAATTTCTAAAACATTTATTTAATTTAAAAAATATTTATAACAAATAATAAAATCAAACTTTTTATAATTGGAATGTTTTGTTTTTTTAATAGTTTTTAATAGTTTATTTATTAATTATTAACCAAATATAAGTATATTACAAAATAACAAACAATTATTAACAAATAATCAATTCAAACTGTATTTTATAAATTATAAAAATAAAAATTCTGCCAAAAGCTATGTGGTCCTAAAATATTTGGGGATTCTTTTTTATTAACACCGATCAAAATTTCGGATTTCACATACGACGGCAGTAATGAAGTGGATAGTTTTTATTTTATCTATTGTTTAGATAAATTTTACGGCACACCAACCCTTTCTCCTGGATTAATCAAAGACAATAAACAATATGCGATTCATTGTCAGCAATTCTTTAAGCGCAAAACAACGATTAAAATTATTTTAAAAATTAAACTAACAAACATGGCTTCGGGCTGAGATCAAAGTGTAAGATCTGTTCTGTCCCCAATTGATAGATAAGGTTGTGGTTAGAGATATGGATATATAGACGACTCTCATTATATAAAGTTGTAGTTCTTGTCAGTGCGTTTGTTCAGAAATTACACTTAATGTTTTAGAGATAGATCTCAATAAACATATAGAGTGCGTGTTACGGGGATGGATATTCGTACACGTACTAAGTTTAAAAGCTTTACAAGTGTGTATATAAACGGGTGACAGAATTAATTACAAACCGGAAGTAATTTATATGTCGCCGAGGATTAGAAATCTCGTGATCGAAATCTAAATATAAATATACTTTACAAATTTTTTTTTTAAATATGATAAATATACTTTACAAATTTTCTTAAATGATAAAATATACTACAAATTTCTTTTAAAAAATATGATTAATAGACGACTTTATAAATTTTTGATGATAAATGAAACTTTTTTTTAATTCATACAATATAATTTTGCAAATGAAAGAAATAAAATTAGATTTATTAGTTTAATAACAAATAAAATTGATAAATTAAGTCCAAGTTGTAATTAATTTCGAGTAAACACATAAGCATGAATACATACGAACGTCATATTCTATTTGGCTGTTTCTTTATCATGGGCACGGGCACTGAATGAGAAACGAAACAGGGGAGATAATAATAATATGGTTTTAGTAAACGAAACAGGGGAGATAATAATGATATTGTTTTAGTAAACGAAACAGGGGAGATAATAATAATATGTTTTCAGTAAACGAAACAGGGGAGATAATAATAATATGGTTTTAGTAAACGAAACAGGGGAGATAATAATAATATGGTTTTAGTAAACGAAACAGGGGAGATAATAATAATATGATTTTAGTAAACGAAACAGGGGAGATAATAATAATATGTTTTTAGTAAACGAAACAGGGGAGATAATAATGATATAGTTTTAGTAAACGAAACAGGGGAGATATTAATGATATGGTTTTAGTAAACGAAACAGAGGAGATAATAATGATATGGTTTTAGTAAATGAAACAGGGGAGATAATAATAATATGGTTTAGTAAACGAAACTGGGGAGATAATAATAACATGGTTTTAGTAAACGAAACAGGGGAGATAATAATAATATGGTTTTAGTAAACAAAACAGGGGAGATAATAATAATAATAATAATATGGATTTAGTAAACGAAACAGGGGAGATAATAATAATTTGGTTTTAGTAAACGAAGAAATCTTTCTTTACTTGGGCAATTTTTATATGTGTCCCATCTAGAACGCTCCACTTTGTTGAGCTGGACATCTCCCACATAAAAACATCGACCTTGTGTCTAACTTTGTCCTCAGTAGTAGGTAAATAAATATAAAATATGTAGTCCTTAGTTAAATACTAAGCCACCTAGTAAATAGAACAATTGCAAAACTGGTCTCCGTTAATTACCCGAATTTCAGGCTTTTCCCCGTCCAATTATTTAATAACGGATCAAATTGGGCTAATCTCTTGAGATTTCAGTCAAAAAGATAATAAATGAAGCCATTTCACGTATATATATATATATATATATATATATATATATATATATATATATATATATATAATTTATTTAGATACTGTATATTACATATTTCAGCAATGTACCGCGGTTTCATCCAAAAGGGCAGATTTAGACATCTTTAGTAAATCTTCGTGCCCAGTGGAATCATCGGCAAGCTGAAAGGATGGTAGGCACGCCTAACAGGGAATGGCGTCAACAATGACAGAAAAAACGGTGCATCTCTGAGGGTGTCCCCGAAAAAAATCCGGTGTGAGATAGTGATTAACTAGGGCTCAAGGGGGGGGGAGCCTTAATTTTTTAGGGGTTTTTATTTATTATTTATTTATCTGTTAGCAAGTTTTATTTATTTATATATTTAATTATCTGTTCTTTTGTAATATTATTATTATATCTGAAAAAATACGAAAGGGGTGGCTGCATAGCTTATCCCTTTCGTGTATATATATATATATATATATATATATATATATATATATATATATATATATATATATATATATATGTTTAATTTTGTAAAAGGAAACGTAATATTCAAAACCTTTAAAGAAATGGTTGGCTTCCGGTCGGACCGTTATCATTATGAATCTAAGGCGAATTCTCGTTATCGTGATTGTTAAATCTATTGATATTGATTGGCCGATAAACTCTGGTCATTTGAAGATTTATTCTTCAATTGAAACCAAGCCAAACTCTTATCTTTGGCTGTCCTTTCCTGTTCAACCATCGAACCCTCTATTGTAAGTAATGAATTATGAAACCAAAGTTTAGCATTATTATGACCGATCGTTATATATATATATATATATATATATATATATATATATATATATATATATATATATATATATATATAAGGGTCAGTCAATAAATAAAATAAAAACTTTTGTTAAAAGAGAAAAGCAATTATTTCTTTCCATGAATCCAAATTCAGTATTGTTCGGAACTGGTTTATAGCAAAAAAATATTTAATTTCCTAGAAATATTTCTTTTGAAGCTCTTAAAAATAACCATAAATCAAACGGAGATCTGCTATCAAAATGGCAGAGCAAACCATGCAAAATTTACAGACGAATACCACCTTTATAATACCTAAACATAAACAAATGAGAAATATATATATATATACACATATATATATATATATATATATATATATATATATATATATATATATATATATATATATATATACATATATATATATATAAGTAAAATTAAAATTTTTGACATATTCATTATTTTGCAATGCTCATACTCCGAAAAAATTCACTACCAACAATACTTGCCCTTGCGTACATATGTTTCAGAAATCTCAATCTTACGAAACATTTTTTTCAAAAAAAATCACTTTGAGTACAATTTTACGGTTCCGTTTCGTTTAGCACTGGACCAACCAACATATGTATATCAATATCGGATCTTTCCTCTCGAAACTAATCACAAAGATAAAAAAAAAGTTCTCAATTCCAAAAAAGTATACATTGCGATGTGATAAAAATATAAGTTCAAACATCAAAACAAACTCACATCAGAACCCTTCACTCTCCAGAGTCTTTGAAATCACACGTATCTCTGTCGTTACAAGTTGACAATCATCGAGCTTTCAATTCGAAGAGAGTGGCATGCATGAAGAATAGAAGATATGTACTAAAACATATATTTTCTCACTCTCTGTGTGTATATATATATATATATATATTAATTGTATACGTACATAAAAGTAATCCATGGCTAACTTACACAGAGATCGTACCCTCGATGTTGATGTCTATAGTCCAGCGTTCTACCACTGGGCCAAGACGCTCTGTGTAGAAATATGTACGATTTTTATCACCCAAGTATTTAATGTATTTCTATGTAATTATTTTTAAAGGTGATTTTCAGCTCGTTGTTATTGACTTTACTATTATTTCAATTGTTTCACTTCCTAAGTGATTAATATGCAGAAAAACTGCATTATATATATATATATAGTCTAAAGAAGTTTGAGTCATTTTAAACAAAGAAAGAAAATGCAGTTTAAATTTCCAGTGATACTAACTAAATCCATAGCACTCGAATAAGCCAACTTATTCTGGAGAATTTACAAATATAAAAGGAATTCAAGTATATAACAGTAAAACAAAAACAGGGGCCTTAACTTAAATTGTAAAATATTAAACGGGGGTCATCAGTTGCTTGCCATGTAACTGTTTCTGAAAATTAAAAACAGAACAGTTATAAAATTCATGACACTCCAGCGGTACTGATCAAATTATCACTTCCCAAATAACTAAATGTAGAAACAATTCAGTTATCATTTCATATATATATATATATATATATATATATATATATATATATAAGTAAATAAATAATTACCTTACATTACCTTAAAACATTACTATTAAGATTACAATATGATATGGTAATTTGCATAGCAAATAATAATACTAATTATACCAATAATCATAATAATAATAATAATAATAATAATAATAATAATAATAATAATAATAATAATAATAATAATAATAATAATAATAATAATAATAATAATAATAATAATAATATTAAAACACTACACTTAAGAACCATTCTGCGATATGGTAGTTAGCATATAAAATTATATATTAATAAAAGATGCATAAAAAGGGCTTAAGTACTTTTAGCAGATACCTTTGGCAAATAGAAAAGAGAGAAGATAACCTAGATCTAAATACCTAATATATATATATATATATATATATATATATATATATATATATATATATATATATATGAGAATCGTAAAACTTATCACTATGCAAATAACAGACTAAACAAGCAATGTATATAGCTTTATATATATATATATATATATATATATATATATATATATATATATATATATATATATATATATACATATATTAAAAAGGTTCTTTCCAAATATGATATGAAGGAAGGATCAGATTCTCTTTCTACCTGATGAGATCTCAGTTGCTAACAGCTGTTGATCGATAACATCAGCATCTCAGCCATATTTGAAACTTTGCTAAAACCGGAAGTAAATTATCTCCCTTGAAAATGAATTTCTAAATACGTTTTTAAACGCTATCCTTTTTTTATAAAATGCTTTATCTCATTTCATTTATAATTATAATAATAGTACTATCTATAAAACGATTGCATATGGAGAAGAAAATTTGACAATACTCGAACAGAAGTGTTGCACCACTCTTATGTCCCCTTACCAGGATGACCAAAATCAATTACATGATTCTGATTCTAGAAAATGTCTAAACTTTATTGATTAATCTTACGGGGTCTTAAAAAGAACTTGAAATTCAGGTAATCTTGTTTAATTGTTTTTGAATGGATCAGCTTCAATGCAAATCTGAAATATTTAGCCAGCTTTAATCATGTCTTCTCGCTTAATGTTATCAAGTCGATTTCTTTTCTCCAATAACAAATCGTTTAAAGCGCTATATCCACGTTCAGATAAATACGAAGATGAAAATGCTACCAACAAATGCTTTGCAATGGCGGTTGAAGTTGCGTATTTAGTTACATTTAGCTGCATCACTCATTCTCGTATTTCCTTTTATTCGGTTGGTATAGAAGCCTAAGGGTGGACCCCCTACGTATGCCCCTACCAAAATATTACCATGCCCTACCGGTGAGAATCACCGGTTTATACAATGTTTAAAAATTACCTGGTAAAATATTGAATATAATAAGAATTAAAAAGCACAGAAAAGGCGTTCGGAAAATAAAAGTTAATACAGAATATTATTTCATGTATGATATTTTCATTCTTATTTTTTATAATATATAAAATAAAGTGAATTGTCGACCATTATTATTTTTGAACAAAATCTCAATATGCTAATCTATTTCGGCAGCCACTTAGACCAATTCCCGATGCTTTTCTTTTCAGAAAATACGCGTCCGTTTTGTTTTTGTTTTCAAAATGTTTACCTTCTTTCGCCTCAACAGCTTCATCTAACACAATCATTTACACAGAAAATCGGAGGTATTTTCCCTCTCACGCGAAAATCAACTCCCAATCACACCTACTTCACCGGAACCTGTGTTGGATATATTCTTAAAATCCCGTTTAAATGTTATTTTTTTAACAAAATAAATAATGATTTGGATAGATGCGGATTTTTATAAATGAGGACAAACAATTTTAAATAACATTTTAACGTTAGCATTCGTTAAATGATTAATTACTCTCATATTTTAAACAAGTCCATTTCCCTAACACGTAAGTCTGCTCGGCTAATCAGATCCTATTGTATCACTCGAACTCTGCTCGCAATCTAACAGTTAAGCCCTCATTAGAAGATCTTGAAATGTTCGAAATGTTTTCGAAGGTTATGAATCCATGACATTTGCTTCGAAATCAGACACTGGTTGTGCCATCGACAGCAATGATAAAGTATTTTCAGACCAAGAGGAAAACGTAATCATAATAATAAAACGGAAGTAATTACTATTTTGTTCATACTGATGAGATATCGACTTTGAAAAATGGCGAAGAAAAGGACACGAGGAAGAAAGAAGTAAAAAAAAGAAGATTTGAGGTCCGGCTTGTTTCTTGTTTATACATTTTTTATACACAACAGCTTATTTACAAAATTGCTTGAGGGCAAAGAAGAGCACCATCTTTTTCTTACTATTTTCATTCAATCTGCGCGTCCAGCAATGACAATTCTGTGTCAAACCTTAGCGTGACAGATTAAGGGACAGGACATCTTAGAGAGACACGTAGACGAATCTAAAATTCTAAACTTAAGCATGAAACACCGACGAAAACCCTATTTTAAACTTAAGCGTGAAGGATCGACTAAAATACTATTCTAAACTTAAGTGTGACACACCGACGAAAACACTATTCTAAACTTAAACGTGACACACCAACGTAAACACTATTCTAAACTTGGGCGTCACACACCGACGAAAATACTATTCTAAACTTAAGTGTCACACACCGACGAAAACACTATTTTTAACTTAAACGTGACACACCGACGAAAACACTATTCTAAACTTAAGCGTGGCACACCGACGAAAATACTATTCTAAACTTGAGCGTAACACACTAACGAAAATTCGATTCTAAACATAAGTGTGACAGAATGACGAAAATACTATATTCAACTAAAGTGTGACCCACTGACGAAAATACTATTTCAAACTTAGACGTGACACACCGAGAAAAATACTATTCTAAACTTAAGCATGACAGAACGACGAAAATAAGATATTAAACTTAAGCGTGACACGCAGACGAAAATACTATTCTAGACTTAAACGTGACAGAATGACAAAAATACTATTTTAAACTGTAGCGTGACAGATCGACAAAAATACTATTCTAATCTTAAGCGTGACACACCGACGAAAAAACTATTCTAAACTGTAGCGTGACAGATCGACGAAAATATTTTTAAGCATTACAGAACGACAAAAATACTATATTAAACTG
Organism: Sepiola atlantica; assembly: GCA_963556195.1. Lineage (NCBI taxonomy): Eukaryota > Metazoa > Mollusca > Cephalopoda > Sepiida > Sepiolidae > Sepiola > Sepiola atlantica. Next base: position 29,920,242 of record OY744538.1, on the reverse strand, counting down.
TAGCGTGACACACAAACGAGTATACTATTCTAAACTGTAGCGTGACAGATCGACAAAAATATTTTTAAGCATTACAGAACGACAAAAATACTATATTAAACTGTAGCGTGACACACAAACGAGTATACTATTCAAAACTGTAGCGTGACAGATCGACGAAAATATTTTTAAGCATTACAGAACGACAAAATACTATATTAAACTGTAGCGTGACACACAAACGAGTATACTATTCTAAACTGTAGCGTGACAGATCGACGAAAATATTTTTAAGCATTACAGAACGACAAAAATACTATATTAAACTGTAGCGTGACACACAAACGAGTATACTATTCTAAACTGTAGCGTGACAGATCGACGAAAATATTTTTAAGCATTACAGAACGACAAAAATACTATATTAAACTGTAGCGTGACACACAAACGAGTATACTATTCTAAACTGTAGCGTGACAGATCGACGAAAATATTTTTAAGCATTACAGAACGACAAAAATACTATATTAAACTGTAGCGTGACACACAAACGAGTATACTATTCTAAACTGTAGCGTGACAGATCGACGAAAATATTTTTAAGCATTACAGAACGACAAAAATACTATATTAAACTGTAGCGTGACACACAAACGAGTATACTATTCTAAACTGTAGCGTGACAGATCGACGAAAATATTTTTAAACATTACAGAACGACAAAAATACTATATTAAACTGTAGCGTGACACACAAACGAATATACTATTCTAAACTGTAGCGTGACAGATCGACGAAAATACTTTTCTGAATTTGAGGACGGCAGAGCGACGAAAATAGTATTTTAAACTCAGACATATTTTGAAATTATTCTTAAAATCTCATTTTTTAACTTTTTTACTGTCTTGTTGCTGAGGTCTCGTTTAGGATTGCTCGTTTTCTTATTTCTTTTATCACAATGCGATATAAGCACGCGTGGCGACAAATACATTTAACACGTCCTGTTTCAGCTCATTCGACAAAATTGTTCAAATTCGGTAAAGCGGGTTAGAAAGGAGTTAATGACAGACTGGTATATACTGGTCTTAAAATTATATATTAGCCGCCATCTTGCATCCGTTTTTCGTAATTTTTTTTACTGTATCCGTTTCTCATTTTATAGACAAAAGACACTCACGGTTATGATGATCCGGGTTGTTATCTCCTGATGTGTTGATGCTACGAAAATCAGCTATTCTTTTTTTACTAACAAGATTTAATTTTAATTTTAGGTCACATTATGATAAAAGAACTCTAAGATGAGAACTCAGCAACGAGAACTTAGCAACGAGAACTCAGCAACGAGAACTCAGCAACAAAACAGGAAATACGTCAGAGAATGAGCTTCTATAAATACTCTCAAAATGTCGTCTGAGTTAAACAAGAATGATAACCGGATCAAGAAAATGTAAAACGTATGTCATATTATTATGTGCGCAATTATTATAAAAATAAACAAGTACGTAAGCTTATAAAAAACAAGTAGTTGCGTCTTTCATTTTTTAGGAGGAAATAGAGAGGTGACTAGTGAATCTATTTGTCTATGGAGTGACGTCCTGTTTAGTTCCTTTGCCCGAATAATTAAATTGCTTGGCCTTTACTTTACTATATCAATATACAAGAATACCATCATCTAATGGCAATGCTATTAATAATATACAAACGAACTTTCCTTGCATGGTTAGTAATACAACAAATAAAGAAATATTTTTTTAATTTTTATACAGATGTGTAGTGGTTTCTTCTCTGTCACTTACTGTGGTTTAACAGAGGATACAAGTTGTTATTTTATTTCAATGTGGAGTGGCTTTCTCTTGAGGAAACCCCTAACTTTGACAAGCTCATGCGAATATCTTTCACCCCCAACCTGAAATGGAATACTTACATAAAATCTGTTGCTAAAGTCACTGTAAAATGTTTCGATCGTTCTAACATTCCAAAAAGTACTCGATCCCTTATGCAATCTTCTACCTGTATAAGAGTCCGAAACGGTTTAATATTGAGTACCGTTGCCACATCTTGAGAGGTGCTGCTCAGAGAACTCATTCTCGTCTTGCCAGAGTACAAACCCCACTTCAAAATCTAGTGGGAGATATTATTTTCTCTTTCTTTCATCCCTTTTCTCACAGAAGATATTTTGCTAGTCTTTCTCTACTCTATCGGTGTTTTTAGGGTAAGTGATCTACTGATCTCCAATCTCTGCTATCCTCCGTCAAATCTTCTCAGCAAGACCACATATCTCTACCTACACTGCAAATAACTCTCCTTTCTTCCTTTCTATACGTAAAATCAAACGGAACATATAACCAGAGTTTCTTTCTAAAAACCTCCCGTTCAGCTTCTTGGTAGCCTTCCTAATTTCACACGAAAAAAACGCTAATTCAAATCTTCTTTTAATTTTATTTCGTCCTCACCTGTCCACGCGCACTTTCTCTCTAACTACAAAAAAGGTTGAGGAACGTTGATATCACAGAGGAATCATTATTACACGCTCAACTAACCCTTGTTGTATTGTTGGTACGTAAACTAGTTTTACGCCATATCAACCCTTTTGATGTTTTTAATGTCAAATCATGCCAAATCATGGTCATTTTGGTAAAAGTTTTATGATTTAAGTTCTTTAAATTTTCAAATATGTAAGTTCTGCTTAGTTCTTTGTACACAGATGGAAAAGGGGAATTAATTGACAGTGGTTGTACCTAGACAGTGTTCTGTTGTGAATGTTTTGCAGGAGAGAATTATAGATTGAAGCTCAGTCGAGAACGAACCTTTAAAATAATAATAGAGTAGAGAAAGACTAGCAACATTTCTTCTGTGTGAAAGAGACTGTAGGATGGAGAAGAGGACATCGCCCACTAGATTTCGTCGTCGGTTTTGTACTCTGTCAAGGCCAAAAAGACTGCTCTAAACAGCTTCCCCAGATGTGGCAACAGTACTCCATCTTAGGACGCGCCTGACTCTTATACGGGTAGAAGAGTGCGACAAGAATGAGATACTTTTTTTTAGAATGATTCAACGAATTTTGGCAACGGATTTTATGTATGTCTTCTATTTGAAGTCTGGATTGAAGGTCAGTCTCAGAAGCTTATCAAAACAGAGGGCTTCCTCAAGGTGAGAGTCACTCATTTTTAATTGCGGCAAAGTGAGGATTGATTATTAATGCTCTTCGAAGGGTTGCCATAGATGTTTGTGTCATCTGCATAAATATCGACAAATAATCTTCGAATTTGATTTGAGAGATCATTGATGAGGATCAGGAAGATAGTTGGGGCCAGAATGGATCTTTGGGGCACGCAAGTGTTGATACTAAGAGCTTCAGACTTCTTTGAGATAATAAAGAAGAAAAAAGTGGGTTTCTGATTTTACTACTGATGAAGACTTATAATTAAACTCCCTTTAGCACAACATAATCACGTTGACACACCGATTCCTGTTAGATTACCAAAGTTACGCGATGTTTAGTCTGGTCAGTACTAAATGGGTAACCATTTCAAAATACCAGGTGCTGTATGTGGAATGGGAATTCTGTTTATCATTGTTTCTAGTCGTCTCGCACTTCTTCTTGTCACTAAACTCAATCTAAGTCGGTTCAGGAAAGATGTGGGTGAGGATTGCGCAACCTTTGCTTCACAGTAGATTTCCCGCGCATGCACCCTTATTGGCTGTATCCAGGGTTTCTCGAAACTTAACGGAAGCCTACTAAATGCCCGTGATAATCACGGGGTTATCGGAATTTTCTAAGTATAAATAGGCTTTATTTAAAGAAAATTATGCAAAAGCTTATTGTTTCGTTAAAAAAGAAAATTTTTTTTTTTTGAGAAATGAGAAAATGTTTGAAAAATGGACAAATAATAGTTATTTATTGAAGAAAATTGCAAACAAATTCGTTTGCTATGTTTTTAATCCGCCTCTGCGTTTGGAAAAAAAGTAATGGTAATACAGGGTGGGACGTAATGGGTGAAAATTTCAGATTCATGCGAGTAGTATTTTTTGTGTTCATTTATACATAAATAACACAAAATAATCAAACATTTTGAAAATTTTTCAAAATTCAGAAGGTGCAGACCACTAGTGTTTGACTATTTTACATTCATGAAAACCCTTTCACAGCCTGAAAATGGTCCTAAATTAAAGTAGTATATCAGATGTAACCATCTATATCCATTCATAGCGTTTGAGAATGTTGTAGGACCTGCAATGTCGCATGAAACCACTTTTTCACCGAAAAATGATGGATTTTGAGTCCCGTGGAGCCCTAACGGCTATTTTTGGCCTGCACCTTCTGAATTTTGCAAAATTTTCAAAATGTTTCATTGTTTAGTGTTATTTATGTATAAATGAACACAAAAAAATACTACTCGCATGAATCTGAAATTTTCACCCATTACGTCCCACCCCTAATGAAATTTTCACCCATTACGTCCCACCCCTAATCGTAAGCGGCTTTACACTACAGAATCATTTGAAATAAGATAAATTTTAAAGAGATATCAGAAAGCAAACATGGAATCTTTCAAGAAACGGACCGACAATTTAACCCTTTTATGAATACTGCTGTTCATTAATAATCATAAACTTTCATCTGGCCAATTATATTTGTTTTGTGAGAGTCAGAGACATCGAGGAATACGTTTTGCCTCCATTATTAATTGTTACGGAACTTTTCGGAAGTGAGCTCAGCTTGAAGACACGGGCTTTTCGATCCCCCACCTCCCGACTATGTGTCACACCTTCATCGCTATCATATACATGCATGTGCCACACCTTTATCGCCTTCATATAAGTGGAGCAGGTGCGCGTGTATCCCTTGAGAATTGCAAGAGTTTTCATAAAAGTGTTGTTAGATGGTATATCATTTTTATATGTGTTTCAATGGACACTGTGCATTAGTTTGATCTTCTATCGGTACCTTCGGTTTCACGAAAACGCCGGAAACTCAACTTGCAATATTAAATATGCCAAATGTGAGCGATTCGTCTGCTGATATTTTTGATAGTGTAGTCTACAATCGCAATTGTCTGTCTAGTGAGTAAAGAATGGTCAAAAAAAGGTTCAACTAAAAGAGGAATCTGTATATATTTATTGAATGACTTGTACTAAAAATGTCGAGGAAGTCAACATAGATATAATGTATTAATATAATAAATTTTAAAAACAAATGTTTAATCTTAATACAGAGTGTCCCTAAAGTCACTGACACTTAAAAGAAATTCCAGTCTTTGCTTATAACACTGAGGCTGAAGCTGCTGGACAAGCTGAATTTTGTATGGAAACATGTCTGTCATGCAACGTTCTATGTAAGGAGGATCGTGAAACTCCGTACTGCCGGGATATTCTTCTGATTGAAGCTATTGGATCTCCTTCCAGACTTCGCCCCAATTCCTCCCGATTGTCTTCTGTTCTTATTGAACGAGACCTTCCGGATCTCGGGCGGTCACATACTGTACCTTGTTTTTTGAAAACGGCTTATTATGGCTTTAATGGCATTTACACTTGGTGCATCTCTAGTGTTAAAATGGCATTAGTAACACCGGTGGGTTTCTGAAATTGACGCATGCGACTCAAAGTACCATTGTACAATGTGGGTGTGTTCATCACTGCTGTATTTGCTCAGGATAACGTCGGAAGGATAGCTTCAACTACTCTGAAAAAAGTAAAGAAAAATATATAAAAACAAAGAAGTTATTTCAAGTGTCAGATACTTTTGTGAGACCCTGTATAAGGGAATATTTCAGAAATTAAAAAATATAAAAGAGAAATCTACATAGTTCAAATTATCCAAGGGCGACGCCCGTTCATAATAGAGACGGACTTAAAAAGATCAAACGAATGAATAATAATATCCATTGAAAAACAATATATATATATATATATATATATACATATATAACAAGCTTTTCCATGGTATAAAGTGGCATTTGGATATCCAGATATACAATTATAACAAGCTTTTCCATGGTATAAAGTGGCATTTGGATATCCAGATATACAATTATAACAAGCTTTTCCATGGTATAAACTGGCATTTGGATATCCAGGTATGCAATTATAACAAGCTTTTCCATGGTATAAAGTGGCATGTGGATATCCAAGTATACAATAATAACAAGATTTTCCATATATATATATAAATATATATATATATATATATATATATATATATATATATATATATATATATATATATATATATATATATACGAATGTTGCCCTGAAATTTGCGTAAGGGATAAGAATGAATATAACATTTGAATAAGTTTCTTATGTGTGTAAAATGAGAGATTAACAAAAAACTCATCGAAGTACAAAAAGAAAGAAGTTTTTTAAACCAATAAAAATTATGGTTTGGGATTAATTCACCACAGTGTATGGAATGCAAATATAATATATATATATATATATATATATATATATATATATATATATATATATATATAGAGAGAGAGAGAGAGAGAGAGAGAGAGAGAGAGGGGGAGGGGAGGGAGAGAGAGAACTGGGATGTCATTTATTTGTTTATTTTACCATGCGACACAGTGGAACGAAAAGCACTCTACCTAAATGCTAATTAGGAATAATTTATTTCCTCACCAGTGTGATGCTTTCAGATGGGGAGCGACATATATATTTTTAAATAATTATCCATGGACACGTGTTTCGTCGTTATACGACTCATCAACGTGGCCTAACCTGGCGAGATTCAAAATCAGGACGACAGGGTCTCGAGCCTTAGGCCTTACTATTAGATGTATCGCCTTTTTGAAGATATCATTTACTTGTTTATTTTGCCTGCGCTGCAATTGAACGGAAAGCACTCTACCTAAATGCTAATGTGTGTGTGTGTGCGTGTGTGTGTGTGTGTGTGTGTGTGTGTGTGTGTGTGTGTAAATTGAATGTGAAATAAACTGCTTGTCATTAAATTAGAAAATAAAATCGAAATATCTTTTTTTATATATCGGGTCCAATTGATCCAAGCCGATTAGATTCCATCTTTTTCAAGTTAGTCAACCGCCGTTGAGTGGATTGATGTCGGTAACATGATAGGCACCGCTGACATTATAGTCTCAGTCAGCGTCAGATCTACTGTGAGTTTAACACAATTTTGTCCAGATTTTCCTCCTTTAATTCATAATGATTAGCTGCCCTTTAATTATTTAGAAGATGTCTATAGTAATAGCAGTCATGGAGTCGATCGTCATTTTTAGCGCCATTCATAGAATATACGTAGTAAATGGAATGGAAGTAATAATAGTTTTAGCAATTGTAGTGATAGTATGCTGCAAAGTGCCGAAAATAATAATAATAATAATAATAATAATAATAATAATAATAATAATAATAATAATAATAATAATAATAATAATAATAATAATAATAATAATAATAATAATAATAATAATAATAATAATAATAATAATAATAATAATAATAATAATAATAATAATAATAATAATAATAATAATAATAATAATAATAATAATAATAATAATAATAATAATAATAATAATAATAATAATAATAATAATAATAATAATAATAATAATAATAATAATAATAATAATAATAATAATAATAATAATAATAATAATAATAATAATAATAATAATAATAATAATAATAATAATAATAATAATAATAATAATAATAATAATAATAATAATAATAATAATAATAATAATAATAATAATAATAATAATAATAATAATAATAATAATAATAATAATAATAATAATAATAATAATAATAATAATAATAATAATAATAATAATAATAATAATAATAATAATAATAATAATAATAATAATAATAATAATAATAATAATAATAATAATAATAATAATAATAATAATAATAATAATAATAATAATAATAATAATAATAATAATAATAATAATAATAATAATAATAATAATAATAATAATAATAATAATAATAATAATAATAATAATAATAATAATAATAATAATAATAATAATAATAATAATAATAATAATAATAATAATAATAATAATAATAATAATAATAATAATAATAATAATAATAATAATAATAATAATAATAATAATAATAATAATAATAATAATAATAATAATAATAATAATAATAATAATAATAATAATAATAATAATAATAATAATAATAATAATAATAATAATAATAATAATAATAATAATAATAATAATAATAATAATAATAATAATAATAATAATAATAATAATAATAATAATAATAATAATAATAATAATAATAATAATAATAATAATAATAATAATAATAATAATAATAATAATAATAATAATAATAATAATAATAATAATAATAATAATAATAATAATAATAATAATAATAATAATAATAATAATAATAATAATAATAATAATAATAATAATAATAATAATAATAATAATAATAATAATAATAATAATAATAATAATAATAATAATAATAATAATAATAATAATAATAATAATAATAATAATAATAATAATAATAATAATAATAATAATAATAATAATAATAATAATAATAATAATAATAATAATAATAATAATAATAATAATAATAATAATAATAATAATAATAATAATAATAATAATAATAATAATAATAATAATAATAATAATAATAATAATAATAATAATAATAATAATAATAATAATAATAATAATAATAATAATAATAATAATAATAATAATAATAATAATAATAATAATAATAATAATAATAATAATAATAATAATAATAATAATAATAATAATAATAATAATAATAATAATAATAATAATAATAATAATAATAATAATAATAATAATAATAATAATAATAATAATAATAATAATAATAATAATAATAATAATAATAATAATAATAATAATAATAATAATAATAATAATAATAATAATAATAATAATAATAATAATAATAATAATAATAATAATAATAATAATAATAATAATAATAATAATAATAATAATAATAATAATAATAATAATAATAATAATAATAATAATAATAATAATAATAATAATAATAATAATAATAATAATAATAATAATAATAATAATAATAATAATAATAATAATAATAATAATAATAATAATAATAATAATAATAATAATAATAATAATAATAATAATAATAATAATAATAATAATAATAATAATAATAATAATAATAATAATAATAATAATAATAATAATAATAATAATAATAATAATAATAATAATAATAATAATAATAATAATAATAATAATAATAATAATAATAATAATAATAATAATAATAATAATAATAATAATAATAATAATAATAATAATAATAATAATAATAATAATAATAATAATAATAATAATAATAATAATAATAATAATAATAATAATAATAATAATAATAATAATAATAATAATAATAATAATAATAATAATAATAATAATAATAATAATAATAATAATAATAATAATAATAATAATAATAATAATAATAATAATAATAATAATAATAATAATAATAATAATAATAATAATAATAATAATAATAATAATAATAATAATAATAATAATAATAATAATAATAATAATAATAATAATAATAATAATAATAATAATAATAATAATAATAATAATAATAATAATAATAATAATAATAATAATAATAATAATAATAATAATAATAATAATAATAATAATAATAATAATAATAATAATAATAATAATAATAATAATAATAATAATAATAATAATAATAATAATAATAATAATAATAATAATAATAATAATAATAATAATAATAATAATAATAATAATAATAATAATAATAATAATAATAATAATAATAATAATAATAATAATAATAATAATAATAATAATAATAATAATAATAATAATAATAATAATAATAATAATAATAATAATAATAATAATAATAATAATAATAATAATAATAATAATAATAATAATAATAATAATAATAATAATAATAATAATAATAATAATAATAATAATAATAATAATAATAATAATAATAATAATAATAATAATAATAATAATAATAATAATAATAATAATAATAATAATAATAATAATAATAATAATAATAATAATAATAATAATAATAATAATAATAATAATAATAATAATAATAATAATAATAATAATAATAATAATAATAATAATAATAATAATAATAATAATAATAATAATAATAATAATAATAATAATAATAATAATAATAATAATAATAATAATAATAATAATAATAATAATAATAATAATAATAATAATAATAATAATAATAATAATAATAATAATAATAATAATAATAATAATAATAATAATAATAATAATAATAATAATAATAATAATAATAATAATAATAATAATAATAATAATAATAATAATAATAATAATAATAATAATAATAATAATAATAATAATAATAATAATAATAATAATAATAATAATAATAATAATAATAATAATAATAATAATAATAATAATAATAATAATAATAATAATAATAATAATAATAATAATAATAATAATAATAATAATAATAATAATAATAATAATAATAATAATAATAATAATAATAATAATAATAATAATAATAATAATAATAATAATAATAATAATAATAATAATAATAATAATAATAATAATAATAATAATAATAATAATAATAATAATAATAATAATAATAATAATAATAATAATAATAATAATAATAATAATAATAATAATAATAATAATAATAATAATAATAATAATAATAATAATAATAATAATAATAATAATAATAATAATAATAATAATAATAATAATAATAATAATAATAATAATAATAATAATAATAATAATAATAATAATAATAATAATAATAATAATAATAATAATAATAATAATAATAATAATAATAATAATAATAATAATAATAATAATAATAATAATAATAATAATAATAATAATAATAATAATAATAATAATAATAATAATAATAATAATAATAATAATAATAATAATAATAATAATAATAATAATAATAATAATAATAATAATAATAATAATAATAATAATAATAATAATAATAATAATAATAATAATAATAATAATAATAATAATAATAATAATAATAATAATAATAATAATAATAATAATAATAATAATAATAATAATAATAATAATAATAATAATAATAATAATAATAATAATAATAATAATAATAATAATAATAATAATAATAATAATAATAATAATAATAATAATAATAATAATAATAATAATAATAATAATAATAATAATAATAATAATAATAATAATAATAATAATAATAATAATAATAATAATAATAATAATAATAATAATAATAATAATAATAATAATAATAATAATAATAATAATAATAATAATAATAATAATAATAATAATAATAATAATAATAATAATAATAATAATAATAATAATAATAATAATAATAATAATAATAATAATAATAATAATAATAATAATAATAATAATAATAATAATAATAATAATAATAATAATAATAATAATAATAATAATAATAATAATAATAATAATAATAATAATAATAATAATAATAATAATAATAATAATAATAATAATAATAATAATAATAATAATAATAATAATAATAATAATAAAAAAAAAAAAAAAAAAAAAAAATTTCTGGGACCTTGGGGAGGCTTGTTGCCACTCGTGCCCCAGAGGGGATCAATGGCCCTTATCAGCGGGAAATCGGTGGTAGGTGGCTGTTGCGATACCGCAAGGTCATCAGCGGTGATGAACGAAAAGAGGTGGAGCATACTGGAAGTCTGAGGAGACTTGTTGTCACTCAGACTCCAGGGAATACCACAGGTTGTTGGCAGTGGGCAATCACTGACGATGACCAGTGTGATAACTCCTAGTGAGTAAATAATAATAATAATAATAATAATAATAATAATAATAATAATAATAATAATGATAATAATAATAATAATAATAATAATAAGAAGAAGAAGAAGAAGAAGAAGAAGAAGAAGAAGAAGAAGAAGAAGAAGAAGAAGATATACAGAGGTTGTTAGTGTAGCATTTGTCATATGAATGTAGCGGCGTTGTTGAGTGGTTGGTTGAAAAGGCAAAATTAAGTTTTATTTAGTGAACTTTTAACGCAGTTATTTCGGTGTTACGATTGCATGCATTTATTATCATTGTTGTTTAAATCCGTGTCGTAGTGCTGGAAACGTGATTAATTAAGGTGATACAATTTCGGCGACTATGACTTTTTTTAAGTGGCAAGAATTAAATTGAACTCAAGTAGATTGAAAGCAAAAGGAGAAGAGAACCGAATGCGGGGAAGGGGGAGTAGGAGGAGAAAGAAAATTATAAAATAAAAAAGAGAACGTAAAAAACAAAGGAAGGTATATATATATATATATATATATATATATATATATATATATATATATATATATATATATATATATATTTATATATATATATACATAAATATATATATATACATAAATATATATATATACATAAATATATACATAAATATATGAATCTATATATGTGTGTGGGGGGTGAGAGAGAGAGAGTACAAGTAAAAGTATGATGGCAAAAATAAAAGACAAATAAAGAAAGAAAAGTGGTGGGAAAATGTGAAAAAATTAAAACTTTGAATCCTGACAAAATGAAGAAAAAGAAAAGAAACTTTTTATGATTGTAAAGGAGGAGAAAAACAGGAGAAACAACAACAAAGACAAGAAGAAAGTAAGAAGAGGATAAAGAAGAAGAAGGAGGAGAAAAAGAAGAAGAAGAAGAAGAAGAAGAAGAAGAAGAAGAAGAAGAAGAAAAAGAAGAAGAAGAAGAAGAAGAAAAAACAATTTTAAAAAATGTTAATTATGAAATAAGAAAGAATACAAGAAAATGAAAGGGAAAGCGAAGAAAAGAAAACCAAAAAGAACACAAAAATAAACAGATGGTGCAAATAGTAAACGAATAAACGAAAGAAAAATTGAAAAAAAGGAGGGGAAAAACTCTGAGGTGAACATGGAGAATGAAATAAAAATAAGAAAAGTAGAAATTAAAAAAATCTACCGCGAAAATTTAAAGCTACTTCTTTGACATTTAGTTGGTTTGAAAAGAATAAACAAATTCGCTTCATGTTTATTTATTTATTTCGATCCTCTTTGGGGACCCGATATTTAACTCCCAATATGCAATGCTTAGTAAATAAACAAAGCGACTGTTGTTGGCAATTACCATATCCCTCAACCGCACAAATTTGTTTTAATGGATAAGACTAGCTCCTTTTGATAGAGGAATTTTTATAAAAGACCCCTGTCTTTCCAGCACTACCACGCCTTCAGCCTGGGGGGCACCAGAAAAAAACGGGACCAAATATTGACACAGGTAATACACTTCGATCCGAGATAGTAATCGGTCTTTTTATTTTCATTCTTCCAACTCGCAAAAACATGGAGAAAATAATCCTTGAGAGGTATGGTATCATGAGCACAAAACAGACACTACACTAGCCCCTCCCACTAAAAAGGAGGTAAGCCTTGGAGGATGGTATCATTACGAACGAAGATATACTACATTGTTTCTAAAGGAGATGGTAATGCCTGGGAGGATTGTCTCATGTCAACAGAAGATGTACTACACTACTCCCCAAAGGAGACAGCAAAGCCTGGAAGTACATTCTCGTCACAACAGAACAGATACTACATTACTTTCCCTCAGAAAAAAGGAGGAAATTCCTGGGAGAATGACATCATGATAACAGGTACTACGCTATCCTACCCCCCTGAATTAGGCATTTCAAGATAGTACATTAGTCTGAAACAGTATAGTAAACTGAATTGAGTATTAACAAATGGCTCAGTAGTACATTAATAGAAGTAATAGTATAGTTTCGGCTTTAGACAGACAGAAACCAAATCCCACATTTGTAATAGGAGGTATAACATATTTTCGGCTTTAGACAGACAGATACCAAATCCCACATTTGTAATAGGAGGTATAATATATTTTCGGCTTCAGACAGACAGATACCAAATCCCACATTTGTAATAGGAGGTATAATATATTTTCGACTTCAGACAGACAGATACCAAATCCCACATTTGTAATAGGAGGCATAATATATTTTCGGCTTCAGACAGACAGATACCAAATCCCACATTTGTAATAGGAGGTATAATATATTTTCGACTTCAGACAGACAGATACCAAATCCCACATTTGTAATAGGAGGTATAATATATTTTCGGCTTCAGACAGACAGATACCAAATCCCACATTTGTAATAGGAGGCATAATATATTTTCGACGTCAGACAGACAGATGCCAAATCCCACATTTGTAATAGGAGGTATAATATATTTTCGACTTCAGATAGACAGATACCAAATCCCACATTTGTCATAGGAGGTATAATATATTTTCGGCTTCAGACAGACAGATACCAAATCCCACATTTTTAGTAGGAGGTATAATATATTTTCGACTTCAGACAGACAGATACTAAATCCCACATTTGTAATAGGAGGTATAATATATTTTCGGCTTCAGACAGACAGATACCAAATCCCACATTTGTAATAGGAGGTATAATTTATTTTCGGCTTCAGACAGACATATACCAAATCTAAATGAGAAGAGGAACAACAATGACAAGAAGAATAAGATCAAGAAAAAGATAGTACATTAGTCTGAAATAAGATAGTAAGCTGAATTTACATTAAAAGATAGTTCATTAGTACATATTATAGTACTGGTTCCAAGACAAATCCTCAAATTAATCATGGATTACTATGAACCAAGTATAATATGTATATATCTTTTTTTTTTTCTAATTTACCTGTTAATTTATTAGATAAGTGTTCAGTTTGCTTTTTGTTGCGTAAAACGATCCTTTTTTTCAGATTATATATATTATGGAGACTTCTTTCACCGACCTACTCACATGTTTATTATTTATGTATCGATTTTGAAAAAAAGATCCATACATTCAATGTGCACGTGTATCGATGAAAACGCTAATTGCAATTGAAAAACGACCAATCGAACGACGCACACGATGCGTCAAAACCAAAACTAGAAAATTAAGTTCTATGTTGTCGTGTTTACCGACTTCGGGGAAAAACAAACGCAGAAGCGCCATTTTTAAAGGGAGGTGGAGTGGGGTCGTAGCGGAATATGAAACCTAACTGCTCCCGCTCCTCCGCGTGCGTGGGAGAAAATAAGCGAGAAAGCGAAGGCGGTGGATGGGTGTATTTTTATCGCGCTTATAGCATTGTTTTTAATGGCGACAGAACGAATTGATTTTTGATCACCAACAATCAGAATACATATTAAAATAATTCAATACTTTTCAATTATAACTACAGTGAATGGAAAATATACATGTATAAATAACATCATTTATGATGCGATACAATTGCTCTTACTCCCTCTAGGAGTTTATTGACTCAGTTGGTAGAGCGCCGAACGACAGTCACCGGGGTTCCGCTTGCAAATCTTACTATTTCTAGCCGCACTGATGCGTCGTAGAGACGACAAAATAGGTGCCTGTGAATAGTTATATATATATATATATATATATATATATAAATAAACACTCGGCAAAAATAATTCCATGCATTTTAGCCTGAAGATTCCCCTCCGGGGATGAACCGCGGGAGCCTCTGTGTAGCTTAATTGACATAAATATATTTTCATAGCTTACTACCTAGCTCTACTTACGTATCGAGCACTGTTGAAGTAAATACTGAAAATTGATACATAAAAAATGATATCTCCTTATAAAATTTTATGTGGATACATGAAATACTAATATATATATATATATATATATATATATATATATATATATATATATATATATATATATATATATATATATAAGTTGACAGATCGGAATATATATTTGTATGTGTATGCATGTGTGTGCGTATTTATATATATATATATATATATATATATATATGTGTGTGTGTGTATGGGTGTGTATGTATGTGTGTGCGTAGATGTGTGCGTAGATTTATGTTTACAGACACACTTGCTAATAACAGAATTTTAGATATAGACCTCTAAAAACATATTGCCTATCAGACGAACATTAGTCCATCAGATATGTGTATTTATCTTTTCCCTCCATTTTATTTTTCTTTCCTCCCCCTTCCGGATGTGTTAGAAACAGGCCAACCGCCTACGTTCAAAGAGAACAGACCCACACACACTAAGCAGACAGTTTTAATTAAAGAACTCCACTCTTTTCTTATTTCTTTTCTTTTCTTTTCCTTCCTGGTACATGTGTACCGGAAATAAAACAGACAACAATCACCCTTATATATGGCCTTGGTGGCCGGTTTGTGAGATAATAAAAAATAATAATATTAATTTTAGTTCGTCATTTTAAACCACTCTGTTCACACCTCATAGAAGGCTTGAAGAAGGGTATGGTTCCCGAAATTTTCCTTCGGACTATCCAAAAAAAACTGAAATTGGGATTTGATTTACTTTGCTTCTAAAATCGTCCTATAAATTCGGCTCGAAATTGTAAGTTGCACGTTTATTTTTTTTCTTCATTCTTAGTTTTGTATTCACTATTTTTATACTTTTTTTACAACTTGTGCGCTTATGATTTTCTGTTGACTGATTAAATAAATATATTTTTATTATAAATATTGTTTTATTTTCATTCTGCCTTTGACAATATGCGGTGCTCAATTATTTTTTAAATTAATAAATTAGTGCGTAATATTTATTGATATATGTATTAAAGAAAATCAAAACAACATTAGTATAGTCAGTTTCAAATCCGACAAAATTTGACTGATGTTTTTTAACCCTCCGCCTCCGCTGTAGTTTGCTGCTTTGGAAAGTGGCGACTTGCGCGCTGTGTGAGTCGTAACGATATTTCAATCATCTATCCTATTTTTTAATGGAGCAACCTGTGCTCTCTTTCTCTCTCTCTCTCTCTCTCTCTCTCTCTCTCTCTCTCTCTCTCTCTCTCTCTCTCTCTCTCTCTCTCTCTCGTTCTCGTTATATATATATATATATATATATATATATATATATATATATATATATATATATATATATATATAAGATAGATAGATAGATAGATAGATAGATAGATAGATGAAAATAAAATACACGATGTATAATAAAATGAAATGCCATGGAGACAATATGTATGAAAAAGAAAAAAAGAAAACCAAATTAAACACACGATGTTTTTCCAGATTATGTCATCCAGATCAATGGATAGATAGATAGATAGATAGATAGATAGATAGATAGATAGATAGATAGATAGATAGACAGATAGACACATTTGTAGATAGATTGATGAATACATAGATAGATAGATAGATAGATAGATAGATAGATAGATAGATGCATCTATATATGCATGCATACATACATAAATAAATGAATAAATATGCGCATAGATATGCATATATATATATATATATATATATAGAGAGAGAGAGAGAGAGAGAGAGAGAGAGACATACGTACATACATACATATATATGCATAGATAGATAGATAGATAGATAGATAGATAGATAGATAGATAGATAGATATAAACACGGATAGAGAGGGAATGACTTATTCAAATTAACTTCTACATCATCTTGTTCATCGTCCGTTACTGTGTAGGGTTCTAGAAATTGTTTGTCAATGGGAGCATTACTGTGTTTGTTTCATCCCTTTTATTCGTTATGGTCTACTCATATTTCAATACTTCATTTTAGATTGACTGTCGTAAAACTCGGAAAGCGTGTAGCTTCTGCTGTAGCGGAAAGCCATCTACCGGAGAGTGCACCTTGACCCTAATAAAAGCAACGAAATCGCCGTTGTTCATTTTTGTAAAAAGCCCAAAACAAAAGGCTAAAAAGCCAAAAAGCAGCCTGCCTCAATGCTTCGGTCTTCTGTCGTGAAAACCAGAAAGGTTCGCATGAATGAGCATCACGCGATTCCCGTAAAAATGAAATATATGCGATCGCTTCGCATAGCACAACAAATGATTGTTAGAAACGTTCTAGAACAAGGGCGGGCAACCTTTTCAGAGTGAGGGTCAGATGAGACTTTTGGAAGATGATCGGAGTAAAACACGAAATCTCAGAATTACTATATTTTGTTTACATGAATAAATTGTACAAAAATTGCATTGAACACTCTACAAATCTGATATTTTTCTCAAGCGACTTCTGTATGTGATGTTATAAAAGGCGCCGACGAAGAGCCATTTTGGAATCATAAAAAATAATGACTGGGGAAGTAGCAAGTTGATCCAGCATTCGTTTTGACACACCTCACATAAGTTCTATTTTCCATGCCCTTTCCTCGTCTTTCGTTTCCTTTTTGCCACTCTCTTTCTCTTTTTTAATTTTTATCTCAGGCCAAGGATTTGAAATTAATAGTTACAGAAAAATGAAATATACATGCATCATCGCTCGCTGATATTCATACATTTTTATCCCACTGTAAATCTTAATTGAAACCTACTTTTACGTCTAGGTCACAAAATGATATGAGTATTACGAGGAGGTCTACGGGCCGGATTGCAATAATAAAGCCTAGCAGGGTGGCGGCCCGGATGCTAAGCCTTCGCGGGCCAGATGTGGCCCGCGGGTCGGAGGTTGCCCGACCCTGTTCTAGTACATGACAGAATCATTTTGACCTGTTCCTGTCCCTCTCCCCAACACCGTTATTATTAAGGGTTTCTAAAAGTCGTTTAGCAAATAGAGAATTACATAGAAATAAATGTATAAGATTCGAATTAATTAGTAAATCTGTTGCTGGGAAATGGTCGGATCCTTCTACCGCTCCAGAATGTTTCCTACTTCTGATGCAATCTTGTACCCGTATAAGAGACTCCAAATATGATCTGAGGTTAAGATCGGATTCTAACTCTGCCTGATGAGATCGCAGTTTATAGTAACTGTTGATCGATAACATCGACATGCCAGTATCGCAGATTTTGTACATGTCTGTGTAAATAAAAAGTATCATATATATATATATATATATATATATATATATATATATATATATATATATATATATAGATAGATACATGAACGGTATGGGCGTGATAGAAAACCGGCCGCCTTTGTACCCTTGTGTTCTTTATAGTTTCCGCAGAACTGAATAAGAGGCGGTACTTTTTTTAGAGTTAGTGTCGTAAACGCCAGAAAGCGGGTAGCTTCTGTTGCGTAAAACATGCGTCTACCGGAAAGTGTATCTTGACCCACATCGAGACAACGTATGTACCATTGTTCACTTCTGTCAAATGTTTAGAAGAAAAGGCCAAAAGACCATTAAACAGCGCGTGACAATGCTTAGATTTTCTGGCATGAAAACCAGATAGGCTTGTAAGAATGAGTATTACATGTACGAAAATATTATATATATATATATATATATATATATATATATATATATATATATATACTAGAAAAATATCAATCCCAGGGGACGGGTAAAATTAATTCCTCAAAGACAAAAAGACAGTTCTGTACTACTTTTATGTTCGCATTGCGGAGATTAAAATGCTAAACCTAATGTTTAGAATCCTTAATCTAAATTTTACCAAAATTGATTACATCACTTTGATTCTAGAAAATGTTTAAAATTTAAGGCTTAAGCTTAAGGGGTCTTGAGAATTAATTAAAATTCAGTAAATCTTGATTCATTGGTGTCTAATAAGTATAGATGAACTATAAATCTATAAACATACCTAACTTTATAAAGATAGAGGTATATTTCTTTATATAAATATATATATATATATATATATATATATATATATGTGTGTGTGTGTGTGTGTGTATATATGTGTGTATATATATGTATATATATATATATATGTGTGTATATATATGTATATATATATATATATATATATATATATTTATATATATATATATATATATATATATATATATATATATATATATGAGGGCGTTTAAAATATTAAATCAAATTCCAAAGAAAATGGAATATTAGAGTATCGAATAGTGGATAAGCATGTTAACCGACTAGTAACAAAATAAAATGAATAAAACCACTTTAGTTCTGATTTAGTGATGTGTTTGTGGCCCTATATTACTTGTATGTTGCATTCTTATCTACTATGCTATACAGTAATAGTCCATATGTTTATATGTTTATATATTTGTATATGCAGAATTCACTCCTAAACTAATAATTCGATTGTCATGAATTTTGTCGTAAATTGTCTAAAATTTTAGCGATAACACTGGTTTACAAAAAAAAAGATTTTGGTCTGAGGCAAGAATGGATATATGTGTTTTTTGCTAATTTGGGTGTGCTGAATTTAAATTTATAAATAGTTTTGCTCTATCACCTCTAGTTTTCTGGCTTTTAAATAGTCTCATTTTAGTATAAACAGAGAATAAATGTGCATATTTCAAAAGTTGCAGCAGCTTATAACAGATAAAACAGAATAGATAAAGAACACTGATTGAATAAATATACTTGGATACCACAATTACACAATTAATAGTACCACAGACAGTCTAAAGTGTGTTTTTTTTAGAAGATCAGGTGTATTTTGCCTCCGGGATGTCACGTAAGAGCATCTAGCAGAAGTCTCCCATCATGCCGGGGCTTCATTTGCCTTAATAGTTGCTCTCCATCTTCGTAATGTCTTGGTGGAATCTTTCTCCATGCTCATCACTCACTGCTCCAAGGTTTGGCGAGAATAAGTTGAGGTGGGAATGGAGAAAATGAATATTGAGTGACATTCGGCACCCTATATCCTCGTAAGACTTTAGCAACTTCTTAAATGCCAAAATCCGTCTTGATATATAACTATATATATATATATATATATATATATATATATATATAATGTAATGATATCACTTACATTTAGTGCATAATAACTTTAAAAAGCCATAAGTCTCACAATATAAGAATTAGCCCTGAATGGATATACGCCTTTATGTACCGTATATGCACAAATGCACATCATGCATAGCTAAACAACTAGAGGTGATGAGTAAAAATGGATTTCAAATTTGAATTCAGCAACCCGAAATAAGGTAAAAACGGGTATTTTTGTGCTTGCCTGAATTTCTTTGTAAATCTGTGTAATTAATTTAATTTGATTTCATGTAAAACGAAAAAAACGTTAAAATTCAAATACATGCGATTTTTTGTGAATTTTTTACAATAAGTATTATATATTAATTTATAAGAATTCTCAAAATTCGCAGTATTTTAAAGAGTTTAAGAGAGCAGAATATGGACATAAGCTCATATTTTGAATATTCCAATATATCAGATTTGTATTCAATTTGATTCATAGTGATTAAACACCAATTACACAAAATTACACTTAATTTCAATTTCTCCTCAACACCTCGTAGGATTAAGCATTTCATTTTGGACATTTTCTAAGAATCAAAATGAGGTAATGAGTCTAGAACAGAATTGGAATCATTATATCTTGATCTTAACCTTCATAATATAAAAGTGATTTAAAACTGTTCCGTTTAGGGAATTATTATTTCTCGTTCTAAGACGGGTATTCTACTAGTATATATATATATATATATATATATATATATATATATATATATGAAGAGACAAAATGGTGCCACACTAAAAAATGAATAATGAATAATATGGGGAAAACTTTATATAAGATGAAATAGAAAAAAAAAAAAGAGAGAGAAAATAATTTTATATAAAACAAATTTTTAAAAAAAACCGTTTTGTATGGTTTCGGAATTTACGAATAAAAAAGATTCACGAATAAAAACAAAGTTCTCACATTAGCATAAAAAAAAAAAACTTGAAGTTCCCTATATATATAGGGTGGCGCAAAAGTCGCGCATTGGTTTGTTTAGGTGATAGAAACTACAACATTTAAAGTATTTTACTAGGCTTTTCTGATAAATAATGCATTTACTTTGTAATTTTGTTGCAGTAGTTTTTAAAAATAATATCCTTTAAATGGCCACCATTTTCGGCCTCACAAAGACGGGCTCTAACTAGGGCATTTTCCATTACACTCCTTAGAATAACTGGCTCTAGTTCTTTGAAGTGACCTTCTGGACATTCCAATCTGGGTGTCTCGTCTTCGAGTTGAGGTGTCTGGATTTTAAGCAATGCTATCCTCAACGAGTGCTACATTTTCCGCTGTCCGTACTGAACGTGGTCTGCCAGATCGTGGAAGATCACTCACTAAACCCTGCTGCTGAAACCGGGCCACAAGACGATCAATTGTGGTCTGAGTCTTTGGGTTAACGTTATTGAACGATGGTTTCCGAAGTAAAGTTCAATAATTTTGGTTCGTTGTTTGGTGCTATATTTTTCCATGATAAATTATGAATGTTTATATCTGTAATATTCTTAAAAGAAAGGAGAAAATTTGATTAAATGTTAAAGTTGTTACTGATTCAAACTAATGCGTGACTTTTGCGCCACCCTTTATATATATATATATATATATATATGTGTGTGTGTGTGTGTGTGTGTGTGTGTGTGTGTGTGTGTGTGTGTGTGTACAAATGTAGTATAAACACAGCATGACGTCGGTAGCTATATGTGCATCTTTCTTTTCATTAAGTAGAACGCTCTTAAGACGTCAAGCCGCCGGATAAAGTGTTAAAATTATCACTGGTTATTCGCTATTCAGCGGAGTGGTTCTAGACGTCGGGATTTGAGTTGCAAAAATACTCGGAATCCGAGATTTCGAACTGCATGACCAGTAGTGAATTGTCATATCTCTATGCTGATGAGTCCCGACTATAAAGGACGAAACGTATACCTACATAGATAATAAACAAAGAAATATCATATATATATATATATATATATATATATATATATATATATATATATATATATATATATATATATATATATAAAATATGAGACTAAATATACAATTTTAGAGAATTGAACCTATACTGAAATGGGTTAAGCTCAATATACGAGAGAGAGAGAGCAATTATAATGATAAATGAAGGAAGAGAGATAAAGATGTGCGAATGAGAAATCTATTTCATCTTCGATTGTTCAATACGAGGTGTACTCAATAAAAATATGTTTATTTTTGTTCCTTAAGCCAGGCTTTTCAAAGATTAAAATTTTATCATCAGAGGAATTACATAGATGGATAATTTGGCAGGGGAATACGCAAAATACAAAATTTGAAAAATTTAAGAAACAATATAAAGTAATGGGAAGTAAGAGTGTGTAGTAAGGTTATCAAAATATAGAGTCCGTCCAGTTGGTAAATGTCCGTTGACAAAGTGTCCGGTGACGAAATATTTTAAGATGGAAAATGGATTTTGTGGAGACTGCGTTAAAATGTTCAAAATGTTGTAAATTTAATAGTATGATGTTCAGTTCAACCGTAGATAAAAAGCGCTTATTCAGATGTAATTGTGAGAATTAAGGCAATTTTAAAATACTTTTGTGGACCACAAATGAAAATGGTTTTAAAGAGTTGATTTAAAATGTATATATTTCAAGCAGGCAGCGGACAATGTTGGTAGTTACTTCGATCGAATCTAAGGAATGAGAGAGAATTTTCTGGTCGAAGACGATGCCAGTAAAAAGTGAGAAAGGGGTGTAAAATTAGTGAAGTGGAGGAGGATGGTAAGTGGATTGAACTATGACTGATGCTGTAAGTAGGGTAGGAGAGAGATTGTTTAGTTACAGCTCATCGCTAGTAAGCAACAATATAATGCCAGGTCTGGACTGACTTCAGTTAGGAGTTGGGGTGAGGTTTCAATAAGCTAATACAGTAGCGTTACTGGTCAGTAAGTAAACAGTTCGGGAGAGGGGGAGTGTCCCCGTATGTAAACGGATTTTTATAGACAAAATTATACATATAACTAAGAAAGTTTAAAGGTGTTCAAATTGGGAATTAGGGCTCTGACGATTGGAAATTTGGAATTTGCGTGAATAAGATGTAATTATCCGGACAATTATAGTATTTCAGAGTTTAATGTTTAAAGAATTCATAGATTTCCTAGTTAGTTAAATATTAGATGCATGACTAAATAAAATACTTTAATATATTACTGAAGTTAGGATTGGGACCAGCGTCAATTTGTTTGCAACAAGTGAGTTCTAGTATACGGATTATGAGGTGAGATTGAGTTGAATTATGTAACCGAAGTGATGACATGGAGTATTGGAATTACAGATAGATATAAGGGGGGAATGGGCCCTTATAGGAGAAACCGGGGAGCGCAGTTTAAAAGTGAGAGTTATGGAATATATGAGAAAAAGGATTGTCAGTAGAGCGCTGCGTCTTCTGAGAATAAGATGTTAATCTTTGAAAAGCCTGGCTTAAAGAAAGAAAAATAAACATGTTTCATCGAGTACACCTTGTATTGAACAATCGAAGATAAAATAAGTTTGTCATCTGTACATCTTTATCTCTCTTCCTTCATTTATCAGTATATATATATATATATATATATATATATATATATATATATATATATATATATATATATATATATATATATATATATAGTAAGTTATAAAAATAGTATATCCCCTTATAACATTTTATGTGGGTACATGAAATTATATATATATATATATATATATAGCTTAGACGTTGGATCTTAACAGTCAGTGTGACTGAGGTCCGATGTTCGTGCTTCATGTCTGGCGCGACAGCTGCCTATGGCCACACTGATAAGTCTTTATAAGACGAAACATGAATATCTGTTGATATTAAAGTATTTATTAGAAATAAAAAAGCTCCCTTAAAGAGCGACAAATCTCGATGAGAAATATAAGATGTCTGTCTAGCACATATGCAAGATTCTTTACCCTAGAACTGAATTATATTGAAAACTTAACAGCGTAACAATAGCTATGATAAAATACCTTCTCAATAACTTCGTTTTCTATGTGGCTTAGTCGTTGGATCTTAACTGAGGTCTGAGGTTCGAGCTGCATATACGGCGCGCTAACTGGGTACAGTCACGCTGATTAGTCTTTATAATCTATAACATGTATATCTGTGGATATACATTTTTTTATAGAAAAATAATAGATAGATAGATATAAATACAGAGAGATAGATATAAAGAGAGAGAAACAGATAGATAGATAGATAGATAGATAGATAGATAGATAGATAGATAGATAGATAGATAGATAGATAGATAGAAACAGAGAGGGGATAGATAGATAGATAGATAGATAGATAGATAGATAGATAGATAGATAGATAGATAGATAGATAGATAGATAGATTGACGTACGAAGAGCAAACAAGTTCAAGAACTGACACAGATCGAAGGAGATGGCAGGGATAACTTGGGCATAAAGAAACGCAGTTGGCGTGGTGTAAGAAGCGAGATAATAGATAGATAGATAGATAGATAGATAGATAGATAGATAGATAGATAGATAGATAGATAGATAGATAGATGGAATAAGTAGTTATATATATATAGAGATAGAAACGATAAGATAGATAGATAGATAGATAGATAGATAGATAGATAGATAGATGGATAGATAGATAGATAGATAGATAGATAGATAGATAGATAGATAGATAGATAGATAGATAGATAGATAGATGTGTCAGAATGAAAGAAATGTGGTAAATAAAAGATAGGTTTATATATAGATCAAATGATACATATATAAAATAAATATTACATATATATATATATATATATATATATATATATATATATATATATATATTATATGATAATTTTATAAATGTTCCGAATTTGTTTCAAAAACCATTTCATTAATACCATCGTTTCTGCCCATTTGAAAACATATAATATCTTGATAACAAACTAAAGATGTTTTCGAAGCCGTATTCAGTGATTCTCTTTCCGTCAAATTAAGGCGAAAGAAAACAGAACCGTTAGCATTTAAAATTGTTAAGAAAAAGTTTGTAATAATACCGGAAGTTAAAAAGTTTAATATCGCAATTAATACTACATTTAAATGTTAATTGAAATAATAATAGAAAGAAGAAGAAGAAGGAGGAGGAGAAGAAGAAGAAGAAGAAGAAGAAGAAGAAGAAGAAGAAGGAGGAGGAGGAGGACGAGAAGAAGAAGAAGAAGAAGAAGAAGAAGAAGAAGGAGAAGAAGAAGAAGAAGAAGAAGAAGAAGAAGAAGAAGAAGAAGAAGAAGAAGAAGAAATTTTAAAAAATAAAAATAAATGGATACGTTTATATTAAAAATTAAAAACTATTAGAATAGGATATATATTAATAAAAGTTTCATATCGGACTAAAATAGGAAATAAGAACGGCGTGTATGAAGCTTTGTAATTTTATGATGAAGGAAAAGGTGAGTAA
The DNA here is from genome assembly GCA_963556195.1 of Sepiola atlantica. NCBI lineage: Eukaryota > Metazoa > Mollusca > Cephalopoda > Sepiida > Sepiolidae > Sepiola > Sepiola atlantica. The sequence continues at coordinate 29,893,868 of OY744538.1, read as the reverse complement.
AAAAGAAAAGAAAAAATAGTGGTCTACGAAGTAAGAGAAAGATGAATGTACGTATTTTTTTTTAAAACGTGTCTCTTTATGTATGTTATTTGTGTATTCTCTTAATTAAAATGCTAATGGCGGATATTATGAAAGAAAATAAGTGTAGCAGCCATCATGCAGGTCCAGAAGGAAAAAGAGTGAGGGGTGCACCGTGCATTGTCCATCTGGGATTGAACCCAGAGTGTTCTAGTCACCAAATAGAAACGTGTGCTTTTTGTCACGCGACGAGACTTCACATATGCAACAAAAAAAGCGCACGTTTCTATTTGGTGGCTAGAACACTTTGGGTTCAATCCCAGATGGACAATGCACGGTGCAACCCTCACTCTTTTTCCTTCTGAACCTGTATGATGGCTGCTACAATAAGATCATTTCTTTTTCAAGTATCTTTTAATGCTAGTTTTAAGATTTACCTACAGAGGGGTGTAACTAAAAAATAGTTAGCTGAAGAAAAAAGATTAAAAATTAAGAGAAAAAAGAAACAATTTGAATGTTAACGGTACTATTATTGGGGTCTTAATTTGATGGAAACTATTCACTGAAGAAACCTTTTGAAAAAAATCATGAGTTTCTTAAGACAATGTATGTTTTGAAATGGGCAGAAACAATTGCATGAATAAAAATGCTTTCTTAAAGAAATTCGGAACATTTATTAGATTATTATACTCTATTTTGAGCCCTATACATGTGTATATTATTGAGCTATTATCCTAATGTTTTTGTGAATTTAAACGAATTTATATAATATATTATCTACGTTTAATATTGAGCTGATTCTTTTTCTAGATAGACGTAACACACAAATGCCGCAAAGACAAAGCTTCTTTTCCTTCAATAACTACAAGAAACCGCTTCAACCACCGATTGTCATGGCAAATAACACCCTACCTGAGGGTTCATCATTCAAACCTCTCGGCCTAACCTTCACAGGTAACATGAATTGGAACAAATACATTGAAGACATTGCCAAGGCTGCCGCAATGAAGCTTGGCTCCATCTACCGTGCTAGTAACTCCTCACACCTGACATTATCCTGTATCTCTACAAAGCCACCATCCGCCCATGCACGGAGTATTGTTGCCACATCTGGGCTGGTGCATCATCTACTAGCCTCTCCCTCCTTGACAAGGTCCAAAAAAGAGTCGCCAACCTAGCTCCAGTCCCTATCCTATCACCGCAATGTAGCATCCTTGTGCTTGTTTTACAAATACTTCAATGGATTGTGCTCCGATGAATTCGCTTCTCTGGTGCCCCCTCGTCGAAAGTTCACTACACCAACTCGACAATCGACTAAATCCCATGCATTCACTGTGGAGGTCCCCAGATCGCGGAGAGCTTTCTACTCAAATAGCTTCTTTCCTCGTGTTGCTGGCCTCTGAAACTCCCTCCCTGCCCCCTTTTTCTCTGACGGTACTGACATGCAGAAATTTAAAACTGATGTAAAAAGACATCTCGCTGCGCAGATCCCACTTTAGGTTGACCCTCCAACCTTCTCCCTTTTCTTTCTTCTCGGTAGCCCCTTGCGTCTACAGTGGCGGCCTGCCGTGTCTGAGGTGAAATATGTTAAAAAAATAAAATTTTAAAAAAGCAGTGTGAACATTTTTCCGAGGGAATAAATCTCATGTTCATTGTAAAACATTGGTAGCTCAACAAATAAAGCCTTTTTGAAAGAAGTCATATAAGATGTTAATTCATTTGTCGGAAGATTGCGATGGAGGGTCTACTATCACCGAAGTATAAAACTTAACGATGCTCCAGTGGTGAGCACATTGTTCTCGAGATCAGTATTCAAAACTGTGTTAGTAGAGAAACGCATACCATCAAGGGAGGCGCGAGGGCGCTCTTCTCCCTTAATAGACTTCAAGAATTATCTGTGTGTACGTACGTACGTACGTACGTATGTGCCACCCTTTATCTCATCAACTATTTGATGGATTCAGCTGATTTTGGGCACAGATAGACGTTCTAGGGTCTAGTTGATGACATTTTAATTTCAGTTTACCATATACCTTAGTTTTCCAGAAAATTTCAAAAAACCTTAAAAATGACCAGTATTCATACACTTTATTCTATATCTTATCGACCATTTGATGGATTCAGCTGATTTTTGGCAGAGATAGAGGTTCTAGTGTCTAGTTGATGCATTTTAATTTCAGTTTACCATATACCTTGATTAGTCAAACTACCAACTATATCACTTATGAATGGCCTATGCTGGAAATCTCATTTCTTTGAATAATCATAACTAAAAAACCAATAAACCAAATTAGTTAAAACTTTGCACAAAATTTTTATTTGATAGGTTCTATAAGTGTGTAAAATTTCAACTTCATTAGTCAAGGCAACCCAGAGATCCAGAAAGTTCAATCATTAAATCATGTTATCTGTGTGTACGTACGTATGTGCCACCCTGTATCTCATCAACTATTTGATGGATTCAGCTGATTTTTGGAACAGATAGAGGTTCCAGGGTCTAGTTGATGGCATTTTAATTTCAGTTTACCATATACCTTAGTTTTCCAGAGAATTCAAAAAAACCTAAAAAAATTACCATTGTCATGAGGCATAGCCTTTACAAAAGCAGTGACATTCCATGATAAATGCCAGTATACTGAAATCATATGCCCTTAATAGGGTTAAGATGAAAATTCATATACACTAAATGTAAAAAAGCAAGGAAATTCCCAAATGTTTACACTTTTATTGTCATTAAGGGTATGACTACATATCAACCAAACCATTTCATTATCACATAACTACAGTATAAATCTCTATGCATGAGTGGATGAAGTTTGTGAGGTGCGCTGAAGAAAAATTCCTACCAGTAAAATACATAGCCCTGTTGTGCTCGTATACCCTTTTTTCATGGAATGTAATAAAGATCTAGTGAAAAAAACGTAATTATATTAAATACGGTGTAACCGGAGGAAAATATACTACGTAAAAAAGTTCCACTGACAAGCATATTGTTTCTATTAACATAGACCATTTCTATCTCTGTTGTTTTATCCTTGTTTTTTTTTCTTTATTAGAGTTAACCATACTTCTTTTGGGGTGATTGTCGGCAAACTTTGAAAGCGTGTATCTTCTGTGGTGGCGGAAGTGCTTCTACCGGATGTGCACCTTGACCTACATGAGAGCAACGAAAGTGGTATTGTTCATTTTTGTGAAATGCTAAAAAGAAAAGGCGAAAACGCCACAAAGCAGCGTGTCTCAATGCTTCGACCTTCTCTCATGAAAACCAGAGAGGCTCGCTACAATGTGCATCACGTAATTCCTGTAAAAAAGAAAATTAGAAAAAAAGATGCGATCGATTCGCGTGCGCCAACAATTGATTTTTAGAAAGGCTCCAACAATCTTCATGTCCCACATCTTCGACATCATTATTATAAGTTGTTTAGGAATGTGAGATTTAAGTGAAAATAGATTTCTTGGTATATTTAGTTAAAAAGAAGTATATAAATTGATAGAATAAAATAGATAAATATATTAATTTGAAATATTTAAACAGATAGATAGATAGATAGATAGATAGATAGATAGATAGATAGATATTAAAATATAAGAGAGAGGGTAAGTGATACAAATTCAAGAAATTTTAAATAGATATCAAATATATGAAAAGATAAATAGATGGATATGAAAATATAAGAAATGATAGATAAATAGATATGAAGATATATGAAGAGATAGATATATATGAAATATAATGATATATATATAGATAGATAGATAGATAGATAGATAGTATAATATAAAAAGACATAATGATAGATAGACGAATACATATGAAAATATAAGAGATAGATAGATAGATAAAGAGAGGGTGTGTGTAAGATAGATAGATAGATAGATAGATAGATAGATAGATAGATAGATAGATAGATAGATAGATATTAAAATATAAGAGAGAGGAAGAATGATACAAATACAAGAAAATATGAATAGATATCAAATATATGAAAAGATAGGTAGATAGATATGAAAATATAAGACATGATGGATAAATAGATATGAAGATATATAAAGAGATAGATATATATGAAAATAAAATGAGAGATAGATAGATAGATAGATAGATAGATAGTATAATATAAAAAGACATAAATGATAGACAAATACATATTAAAATATAATAGATAGATAGATAGATAGATCTTAAAATATAAGAAGAAATACATAGATAGATAGATAGATAGATAGATAGATAGATAGATAGATAGATAGATAGATAGATGGATGAATATTAAAATATAATTTTAAAAATAGATAGATATGAAAATACCAGGATAGATAAATAGATATTAATAAGATAAATATATACATACATACATACATACATACATAAATAGATGTATACATAGATAAATATATAACTATCTAGATAGATATGAATAGATAAATTAATAAAGGTTTGGCATATATAAAAAGGAACGATCTGAGATAGATAGATAGATAGATAGATAGATAGATAGATAGATAGATAGATAGATACAATATTAACATTTCTGTCGCTACCCTTATTATTGTTAGGGGATTTTTAGGTTGTTATTTGCATAATAAAAGTCAACGTACGTGCGTCCGGGTCGCTTCAATAATTACGTATGCAAATTTAATTTTTCTGAGCAAATAAGGGAAGGTGTAATCTTAATAATAAAATAACGGAAGAATAATCACACATGCAAATTTAAATTTCATGAGCAAAAAAAAAGATGCTTAATCTAAAAAAAATATCTGATAATAATACAAAAAAGAAAGGAACGAATTTCTTTCACTTTAAATATAGACACATAAATATGCCCTTATTATTATTTAAACCGAATGACGGGAGAGCGAGAGTTTTTGTTCTTGTTGAGAAGTTTAGCCTTCTTATCGATTAATTCTATTTTTATCTTATCGATTAGTTTTAACCTATTATTCATTAGTTTTGTTTTATTTCCTTATCGATAGAGAGAGAAAAAATAAAGAGAAAAAATATACCACGTAAAGAAGTTCCAGTGGCAAGCACGTTAACCATCTTCTCCCTTCCTTTTGTTTTGTTTTTTTATTCCTTCATCAGAGTGACCGTTGTCCTTTTCAGGGTGATTGTCGTAAAATTTTGAAATCATGTATCTTCTACCCTTAGCGGAAGTGCATCTACCGGATGTGTACCGTGACCTACATAAGAGCAACGAAAACGCTATTGTTCATTTTTTGTGAAATGCTAAATTGAAAAGGCCAAAATGACACACAGCAGCGTGTCTCAATGCTTCGAGAAAGAGAGAGGGAGTAAAATGGGAGGGGATGTGTCTTCCTTTTCTCATCGATTAGTTTTGTTTCAATGATTTCAAGTAGTGAATATGAATTTAATTGTGAAGCGATAGCGAGCGGGCGAAACCTGCTAGTTTTCAATATTTAAATTCAGATCCAACGGCCGTTATTGTATTGCCAGTATTTGTTATAGTATTCTTAGAACTCGAAAAGAGACATTACTTCTTCTATGAGGAATTTTTTTTCACATGGGTTCGATGTAGGATTTGCAATAATCGATTATTCGAATAACTGAGCCTAATGGTGGTGTCATTTGAAAGTGAATTGCTTTTTACAGCGTAGTGTCGGCCATCTTTAATGCAACTGGTTAAATAAGTGCCTCACCAACTGTTAAATAAGTGGTTAACTTTGTCCTGCTTTGTGATCGAATTTACAAATCTACATGACGTAGTAAAGATCGGTTGGTCAGTCGGAATTAAGCTAAAAGCGGCTAATGTAACTGTTGTGAAGTAGTCCAACAGTAAAAAGATAAAGTCAAGTCGAGGTTGGGTTAAGATAACAAGTGTATTAACATAAAAGGTACAAAGGTAAGGAAACTGGCTGGCACTCGGCTAGACAGTTACAATACTGTCCTTTTTCTGCCTGGTGATTGTCTACTCTCACAATTTATAGTGAGAACCGGTATAGTTTCCCTTCTGTTAGAACAGCCGGTGTAACAGTAACACTTGTATAAAACCGGTTAAAATACGGTTTCGACAGATTTAGAGCAGTGGCCACCCTTAACCCTTTTATCACTTTTTTTTTCTTAAATTGATATCGATACAAATCCAAATCTCCAGACAATCGCGAGAAAATTCGTGAAAAAATATTAATTTCAAATAACCTTTACCAAAATGTTTTCTAAAAGACGTGCAACCCCTTACATTCAAATTAGCACTCACCACGCGCCTCACACATCGGACTTCACTTTCAACAATCGTCAACAAGATCGGACGGCAATTTGCTATATCCACGAGGTAACAATCTCTTGTGGTTAATACCAACAAAATGAAAAAAAAAAGAAAAGAAAGTACTCTTCGTAAAGGGTGTTTTAACACCGAAAGTCTCAGAGATATGTATTTAAAAAATGATTTTATTCATTATTAAATATATAAGAGAAAGAAATAACATTTCTTGTTTTCTAAATTCTCCAAATTATTTTCAATGTTTTCGGCAGGAGAGGAATCATTCCGCCATTTAATCAAAAAGTAAAACAATCCGCAAATAGAACCGTACATTCTATTACAGTACTTGTAAAACGAGAACTAGGACACAACATTCGGCGACGAGGCAGGGGTTGCCGCTTCGTATATAGTATAGGACCTATTAGATTACAGACTCTTTTTTTTTACCCAGTCTAGAAGGGACCGACTAGTTAATGGTGCATCAGCCAAGATTTGACAACAATACTCGATGCATGGGCGAATTGTGGTCTTGTAGATATATAGGATATTGGAAGGTGTGAGAAGTTTTCTAGCATGGTAGAGGAAGCCCACTTTCTTTGCGACAACCGTGGAAGTATCTTCTATGTATTTGTTCCAATTAATATTACCCGTGAATGTAAGGCCGATGAGTTTAAATGTTGGGCTATCGGGTAGGATGCTATTTGCCATGACAATCGTTGGTTGAAGATGTTTCTTATAATTGTTAAAAGAAAAGTGTTTGTCTTAGCGGCATTAAATGTTACCATCCATTTATGTCCTCATTCAACTACGAACTGGGGGTCATTTCATAAGGATTCAGACATTGCCCTGGATATGTGCGCATTCGTCTTACTCATATGTCGAGAGTAGTCCGTGGTGTTATCAGAAAACATACCCATCTCGGACACAATTTCATCAAAGAGGTCGTTTATGAAAGTTAGAGAACAATAAACATCCAATAATCGACTCCTGCGGTACACCTGCATAAACGTCATGTCGTTTGGATGTACGGCCATCGATGACAACCTGGATCATATTTTTTTGTGTCTAGGAAGGATCTAATTATATTAAATATTCGTCCAGAAATACCATATGAATTAATTTTCATGAGTAGACCTTCATGTCAGACCTTGTCGAAGGATTTAGATATATCCAGCGCTACCGCCCTAACCTCGCCTGCCTTGTCCAGTGTGTGGTATATGCATTCATAGATGACCGTAAGGTTATCCGCAGTAAAACGGGTTTACCTAAATCCATACTGATGGTCAGAATAAGTTTAGCGTAAACATATTAGAGAACTATCGCTAGATTTATTAAAGAATCAATGATTTTAGCGAAGGGGTCAGTTCTATCACCAGAATTCCTGAACACTAGTACCACAAAGGTAATTATCACGCTATCACGGAAGCAAAATTCAATTTGGCATTTGTTGTGAAGTTTGGAGAATTTGAAGTTTTAAGGAGATTCTGTCACTTACAGAGTGGGGCACGTAGATATTCAGTACATATAGGGTAGATTAGATTTGTGAATTTTTCTGATGATTTTGTAGTGTTGCAGAGACAATATTGACATAAAAATGTTGTTTGGCACAAGACAAATGGAACGGACCGTTAAAAATATATCTCACAGAAATTTTATATTTTTTGGAAATGTGAAAAAATAAAAATAAAAATAATAAAATAAAACCATGGTTATTGGAATATAATCTAAACTGACTTATATTTTGCTCTGTTATCAATAATTGACAAGCATTGAGCTGAACTTTCAAAGGAGACTACAAAGTAAAAGGAACTGATGGTATATGGTAATACATATATTGTCATTAATAATTATATATATATATATATATATATATATATATATATATATATTTAAGCAGGGCTACCCGGCGGTGCCAGGGGCCATAAAAAACAATAATATAAGATGTTAAGAAGTGGGTGTTACATGTTTATATTAAAACTCCTATCCGTCTACCTCTCTCTCGAGCAGTTTCTCTATCTTTCTCTCTTCCCCTCTTCCCTGTTTTTCCACATCCCGCTTCGCCACCCGTCTTTAACATCCGCCCAGCCAATTTCTCTCTTTTGTTTTAATGTATTGAAAATAATGTAAATCATTTATTTGAGCCTTCAGTATGTAACACTGAGTTGCTTCCCCTCACTTCCTTAAAATATAATGAAACTCATATTTCTTCTAAAGTATTACCGAACAGCGCCGAGTTTCTCGTGTTCCACATCCTCCTTAATAATACAATAACACGTATATTTATCTTAGTGTATTCCCGAGCAACGCCGAGTTTCCTGTGTAGTATACCACACTAAAGCAAAACATATTGATCTTTTTGCAAACGTGCCACGCGGCATTTAAACACACCTGCTCTATCTAAAATATTCAGTACTTTGGATCAACTTATACCACTTACCATATGTAATATTGTAATATTACTATCATAGCTCCTGGGCAACGCCGAATACCTTTTTTTTCTATTCAACAGGTTAAAAACACAGTAAAGTTTATTTCTCCCTGTCAGCGCAACGTGTAAAAACACCTGCTCTATTTAGGGTATTAAGCACTTTTGCTATGAGACATACCACTTACCAAATCTAATACTGTATTCTTATTATGTTTCCCGGGCAACGCTGTGTACATTTTCTTGTATACAACAATATAACAGAAGACTGAAGTGATTTTTCTTGGGCAACGCGGCGTTTAAACACACCTGCACTATGTAGTATATTGAGCACTTTAGGATTAACATCAACCATGTTCCATTTGTAATACCGTATTATTACTATTTTTTTTTCTCCCGGGTGCTTTACCTTTGAAAAAAGCAATAAAATATTTGTATAATATTTTTTTTTATCTACATATATACATGTTTCTTTTTACAGAGAGACAGAGAGAGAGACAAAGAGAGAGAGAGAGAGAGAGAGACAGAGAGAGATAGAGACAGAGAGAGACAGAGAGAGAGACAGAGAGAGAGAGGGGGTGGGGGCTCTGATCTTAACTAAACGTTAAAATCTCATTGGCAGCCATATTATTATCAGTAGCGGGAAATAAAGTTGTGACGCAGATTGTTTATCATGAATTTGACATTTTTTGTCGAATATCTCGGTTAATATTTAATAAAGAAATAGTGTAATATTAAACACAAAAAGATTTTAGATTCGAAATATGAACATAAAAAGACATCTGAAAATGTTGAGTTTACAGCCAGGGCAACAAAAAAAATTCATTTATTACAAAAACTAGTTTTTCTTTTTTTCTTTTTGCCCTCTGTTCACTCAATAGGTTATGGGTGTAGAAAAAACTTCTGCTTTGACGGTAAAAAAATTACGAAGTTTGGGAAGTAAAGTTAAATCTTACACATAATGATTTCATTACCATGAGAACAAATTGAAGATCGCGAATTTGTAGAGGAAAATATAACGGTTTTCAATGAACTTATCGAGTATTGATTTACTCCTCTCCAGTAGTGAGGCACAAGGCCAGTTTTTATCTTACTCCCACAAGTAAGATGTGACCCAAGGTCGGGTCAGGAAAGTGGGGTTTAAAAATTGCATGGGCAGCCCCGTCGGCATTCCCCGCTAGGGGCGCCTCAGGCAGTAAGTAATAAACTTACTCCTCCCCAAAGAGGGGAGGCGAAGCCTGGGAGGGTAAACCTCCTATAACTGCACAGGACAGACCCTTCGACTAGCGTAAATCAAGCCCCGAAGAGTAAGACGATACCAGTCTATGGGGTACACTATCCATCGGAACAGATACTACACTTTGATCTTAGCCAAAAAGCCAAGTTTATTTTTATTTATCTACCTCCCACAAGGTAAGATGTGACACAAGGTCGGGAAAGTGGGATCAGATAAGCCAGCACTCGAGAGGTGAGCACTCTGGCCATTTAAAAATTGCCTGGGCAGCCCCGTCGGCATTTCCCGGTAGGGGCGCCTCAGACAGTAAGCAATAAACTTACTCCTCCCCAAAGTGGGGAGGCGACGCCTGGGAGAGTGGACCTCCTAGAACTGCACAGGACAGACCCATCGACTGGCGTAAATCAAGCCCCGAAGGCCAAGACGATACCAGTTTATCGGGTGCAGTATCCATCGGAACAGATACTACACTTTGATCTTAGCCAAAAGGCCAAATTTATTACTAGTTAGCGTATTTCTGACCAAATATTTTGCCGAAAAGGCTGTCTGCAAAAAGCCTCCAACATTACTAAAATCTTTTATTTAAATTACGTAAGTGTTTTAATGCTAATTACTTAAGAGTCACTATTTTAATATATCATACGATCTTAAGTCTTTAATTAAACAACCAGATCTAAATGCACAAGAGATATTTTTGTTAGTTGTCTTTCGGGTAGTTTCTCGTATTAAGTCATGTCCTTATATATATATGTATATATATATATATATATATATATATATATAGAGAGAGAGAGAGAGAGAGAGAGAGAGAGAGAGAGAGATGTGCGAATGACAAATTTATTTCATCGTCGGTTGTTCAATGCAAGGTGTACTCGATAAAATAATGTTGATTTTTTCTTTCCTTAAGCCGGTCCTTTCAAAGATTAAAATGTTATCATCAGAGGAATTACATAGATGGATAAGTTGGCAGGGGAATAACCAAAATTCCGAATTTTAAAAATGTATGGAAACAGCCATCTTTATCTCTCTTTCTTCATTTATCTTCATAATTGCTCTATCCCATATATTGAGCTTTAATCATTTCACTATAGGTTCAATTCTCTAAAAGTGTACTTATAGTCTCATATTATATATATATATATATATATATATATATATATATATATATATATATATATATATATATAATCATTGTATCATCAGTGTAGAAATAATCATCCACGCCAGTCGCACGATTCGAACCTTAGAACAAGAGTCATATTTAACTCTAATTCCGAAATGATGAATAAATCTTATATACGTCAAGGCAAATGTGTAGCTATAGTTGACCGCCATAACAGTGAAGAACACATACACACACACATATATATATATATATATATATATATATATATATATATATATATATACTTAAACAGCATTTCTTCATTGGTGCATGTTTGATTTAACAACAAGGACAATGCATGTCTGTTTCTTTTTTGATCCATCTTTCCATGAGTCTTCTTGAGGCACGTGCGGAGTTATGCAAACAAACACTGGCAAATTTATTGAGAAACTCGATTGACACTTTTTTTTAATATATAAAAAAAATAACAGTTTTAATCGAGTTTCTCAATAAATTCAACAGTTTTAGTGTGCATAACTCATCACGTGCCTCAAGAAGACTGATAGGAGTGGAAAACGTTAGTAGTTTTTTGGCGAATTCCTGTTCACACTCGAACACAAACATTAGATCATTAGTCCGTCAACATGAAAAGAGGGATCAAAAAAGAAACAAACAGGAATTGTCCCTGTTGTTTAATCAACCATGCATATATATATATATATATATATATATAGAAATATATATATATATATATATATATATATATATATATATATATATATATATAGAAATATATATATATATATATATATATATATATATATATATATATATATATATATATATATATATATATATATATATATATATATATATATATTAGTACTTCATGTATCCACATAAAATATTATAAGGAGATATAATTTTTTATGTATCAGTTTTCAGTATTTACTTCAACAGTGCTCGATACGTAAGTAGAGCTAGGTAGTAAGCAATGAAAATATATATGGCAATCAAGCTACACAGAGGCTCCCGTGTTTCATCCCCGGGGGGAATCGTCAGGCTAAAACCTGACGATTCCCCCCGGGGATGAAACACGGGAGCCTCTGTGTAGCTTGATTGCCATATATATTTTCATTGCTTACTATATATATATATATATATATATATATATATATATATATATATATATATATATATATATATATATATATATATATATATATATATGATAAAAATGGAAATAGTATTCCGAACGTAATGTGAATGAAAGAAGGAGAAACTAAATTATCAGTAAAGTCATCAACGTTTCGTCTTCATCAAGAAAAGATATCCTCAGGATGGTTTAAGAGAATAAAAAAGTTATAAACACAAGTATATTACTTGGAAATAGTCTGTAAAACTGCTCCAATTGGTTCATTTCGGGCAGTTGGGTGCCGTGTGAAAAGATATAAAATAAATAAGGGCTTATTTCCACACCACATTCGTATTACACATTTTAATTTCTACACCGCATTCGTATTACACATTTTTATTTTAGTCGGCCATGTTTCGCTCAGAAGATGAACATAAATATTTTTTTACATTCTATACATACAGACTATTTTAAAATAATATACTTATGTTTATAACTTTTTTATTCTCTTAAACCATTAAAAGTCTTTTCTTGATGAAGACGAAACGTTGATGACTTTACTGATAATTTAGTTTCTCCTTCTTTCATTCACACACACACACACACACACACACATATATATATATATATATATATATATATATATATATACAGAGTGTTTAAACAGTAGGTGGAGAGTAAATAATTACATTTATTCTAAGAGTATGTATACATTCAGTTATATTACTAACACGATTATTACATTGACAATTTAATTATATTGTTAACAATAATCAAAAAGCCGTTAAATTTTGTAAACGCAGGTGCTCAGACTCTTTTCCATTACAATTTACACAACTTTGAAGTCTGCCTCTTACACTTCGACAAACATTTTTGCACAAGTCTGTCTGGGTATTAAGATCTTGAAATGCATCTCTTATATAATTTTCCAAATCATCGACACTTCTTGGTTCTCGACTATAAACCTTGTCTTTGAGTACTCCCCAAAATAAAAAAAATCCATCGGGGTCAAGTCCGGTGAACGTGCCGGACAGTATATTGGACCTCTTCGCCCAATCCATTTCTCAGGAAATGTTTATATCAAGCTACTCACGGACTGCTCTTAAATAATGTGGAGGGGCCTCATCTTTTTTCAAAAAATAGTTAATATGAACAAAATTGTAATAATATAACTGATACATAAACCGAATCCACATACTGTCTAGCTACTATATGAGACAGAGACAGAAACAGAGAAAATATAGAAAAGATAACAAATGTGGCGTCGATCTTGAATTACGTACGCATGTGTTTGGGCAAAAATTGGTCTTAAAGAATGATTTAAAAAGTAAGTTTCGACGTTTTTAAATATTTTAGGGGATTATTTTCTTATGAATCATTGTTTTAAAGATTCAGGCTTTGTTAATCCTTAAAGAAAGCCTAGTTGCCTGGAATATTGGCGAAATTGCTGTAAAATTAGGCCTTTAATAAAAAATACTATTTTTGGATTCTATTTTTTTATTTTCTATTTCCAAACGTTCTAGGATTATATATTAATATCTATTGAGTTTGACTACAAAAAAATAAATGTATACAAACACACACACACACACATATATATATATATATATATATATATATATATATATATATATATATATAGAGAGAGAGAGAGAGAGAGAGAGAGAGAGAGAGAGAGAAGAAAAAAAAGTGATAAATATGCGACGATTGTCCAAATTTATTTCAAATTTCAATTGTTCAATGCAAGGTGTATTCAGTAATAAACTAGTGTTTATTATTCTTTCCTTAAGCCAAGGCTTTTCAAAGATCGAAATCTTATCATCAGAGGAGAAATACCAATGGATAAGTTGGCTTTCGAAAAAACCAAAGTTCAAAAATTTGAAAAATATGAAAATTATTATTAAAAATTATTTAAATAATTTTTGTTAAAAAAACGTATTGAAATGAAAAGAAAAATTCCGTGAAAAAGATATGCAAATTGTCCGGGTTGTAAATTTCCGTTGAAAAGAAGTCCGGTGAAATTGTAGAATGTGAAGAAAAACTCTTTGCGTGGGAGCAGATTGGAGAAGTGCTCAAAATGTAGTTAAGTCCAGATGCACTTAAAGGAGGTTGAGAAGAGGAAAACAGGCCATATATATATATTACTACTTCATGTATCCACATAAAATATTATAAGGAGATATAATTTTTTATGTGTCAGTTTTCAGTATTTACTTAAACAGTGCTCGATACGTAAGTAGAGCTAGGTAGTAAGCAATGAAAATATATATGGCAATCAAGCTACACAGAGGCTCCCGTGTTTCATCCCCGGGGGGAATCGTCAGGCTAAATGCATGGAGTTATTTTTGTCAGGTGTTTTTATATACATGGCTTGCTAGTTAACCAATCAGATTCTTTGTTGTTCCCACAGCCAATCGTTGGGAACAAAGGCTTTGTTGGTGACGCTCCTATGCCTATCCTATTTTTTGTTAACAATGGGTTTTCCTATATCCTGTTTCCTTCGTTTTGTCAATACAGTGGGCGAATTTATTTTAACACGTGGTTTCTTGTATTTCTATTTTAGGTTTTAAATTTTAACTTGTTCAGTTTTTTATTTCTTGTATTTCTATTTTAGGTTTTAAATTTCTTAACCAGTTCAATATTACTTGTAACATTCGTACGATACGCTATGCGTACAAATAAAATCAAAATATGTTTTACACTCGTTGTAGGAATGACAAAGGAAGTCATTCAAATTGAATTAATTTCCCAGAAACGAAAAATTTACGCCCGTTTTTTTAGACAAATGAAAACGATAGTCCATAACAAACTACAGAAGAAAACAAAGTATAATAACTAAAAAAAAACCCTAACAATTGTCAGTTTTAAAGAGAGAAAAAGATAGGGAATTATCTAAATAAAATGAGAATATCCCCGACCCACCCGCCTAGAAGCAAAATCCCAGCCTTTTAGTGTATATGTCTCAAGATGCAGGAAGAGTTTCTACTCTGATATCATTGTTCTTCGGTCCGCTTTCCTTTGGAATTCCTTCCTGCTCCCTGTTTCCCCGACCGCACTAATCTGCAGAAATTTAAATGTAATGTGAACAACCATTTTGCTGCAAAACTTCCCACTCCTATTACCTCTTATATATCTGACCCCTACCACAGTAGCCCCCTCCGCTTCAGTGGAAATATGCCTTGTTTGGGGTGAATTGAAATTAAAAATTAATAAACAAAACTGATGAAATTCCGGAAGAAAATGTACCTTGATAGCAATCTAGAAAACGAAGAAAATTAGATAAGTTAATGATTGAAAATTTTAATGATTATCGATTATCGATTATCGATTATTGCTATTCAATGCAAAATACACCAAAAATAACATTGAAACTGTAACGAAAAAGATAGAGAAATGATAAATGTAAAGGTGTTAAATAATGATGCTGATCATGATGATGATGATGTTAGCAGGAGCAGCGGAAGTCTCGTTGTCACTTTCGTTGTGACGATATCCGGCCTCTTGGTTTCCAAAATTTAGGACGCCAGTGTGTGTGTGTGGGGGGGGGGGGCGTTAGACATGACTAAGAGCTGAGAAGTTAACGTGCGTATTGCGGTGATTCTCTATCACCCCCCCCCCCGTGCCAGCCAACTCAAGACCTGTGTTGTGTTAGATAAATATTTGGAAACTAAACAACGGCCTTTGGTTTTGTTGTGCTTTACAATGACTGCAGCGTGCGACCACTACGATGAACGGCATGCGGCCAGCCAGGACGAAGCTGATACACAAGGTAAGTGAGAACTGCCACGGCCCATTCCGGGACGGGTACGTAACAAAGGGAGGAAGGAAAATAAAAACTTCTGAAAATAATATCGACGAATACGCCATATATGTCCAAGGGAAAACGATGGAATACAAGAATAATAAACAGACACAAAAGTGATATCGCTTTATCAACTAGCAATCGCATTAAATACAAAATAAAACAAGCCGCGCGTGCGTGGTCCCCCTCTGTATGTGACTCGGTGTGGCGAGTGTAAAATGCAATAAATTTGGGCAATTTGGGGCATTTTTGACCCCCTTTTGACTCTCTGGGGGCGCGAACCAGAATTTTTCTGAGGTCAAGGATGCTCATTTCATATCTAGAACACTTGCCTCTACATTTTGGCCAAGTTTCAGAAAAATTGAATAGATGGATCAAACATTATGGGAGAAAAGGATCATTTTTTAACATTTTAGGGGCGTTTTACCCCCCGTGGGCGCGAACCAGATTTTTTCCAAGGTCAGCGATACTTATTTTCTATTGAGAACAATTGCTTCCACATTTTGGCCAAGTTTCAGAGAAATTGAATGGATGGATAAAAAGTTATGGGGCAAAAAATGTTGTTTTTTTGTCATTTCGGGGCCTTTTGACCTCCTGGGGGGCTAACCAGATTTTTTTTTTAAATCGGAGAATGTCACTTTTTAACCTGACCAAAGTTACAACTTAATGCAAAATTTCAAAGAAATTCAATGAATGGTTGCGGAGAAAAATCCGAACGGACGGACGGACGGGCATGCCTCAAAACATAAGTCCCCCGATTTTATAAATCGGGGGACCAACAACGTTATCCACTCGCACAGAAGTTGGATAGTAGAAAGATCTTGTCGTACTTAGTTTGATCTGGCAAGATGTCTATTTATTGAAATCAAAGTTACCCAAATTCTTACACACAATTGACAGCGACTTACATAATAAATAAATGTTATAATAAACTCAGCAGAAATTATGTGAACAAGAAGAATTTTTATCAGTATTTGTCTTGAAATGGAGCTTACTCAGTTACCTATTAATATATTGTTCAACGGAGGATGCTATTAAGAATAACCGGCATACGCTATAACAAAACGATTTGCAATTCGACAAAATTAATTAATCATTTCAATTGGTTTTAATTAATAAAGTAATTTACTCGAATTCGTTTTCTCGCATTTCGTCTGAATTTCCATTAATTCTCCGGAGTTGGTCTTTTGTGTTTTCATTCATGAAGAGCTTTCAATTAGCCCGCTTCTCTTCTCTTTCTTTTTTTTGTTTTAAATATTTTTGGCTTTCGTTGCGGAACAGTTTTCGCTTCAGGACTAATCGACCTACAGGATATCTAATCAAAAACAATAAAATAAATAAGCACCTTAATGAATAAAGAAAGAAAGAAATCCATGAGTTGAATGAAAAATCCCCAGGCAGCAAGTCAAATGGCGGTTTGATGGGGGGGAGGGGGCTGTAGATCGAATATAACAATAAGAAATAAAAGAATAACTTAATAAATGTGTTCAAATACAAAAAGAAATAAGACAGTTATTAGATAAAAATTAAATTTAATTATTATTACAGTAAAAGTGTATATCCACCGTTAAAAATGACGGTAAGAAAATATGCATCGCCTGTGTTCGCACTCGATATTCACTCTCAATATATTACTAAAATATTCGTATGAAATCATAGAATTACGTCAGTAATTTAATTTATAAAATCGGGGGACTTATGTTTTGAGGCATTTCCGTCCGTCCGTCCGTCCGGATTTTTCTCCGCAATCATCCAGTGAATTTCTCTGAAATTTTGCATGAAGTTGTAACTTTGGTCAGGTTAGAAAGTAACATTCTCCGATTTTTGAAAAAAATCTGGTTAGCCCCCCCCCCCCGGGGGGTCAAAAGGCCCCGAAATGGCAAAAAATGACATTTTTTGCTCCATAACTTTTCATCCATCCATTCAATTTCTCTTAAACTTGGCCAAAATGTGGAGGCAATTGTTCCTAATAGAAAATAAGTATCGCTGACTTTGGAAAAAATCTAGTTCGCGCCCCCAGGGTGTCAAAAGCCCCCAAAATGGCAAAAAATGATCCTTTTTTCCCATAACGTTTGATCCATCCATTCCATTTTTCTGAAACCTGGCCAAAATGTAGAGGCAATTGTTCCGGATATAAAATAAGCATCTTTGACCTCAGAAATATTCTGGTTCGCGCCCCCAGAGAGTCAAAGGGGGGGGGATCAAAAATGCCCCAAATTGCCCAAATTTATTGCATTTTACACTCGCCATATTGAGTCACATACAGAAGGGGACCACGCATGCGCGGCTTGTTTCATATAAATTAGCATTTTTTTTTTTTTAATGGAAATCGCTCTAGACAAGGCATGAAGCTACTTGATGTAAGGAGCTAAGAAAATATCACTTCAAGGTCAAAACCCATCCAATGATGAGTGTTTTATGGATACATTCTGACCCAGAAAACAGCAAGTTTTCCTCTTTTGTCAGAAACATCGTTCATGGAATATGGGGACTAAAAGACAAAATAAGGGGAGCGAAGATTACGTGGCTGACGAAATTTAACCCACGGTCGACTTTCTACTCTCATTCTTTGCATATAACCCTTAAGGAGGTAATTTAGTATATATTTAAGCAAACAATATAAGCAGTAGCTAACTGGAAGTATCAGTATTGTTTGTAATTAAAACAGGGAGACAACGAGGTGCTTATTTATAGAGATACATGTGAAATATGGCAGTTAAAAATAAAATAACAGAAAAACTTATGGCTATACTTATCAGTGTACATCGAAAATTATGGAAAACAAGTGAGTAGAATTTTAACAAAAAAATGAAATTAATTTACTATTCGGATGACATGAACTCTGAGCAACAAGCCCGCGTGGCGTCTTCATATTAGAAATAGAGAGATAATCTTCTACTACACGCTGGCTTGATGCGGATATTTTTTCGAAGTTCGTGGACTACAAATAGTAAATTAATTCTATTTTTTTTATCAAACTTCCAATCGCCCAATATTTGGTATACACTAATATATTTGTCTTATTTCGGATCTATCTAAATATAGAAAAGCGCCGACAACTGTTTTTTTTTTTCAATTGAATTTAATTAAAGAAGTTTTAAGTTTGGAACCAAACTTTAAGGAAACGAGTTTGGTTTTGTTTCACAATGATTACAAAATATGTTTTTTGTGTAAGTAAAATACCTATTTAAATATGTATGTGTAATTGTAGTTGCAAAATATGCGTGCTTATGCTGATATGTGTATATGTGTTCAGCAAGTGGCATGATACAAACGCCTGATAAACTCAACTGTGACATCAAAATCAACCAAAACAACATGGAAAAGGTTGATAATTTCGTTTTTCTCAAACCATCAGTTCCGAATGTATCAAACAACGTAATAGAAAGGGTTGTGTTAGCCGCCACAGACTAAAGAAAATTATCTGGAGTAGAAAATATTTGAAACTCAGACTATACAATGCTCTTGTGGTTCCAATAGCTACATATGCCTCAGAGTCTTGGGCGTAAAAGGAAGAGGATGAACGCAGTCTCATTGTATTTATAAAAAATGACTGGTTGAAAACCATGTTCGACAAAACCCGTCTAGACCAATGCAAGATAACGCAAATTAAAGATTGTTTTGTTTTGTTTGTTCTACGGCATATCAACCATCCGTAGATGGTTGATATGCCGTAGATGGTTGATATGCCGTATTTAATGCCGAATAAAAGTTGTCAAATAGAAACCTATAATTAAGATGATTATTTTATGTTCTTTGAAAACATTACTTCTAGAACGGAATTTACAGTGAAAGTGGGAAAATTACTCTTAGAAACCATTACTCTTCTGCGGTGGTAATCTTCTTTGTTCTCATCACGATTAAACCATCAGCCACCACCTTCTAGTATCTATTTGGGAAGAAAATAAACATAAAAGTACGATATTGCTTTTTAGAATAATCAGATTGGATAATACAGTTGGAGATAAACTTAGAGATACTAGGGCATGACGTTACCAGCCGATTGATAGGATCAAGCCTCTCTGACCTCCCGTCTAACCGAATAGTGTTGCAAGTCAGCAGGCCACGGACCGATTAGCCACCAGGATCCAGTCCTAAGGCATCATGGGTCGCCACCCATAGATTACATGTGGTCCCGTTTTCAGGTGTGGGGGGTGAAGGGTCACCTCTCTGCATGGGGTTGCAAACGGTGAATTCGTGACCCCGCTGACAGGGTGACCAAATTAAAGAAACTCCTGGCTTTTAAAATAACATCATCAAGGTTATTAAGAAAAAAAAGGAGTTGGTTTGGCCACATCATCAGCAGAAATTCTGAAAGCAATGTGTACCGAGCATTCAAGGAAGAATGTCCCGGTAAAAGATCTTGTCGAAAGCCTCCAAAGTGCTGGACTGACCAGATTCACAGCAATGTGAAGCTTCCGTTGCTAATTGTGGAAAGATTAGCAAACAACCGAACAATATTGAAGTTACGTTTATCTAAAACATCTTCAAATATCCTCTGAGGATTATCTCCTCCTACCTATAGCATTGGTATTTTCAAGACTAAGCTAATAGGCATACAGTATTTGCGATAATCATATTTTGTTCTTGTTCGATACTTACATCAAGTGGCTTCATGCCTGGTCTGAAGCGATTTCTATTAACAAAAAATTAAAATAAATAAATGAAGTAAAGTAAGTACCATGTGTCGTTGGGAAGCAATGGGAAGAGTATATAGCAATTTTGACGGCATCCGCACCCTAGTAAATCAATAAATATTGGTAATACTTAATTATTGATCTGTTCCAAAGATATTCACACAAACTTTTAATCACGAAAATATCAATATTAATAGCATGTCTGCATACCTGGATGAGACAGGTTTTTTCACTATTTTCCAGAGCAGTTTTGCACCACTTTTATGTCCCCTTTCGAAAATTTAAATCCAGATATAATGGATCAAATTCTATATAATTCTGTTATATTTGAATTTTCAAATGGAAAGTTGTGTGTATATTATGCCTGCCCCTAAAAACCCTTAAAATACTCCAAAAAAATGAAATTTGAAGAATATTTATTTATTGATATCTAATATCTATTGTTAAAGTTCTATAAAAATTGAAGGCTTTCACGCCCTTTTTTTGCATAAAACTAAATTAAACTAAATATATCCCACATTTTGACCATTACACCTAGAAGCCGTGTTATAAAATTTATAATAATTAAGTAAGTTTGGAAGTCTATGTTGTATCACCCGCTTATCAAGGCCCAAAGACCATTCGAGGATAACCGTTATTGGGTTGAACAGGTAGACAGTGAGACACCAAAGAGATTTGCAACAATGGTTGCAACTGGTCAGTAATTGATTATTTAAGAAGACGGCTCAACAAGAATTTCTTTACATTGAACTTAATACGATAATGTTAAGTTAGCCAGAAAGCAGTCCCGTGGTACTGTGTTCCGCAGACGGGCAGTTCAAGGAAAGAAACTTTGCTTATGGTCAATATATAAACATATAAACATGTCTAACTTTATAAATGTATTAATTAATTTTTACATACATATAAAAGGAATCCATAGACACATGTTTCTGGCCATCAACCGTCAGCAGCATGAAAAACCTGGGCAAGGATCGAACGTACGATATTACTGTTTGTAGTCTGGCGTGTTCCTACAAGACCACAAACACCTTGTCGAAATATGTACGATTTCTTATCGCCATAATATTACGTATTCTTTGTTATTGTTTTACTGGCGATAGAAACATAGCTATTTTCTTAGTATTTTTCCAGTTCCTAAGCGGTGTAGAACATTGCATTAAGTCGCCCTTTTTAATAAGACGTGTAATTATTTTTTATTTTATATATATATTTATTAATTAATTTTACGTACATATAAAAGGAATGCATGGACACGTGTTTCTGGCCATCAGCCGTCATCAGCATAACTAACAATAACAAAGTCTAACTTTATAAAGAGAGAAATATGTAAATTAAGCCAAGATCAAAGTGTAGTATCTGTTCCGATGGATACTATACCCCATAAACTGGTATTGTCTTGGCCTTCGGGGCTTGATTTACGCGGGTCTATGGGTCTGTCCTGTGCAGTTCTAGGAGGTCCACCCTCCCAGGCTCCGCCTCCCCTCTTTAGGGAGGAGTAAGTTTATTGCTTACTGCCTGAGGCGCCCCTACCGGGGAATGCCGACGGGGCTGCCCAGGCAATTTTTAAATGGCTAGAGTGCTCACCTCTCGAGCGCTGGCTTATCTAATCCCACTTTCCCGACCTTGTGTCACATCTTACCTTGTGGGAGGTAGATAAATAAAAATATGTAAATTAAGCCAAGATCAAAGTGTAGTATCTGTTCCGATGGATACTGCACCCCATAAACTGGTATTGTCTTGGCCTTCGGGGCTTGATTTACGCGAGTCTATGGGTTTGTCCTGTGCAGTTCTAGGAGGTCCACTTTCCCATGCTTTGCCTCCCCTCTTTGGGGAGGAGTAAGTTTATAGCTTACTGCCTGGGGCACCCCTACCGGGGAATGCCGACGGGGCTGCCCAGGCATTTTTTGTAAGCCAGAGTGCTCACTTTCTCGGGTGCTGGCTTTTCAAATCCCAGTTTCCCGACCTTGTGTCACGCTGTGGGAGAAAGATAAATAACTTGTCTGTGTGATAGAGTTGAGGATACAGGCTGGAGAGTGCAACGATCGAAATGTTATAAAAAGAAACCATGTATCTCATCTAAAAATTTATTTATTAACCCATTATTTTCAAATGGCTTTATGCTAAGCTATCACGTGATCTGCTCGACCAAACATAGTCTAGCATCTTTCAGTGTATTGTTTATCCGTCACTATTAACTCCTGGCATAACACAATCCCTCTTCGCCTGCATCGAACATGTCTTGTATTCTAATACAAAGAGACCCGGTGGAAGATCGTGAAATCTGTTTAGACTGATGGCCTAAGAGTGCACACGGGTTCAACGGGAGATAATCGGGCTTTAAAAGAAATGAGAGCTTCGATCAATAAAGACGAACGATACGATAGAAAATACCTGGCTCGGTAAACGTGCACTGCGTGGTTGAGGCTTTCAAATCTCTCGTAGCAATCGGAAGGATATCCTGTGCAAATAATTCGGGGAGGTCAGCAAGTACAAATATGGGTTTTGTGTGTGTGTTGTGTCGCTTGTTTTACAATAACGTGTTCAATATTCGAACGACATTTTAATTTTTGAAATAGAAAAAAGAACAGAATAAAATGATCGTTATTATAAGAACAAATGATTATTTTTCGGAATTTTGTAGATGAGGATTGATAATTTGTATTATTTGTATTTTTATGCTTAGAACGTTTCGACCGATGTAACCTCCGACCGTCTTCAGGTGCATCTTGTCGAACTCGAGAATCTTTATGTCGAACTCGGGAACCTGTACAGAATTTCGAATTTTATTTAATCTACGAGGGTAGTTTGTTCTCGTTCCATCAGCCATGACCAGTTAGAAGTATTAAGTATTTTGTAATTGTATTCATAGTATCGCCCGAGTTCGTCAAGATGCACCTGAAGAAGGTCGGAGGTTACATCGGTCTTTTGGTCGGGATCAAAGTGTAGTATCTGTTCCGATACTACACCCCATAAACTGGTATTGTATTGGCCTTCGGGGCTTGATTTACGCCGGTCAATGGGTCTGTCCTGTGCAGTTCTAGGAAGTCCATCCTTCCAGGCTTTGCCTCCCCTCTTTGGGGAGGAGTAAGTTTATTGCTTACTGCCTGGGGCGCCCCTACCGGGGAATGCCGACGGGGCTGTCCAGGCAATGTTTAATGGCCAGAGTGCTCAACTTCTCGGGAGCTGGCTTTTCAAATCCCACTTTCTCGCTGTGGGAGGTAGATAAATAAGTGCACCTGAAGAAGGTTAGAGGTTCGATGCACTAAAACGTCGCAAGAATCACACCCAAGATGAGAACAATAGTCCGAATAATACAAATAATACAAATTCCGAAACAGAAGATGTTAAGTTACCGTAAATGATTATAATTCGATACATTTGATTGCTTACTATTTACATGTGTGTGTTTGTTTTAAGGATAAGGGTTAATGAGATGCAAAGATTTTCAGCCAAAAGATTGACATTTGATTTGAAGACGACTGTGTTGTAATCTGCAGAGAAGCAGTTCCACGGTAATGTGGTCCACCGACCGGAAACCTTTGCAAAGAAGATATGTCCACGGAAATTCCCCCTGACGTTAGGCACACGGAGAAAGAAAACCATTTTTTGTTTTTTTTCCATAGTAGTGATAAGACGAGATTTTCCTACTTATTGCATAAAGTATGAGACGCGCGTAACATGTAAGTTCAATAGATGAGATTCATTGATCATACTTTAGAGGTTAAAATTATTAATATTATTTTTTTAATTTACGCATCATTCACTCTATAATAAAGACCGATGTGTATTTATTTGTACTTAAATAAATATGAATCCATCCCGTCACACAAAGGTAAGCAAGTAAAAAAAAATGTGCCTTTTTCTAGTCGCCGGG